>CM034313.1:46172102-46714263 GCA_019925795.1 Dendrobium chrysotoxum | reverse complement strand
TTCTTCTTTCTTATTTTTTATCTACTATGTACTCACTTCTAAATCAGATCACTGCTCACTACTGCTGATAAACTGGTTTTTCTAACTGAGAGTTTTGCCTTGTTTTTTTTAGAAGCTTATAAGTAGTGATTGACTCCTCTGAATTTGTTAAAGGGAAGAAACGTTGATGATTGTTTCTCTTCCTCTAACTTTTTTAATGGTGTATTATTTCTTTTGGATAAAAATCTTCTTTAGAATTAAAAAGTTGGTTTTTAAACTAGAGATCTATTTTATCTTCCTACAGTAATCTACCTCATATGAATAGTATTTTCAAAGCATTGAATCATTGATATATTTTTCTTAATCAGGTGATTGCACTTATCATATATAATATGGATTTATTTTGTGAATTACTCTTCCTTATTGTGGAGAGTGAGTTTTGTCTTCTCTTATGTTTGAAATGTAATTTCATAACTGAGATTTTTTAACGATTATGAAAGGAAGTAAGCTTACAAAAGAAATAAAGAGAGCCACAAAATGGGCCAAAAAAAGATGCGCAATGATGCCAAAAATTGAAATGATATACAAAGTGTATTAAAAATCAAAAGATGTGCAAAGTGCGCCAAACAAATTGAAAAAGACGCACAAAATGAGCCCATAAAGAAATAAGATTTATTCCCTTTTGATCTTTAAATATCTTAGAAAAATTCATGCACCACTTAATATTTTCAAAAAGCTTGAGATTGAAAATCATGATTTCTGATTCCTTACTATTTTATCAGATATTTTTCTGGAACGAGGCTTGAAAGGATCTCTTTTCAAATCTAATTTCTTCTCTTCTGAATTAGAGTTTTGTTTGAAAGGAGTTTAAACCTGTAAGGTGTCCGAGGTAGGAGTTACGAAAATTGATTCTCCAACTTTTCTAGATTTCAGCATCATCAATTTTCTTCTTATTAGCTTCTGAATTGAAACTCAGGGAAAATTTTGATTTACAGGAGCTGATTAATTAAAAAAAAACTCTTTAATGTTTCTGGATTTCATCCTTTTGAAGTTTTTATTGTGTTAGGGTTTGAACTATTTTTTATGTTTCTATATGTTGTTTCCCTTTTTGAGATGTCAAAAGGGGGAGTAATAGTTTGTGTTCTATTTTATGGTAATGGGTCAGATCAGTGTTCATGTATTATTCTCCTGTTATTTTTTACTTATTTTGAAATTACTAACAAATGTTTGCTATCATCAAAAGGGGGAGATTATTGCGAATCTGATTAAAGGATTATAATTTTGATGATAGAAAACACTTTCATGTCTGTTTTAATTGTCTAATCTTTCAAGTTCATAGGATCAATTACAAATTCAAGCAAGCCCAAAATTGATTCAATCTATTTTTTAGTTAGATCCAATGTACTTTATTCATCTTTATTGACTCAAATGTAATATAAAGGATCCCCCAGCTAAGTAACCTTGCACACACACACTCAGGGGGAGAGTTTTAGTAAGTTGGAGTTTCTATTCATTTTTGGTCATATCATCCTGGATGATCAAGTGAAATAGAAACTCTAATTAAGGCGACCTTGTGAAGTCGATCTGATTAAGTCAATCGTCCTGGATGATATATCCATCGTACCAGATAATAGGCTCAAATCAAAAATTCCCAGCCGCCAGATTAAGTTAGAAAGTTTTTATTTTTAGGGATTTGGTCTGATCATCCTAGACGATACATGTATCATCCTGGATGATTCCTTACAATCATGCCTAAATTAGTCTAGTGATTAAGGAAAATAATTAAGGTCTGATTGATTCGATCATATCATCCTAGATGATCACAAGATCATCTTGGATGATCAATTAGAAATCCTGACCATCCAAAGCCTTTCTCCTAGACGACCCAAATAATATGCTAGATGATATTCCCATTTTTGAACTAATCGTAGAGGATGATCTCGATATCACCCGGACGATCAAGTCATATTTGATCGTCCAGCATCAGTTGCCCTGGATGACTCGAATAATGTGTTAGATGATATTGGCAATTTTGAACTAATCGTATAGGATGATAGAGATATCATCTTGGACGATCAAGTTATTTGAGATCATCCAGCACAAGTTGCTCTGGATACCCCGAGCTATCTTCTGGATGAAAGTCCTGATTTACACTAATTATCCCAGATGATTGCAGAATTGTACGGGATGATCTGAACAAATTTTATCTTCTAATCATCCAGAGGAACCAGATCATCTAGGCTAATATATGTGATTTTGTATTGATCGTACAGAATGATCTACCGATCGTCCTGGATGATCTTTGTCGACCAGTTAAAATTTAGGATAATTTTTGAGCCCTACTATTTAAGATCTCTTGTCTTCTTTGTTGAGTTCTTTTGCTACCTTCCTTACCAGACAGAACCTTGAAGAGAGAAAGAGAGAGAGAGAGAGAGAGAGAGAGAGAGAGAGAGAGAGAGCTTGGGAGAGAGAGAGAGAGGATCTTATGAGGGGGAGTTTGTGAGGTGCTCACAAAGGATGCTCCAAGTAAGGATCTGAGTCATTTTCTCCAGTCGTTTTTGCTTGTCTTATTGGTGTCTTTGTGGTAAGATCGTCCGCAAGAAGATTCGGTTCTCTACCTCCTTCAAGAGGAAGTAAAAGGATTCCAGGTTCTATGCCTGCTTTAGATGAAAGCGAAAGGAGTCTAGGTTCTCTGCCTGCTTTAGGAGGAAGCGAAAGGAGTCCAGGTTCTCTGCCTCACCTGGTTGGTGGAAAGGAGTTTATATAGGCTTCTCCACCTTGATGTGGGAGCAGAAGGAGAGTCACTTAGTGTTAGTGCAATACCTGGAGGGGAGGCTCCGGAGAGTGGACGTAGGTCAAGTTGACCGAACCACTATAAAATCTGGTGTATTCGTTCTGATTACTTTCTGCACTTATTTTTTTATTGATGATTGTGTGATTGTGATTATTATTCTATTATCATTGAACATCTGTACATCATCACAAAATTGTAAATATTTTAAACATTTAAAAAGATTTTTTATAAATCATTGTTTGCTAATGAATTTTTAAAATTACCAATTCCCCCCCCCCCCCCCCCCCTTGGTTAGCCTCTGGACTAGTTCATAAGGGCTTAACATCCCTAACAAACTTTTAGAAGTGATGGGGGCTTTTCCCCATTGACTTCATAAATATCTTCTATAGTGTTTTGGAATTATATGTGAGCTAAAAAAAAAGGAAGCTTCCCATTATTTGAAAAGTTTGGTTGCTGATAATGATGTGTTCTTTGTTGGGTTCAAGGAAACTAAGTTAGATTCCATGGATGCTAAAGAAGTTAAAAGAATAATAGGTTGGATTGGGATTTTTTTCCTTGTCAATATTAGAGGAACTTTGGTGGTATTTATGCATTGTGGAAAAGTAATTGTTCTTCAATCTCTGTCCTTAATTCTTGTAATCAAGGTATTGTTGGTAATTTGAAAGCTCCAAATGATATAATTTTGAAGATTACCATTCGTTATGGTAATAAAAACTTGTATGAAAGAAGAAGTTTGTGGAAGATGATAGAGGATTATACTACTAAAGACAAACAACACATTATTTATAGGAGGGGATTTCAATTGTATTCTCTCTAAGGCTGATAAGTAAGGGGGGAAAATGTTCTTGTTTTCCCAAGGTCTGTAAGAGGTGATGGATTTCTTAATTGCAAATGATTATCATGATATTGGTTCCATTGGGCCAAAATTTACCTTGTGTAACAATAAAGAAGGTCTTGCTCTTTTTTGGGAGAGGTTAGACAGGTTTGTCTAAATTCTAAAGCTTTATGTTATATTCCCTTTAAAATTATTAAGCACATGCCTAGAGGTACTTATGATCATTGTCCACTCGTTATTAATATTTTCAATTCTAAGATGTATAATCAGAAGTCTATTAGATTTGAGAATGTTTGGTGTTCCTATGAAGCGTCGAGAGGTTTGTTTATGAAAGCCTGGAGCAAAAAGGATTTCGGCACTGCTGTTGATATCCTTCATAGGAAAGTTAGAAGATCCCTAAAAAGCTTGTTCTTTTGGAGAAAGAATAAATTGAGAGAACTTAATAAATTAAAAAAGGACCTTCAAAATGCAATTTCTACTTTAGAAGAAGAGCAATGCTTGTTTGGACTGAATTCGAATAAGCTGTTATTGATGAGGAAGAAAGTGCATGCGTTGAATACTACTCTTTCTAGGTTGTCTATGTGGTAGAGGCCACGTTCTAAAACTTAGTGGTTAGAAGATGGAGATAAGAATTCTAGTTTTTTTCATGCATTTGCATCGGGTAGAAGAAATGGGAACATGATCAATCAAATTTCTGTTGATAATGGTGTTATCGAAACTGATGAGGAGAGGATTCAAGCTATTTTTGAAGATTTCTTTCAAAGGAAATGGAAAAGGAGGAATTGTTTACATAATATTAGGCCAATTTTTCATGAAGATCTACAACTTAGCAATAATTTAAAGCAGATGTTACTGATTTTCAAAAATAGGAATTATTTGTTGCTATTATGAAGATGGAAAATAACAAATCTCCAGGGAATGATGGTACTAATGCTTATTTTTTCAATTTTTTGGAGCATTGTATATACTAAAGTTTGGAATGCATTTGACAACTATTTTTCTTCTAAAATTATACCAAATAATTGGAAAGAAACTTTGGTAGTTTTAATACACAAAGTTTATAATGCTTCGGTGGTGAGTAAGTTTGGGCCTATAAGCCTATGTCAAACAATTTATAAAATGGTATCGGGTATAATATTGAGTAGACTGAAGAATTTTCTTACCCATGTTACTTTTGAACAACAAGGTGCTTTTCTTCCGGGTAGATCTATTTTGAAAAACTATTTGTTGGCTAATGAAGTAGTAAATAAGCTTAGGTTTTTTAAAGCTATGTTGGGTTATATATTACTCAAATTGGATATGGAACAAGCTTATGATAAAATGTCATGGGAGGCTTTAAATCAGATTTTACCTCTTATGGGATTTCCAAAAAATATAGTAAGTTAATTATGCAATGTATTAGCTATCCTAAATTTTCTATTATTATCAATGGCAGAAGAGAGTGTTAGTGATAAATGCTAAATGTGGATTTAGACAAGGCTGTCCTTTATCTCCTTGTTTTATTCATTCTTTGTTTGGAACTTTTAACTAAAGCTTTGAAGTGACAAAAGGTGGTGATCTTAAGATTAGTATTGCTCCAAATACTGTTAAGATTCCCATTTTCCTAATGCGGATGATTTATTAATAGCTGTTGAAGCATCACGTTGAAATGCTAAGCTTATTGTTAAAATTCTAAAGGAATACTATTTATGGATTGGAGAGAAAGATCATATGTGCATAAATCCTTGGTGTTATATGGGAAATATGTAACAAAAAGAGGGAAAAGGAAGTTAAATAAAATTTTTTTCTATCGCCAAATTTATGAATTCAATTATCTTGGAGTGAAGATGGCCCTTAGAAAGATTAAATATTGCTAATTTTCAATTCCTTCTGTATAATGCTATGGAGAAGCTCAATACACTGGGGATCTAAATCTTTGTCATTGGCTGAAAGTTTTTGCCTGATTAAATTAATTTATCTTTAATTCTCTATTCAGTAGACCCACTCTATGGTTCCAAAAGAGTATTCTTTATGAGATGGACAAATTTTGTAGAAATTTCTTATGGCATAAGGAGCAAGGAAGGTTTCTACTGCATTATATTTTGAGGAGTACACTTTGCACTTTTTTTAATCAAGGGATCTTAGAAAATAAGGGTGCCTAATAGGCAAGGCCATTTAAGAGCTCAGTTAGCTTGGAATTTTGTTCAGAACAGGAATTTTGCTCTACGTAAAATCATAACATGTAAATCTGGTTGTGATATTGGGAAGACGAGTCAGAAAAATTCTTCACTTAGCTTTGCGTATTTAAGAGAGTGGGCAAGTTTTTTAAAGACATATGATGAGATGGCAAATTGTACAATGGTAGAAATACCAACATATCTAAGTGACATATGGATTCTGATAGATGCATAGATAAATGGCCTATAATGTGTAACTGTTGCAAATCTGGATTCAAGGATTATAATTTTGATGATCACAAACATTCCTATTTCTGTTTGATTTCCTAACCTTTCAGGTCCGGAAGATCAAGTGCCAAATCAAGCCAGCTCAAGATCGAGTCTGTGTGTGTTCAAATATATTTTTTCCCTTTCTTGAGTCAAATTGTACTGTAATGGATCCCCAAGCTAAGTAACCTTACACACACTCAGTCAGGGGCAGAATCGGTCAGATAAGCAAATAATCCTGGATGATTCCCTATTGTCCGGGATGATATGCTCAAATCAAAACTTCTCAGTGTTCAGACTTATTTAGGCAGGTTATTACTTTATGACTTCTGTCTAATCGCACAAGATGATACTGTATACTCCTGATGATTTATTATTACAATCACGCCTAAATTAGTCAAGTGATTAAGGAAAGTAATTAAGGACTGATTAATCAATCACATCATCTTGGATGATCACAAGATTATCCTGTACGATCAGTTATAAATCCTCATTATCCAATATAACTTTCCTGGACGACCCAACCGATGTGCTGGATGATGTGGCTGTATTTTAACTAATCATACAGGATGATAGAATTATCATCCTAGATGATCAATTATATTAAAATCGTCTAACATAGTTATCCTGGATGACCTGACCGATGTGCTGGATGATATTGGTCATTTTTGAACTAATTGTATAGGATGATAGACATATCATCCAGGCTGATCAAGTCATTTTCTACAGATCATCCAAACTTTTCTCCTGGATGACCCGACCGATATGTTGTACAATATTCTTGATTTTGAACTAATCATCCAGGATGATTAAAGGATCATCCCGGACGATCAGAATAAAGCTTGCCTTCTAATCATCGAGAAGAACTAGATCGTCCAGGCTGATATGTGTATTTTTTGTAGTGATTGTACAGGATGAACGATAGATCATCCTGGATAATCTTTGACGGCAAGTTGAAATTTAGGGTAATTTTTGAGCCCTTCTATTTAAGATCTCTTGTTTGCTAATGTTGAGATCTTTTACCACTGTCCTCACCATAGAGAGTCTTCAGAGGGAGAGGGAGAACTTGGGATAGAGAGAGAGAGAATCTTATGAGGGGGAGTTTGTGAAGTGTTCACAAAGGTTGCTCCAAGCAAGGATTCGAGTCATCTTCTCTAGTCGTCATCCCTTGTTCCCTGGTGGTTATGTGGGAAGGATCATCATCAAAAAGATCTAGGTTCTCTGACTACCTAAAGAGGATGCGAAAGGAGGTAATGTTCTCTACCTGCTTTAGGAGGAAGCAAAAAGAGTTTGGGTTCTCTGTCTGCTTCAGGATAAAGCAAAAGGTGTTTGGGTTCTCTGCCTCACCGGGGTTAGTAAAAAGGAGTTTTGTAAAGGCATTTCCACCTTACTCTCTGAGCAGAAGGAGAGTCACTAAGTTTTAGTGTAATACCTGGAGGGAAGGCTCTGAGGAGTGGATGTAGGTCAAGTTGACCGAACCACTATAAAATATAGTGTGTTCTTTCTTTACTATTTTGGTTTTTAATTTCTGCACTTTACTTTCCTGTGGATGATCATGTGATTAAAGTTACTATTTTAATTGATTAATCATCTCCACATCAATGTGCTATTGCATTTATTTTAAAACATTCAAAAAGGTTTTCAAAATCATTTTTGCTTAAGAATTTTAAAATTACAAATTCACCCCCCCTTTTGGTTAGCCTCGGGCAAGTTCATAAGGGCTCAACATCCCTAACAAACTTTCAAGTGGTATCAGAGTAGGACTCAAAAATTAAGTTTTTAGATAACTTTTGAATTTAGATCCATGGCTAACTTTGGTAACTTGAACATGACAGAAGGGTATTCCATTACTCGACCACCCTTATTTGATAACATACCTTTTTATTTTTGGAAAACTCGCATGTCCATCTTTTGCAATCGATCGATTATCATATGTGGATGCTTATTAAATACGATTATGATGCACCTTATAGACTTATTGATGGTATTAAAACTAAACTTCCTTTTCCTAAATGGGCTCATGATTATAGGAAATTAGCACAACTTAATGTAAAATGTTTAAATTATTTTTTCTCTGCACTGAAATCTGAAGATTACATGCTTGTGTCGACTTATACAACTGGCAAAGAAATCTAGGATAGATTATATATCACTATGAAGGCACAACTGAAGTTAAGCAATCTAGGTTGAATATCTTGCTTCATGACTAGGAACTCTTTTATAAAAACCTAGTGAGTCAATATTTGAAAGTATACTAGGTTTACATAAATTGTCACCTCCCTGCATATATTAGGAAGAGAACTCTCTAACTATGAGAAAGTGAATAAAATTCTAAGATGTTTTCCTTCTTCCTATGATGCCAAGATAACTGTGATCACTGAATCTAAGGATTTGAACACTTATTCTATTGATAACTTACTTAGATGACTCATTGCTTATGAGCAATGAGTGAACCAAAGATAACTTGATGCAGGTAAGAAAAAGAAGGAGAAAAATGTGGCGCTGAAGGCTAATGATACGGAGGCTAATTCTTCTGGGTCTGAAAGTGATGATGTTGCCTTAATCACTAGGCAATTCAAAAGCTTTCTAAGGAAGAGATTAAAACACAATCAGAAAAGAAATAAAGATAAGAATAGCAAAAATTCTAAAGGTTCTTCGGATATGGTTTTCTTTGAATGCAGGAAGCCAAGACATATAAAAACTTATTGTCCTACACTTAAGGCACACCCAAGCAAGGAGAAGGGTGAAGAGAAGCCCAAGTTCAGGAATGAAAAGAAATAGATTCAAAAGCTTTTATAGCGGATTATGCATCTGACTCCTTTGAGACTGAAGCTGAAGAGGCGACTACAAACTTGTGTTTGATGGCGGATGAACATCTTGGTCATTCTGACCAAGAAGAGGTATGTGAACTAACCTATGATTAATTACTTGATGTTTTTGAGAAAATCCATTCATCATATAGGAAACTTAAAAATCTCATGATAGCCTAAAATTAGAATTCTTGAACCTATAAAAAGAACATGAAGTTTTGTTTAAAGATCATTCTTCACTTAATCACAATCACATGTCATTACTTGATGAATTTGATGAGTTAAATAAAAAAT
Organism: Dendrobium chrysotoxum; assembly: GCA_019925795.1. Taxonomy (NCBI): domain Eukaryota; kingdom Viridiplantae; phylum Streptophyta; class Magnoliopsida; order Asparagales; family Orchidaceae; genus Dendrobium; species Dendrobium chrysotoxum. Next base: position 46,705,128 of record CM034313.1, on the reverse strand, counting down.
ATTCTAATTTGATTATTGAGCATGATTCATTGAAAGCATCACATGTTGAATTAGAAATTGCATTTCAAGTAATTAGAAACTTAGGCATTCGATATAGAGAGTAGGGAGCATTCATTGAGAGTGGAAAATTCAATTCTGGATAGTTCAAATAAATTTTTTAATACTGAATTAACTGCTCTTATGAAAAAAAACAACCGCCATCTTGAAGAATTTCATACATAATCATCAAAGCATGCATCATCTAAACCTAGGAAGAGGCACTATCACCCACGTTAGGACATATCTCTCACACTTGCACTGTTCGCCATAATACACATTTGGAGTGGAGACCAAAATCTTAAGATCCACAGCATAGTATGCATGCATCACATTATTTTATTCATCATATGGGACCTAAACTTGTTTGGGTTTATAAATCTGATATTTGATGATTTTGTAAGGGTGCTCTTACGGAAGACCTTATGAGAGCATGTGGTACATGGATAGAGGATATCAAGGCATATGACTGAAGATGCAAATAAATTCATTTTACTAGAGGCCAGGGCTGGAGGTAAGGTCACTCTTGGAGACAACACCACCAGGAAAGTGGTGGGCGAAGGTATAATCAGAAACTCCAAGAACCTATTAATTGAAAAAGTTTTGTTTATTGATGGCCTGAAACACAACTTGCTCAGCATCAGTCAACTTTGTGACAAAGGGTTCAGCATAAAGTTTATGGTAAATACTTGCATTATCAGCTTCAATAATAATACTATTTTCCAAGAAAATAGGATCAATAATATCTACATACTTGATTTAAAAAACATTAAGTGTGCTACTTCATTCTACATAAAAACTACTGCTGATGAGTCTTGGCTGTGGCATAGGAGGTTATGTCATGAAAGCTTGAAAACCCTTAGAAGAGTAACCCAAAAGGACTTAGTTAGAGGTGACCCCAAGCTTAAGTTAACTAAGGACCACCTGTGTGATGCTTGTCAACTAGGAAAATAAGTCTAATCTCTTTCCACCCCATTAATGATATCAGCACCTCTAGACCTTTAGAAGTCCTTCACATGGATTTATTTGGACCTATTAGTACTGCCAGCTTAGGGGAAAAGTCTATGGATTTGTGATTGTCGATGACTACTCGAGATTCACTTAGATTAGATTTTCTATCAAATAAAACTGAGTTATTTGGTGAATTTAAATCTTTCTACACTTGGATTTAGAAAAAGTTAGGTTGTGAGATTTTGACCATTCATAGTGATCATGATGGAGAGTTTAAAAATGTGAGATTTGAAACTTTCTATGAGGAGCAAGGGATTAGTCACAACTTTTTAGCTCCTAGGACCCCTCAGTAGAGTGGGGTAGTTGAAAGAAAGAACAGGACCTTAGTGGAAGCCACTAGAGCCATGCTTGTTCGGTATTCACTTCCAAAATACTTTTTGGCAGAAGCGATGAACACAGACTGTTATGTGTCAAATAGGGTGAATGTTAGATCCAATCTGAATAAGACATCTTATGAAATTATTAAGGGTGGAATACCAAACCTGTCTCATCTCCATGTATTTGGCTGTAAGGACTTCATTCATAACAATGAGAAATCATCCTTAGGAAAATTTGACCCAAAATCTGACGAAGGAGTGTTCTTAGGATATTCAAGGGTTGGAAAATCCTTTAGAGTGTTTAATAAGAGGGCATTTGTGGTGGAGGAGACTACTCATGTGGTGTTTGATGAATCTGATCCTAGGGATTCTAGAGCTGATGAAGAAGATGAAAATAAGAGAGATTATCTAAGAATTAGAAACTATAAATATGGAGGAAAGGGTAGAACCTGAAAATACCTTGCCTAGAGAATAGAGATATTCTTCGAGTCAGCCTAAAGAACTGATCTTAGGAGACTCTTCTGAAGATGTTAGAACTAAGTACGGATTTAGAAAGGAAATGAACCACTCTGCCTTTATCTCAATGACTATACCCACCAAAATCAATCAAGTCCTTTCTAATGAATTTTGGATCTTAGCTATGTAAGAAGAACTTAACCAATTTATGAGGATGATGTCTGGGAGTTAGAAGAAAGATCTAAGAATCAAAGTGTAGTGGGAACCAAATGGGTCTTTAAGAATAAAATAAATGATTGATTTTAAGGAGACCTTTGCCCCTGTAGCTAAATTTCAAGCCATTAGAGTGCTACTAACCTATGCCTGTTACAAGGGATTTAAGCTTTTCCAAATTGATGTCAAGAGTGCCTTTTTAAATGGGGTAATAAAGGAAGATGTGTTTGTAGAGCAACTCCCAGGGTTTTGAGAGTTCCTAATTTCCAAATCATATTTACAAATTAAAAAAGGCCTTGTATGGATAAAATAGGCACTCAGAGCTTAGTATGAGAGGCTTAGCACATTCCAACAAGAAAGGAAGTTTGTTAAGGGGAGGGTAGACACCACCCTTTTTTTAAGGAAAGTCAGAGATGGTTTACTCATTATCTAGATCTATATTAATGATATATTTTTTGTATCTACTAATCAAAATTTGTGTGATGATCTTTCTAAAATAATGAGTAAAGAGTTTGGGATGAGTATGATGGAAGAATTGTCCTAATTTTTTGGGTTTAGCATAAGGCAAATAGATGATAGAACTTTTCTTAATCAATCAAAGTACTCTAAGGACATCTTGAAGAAATATGAAATGGATAAAGTCAAACCAATAAACACTCCATAAGATCTAGTGTCCATTTAGATAAGGACTCCAAAGGAAAATCTGTTGATCATAAGAAGTACAGGGGAATAATTGGATCACTGCTTTACTTAACTACTAGCCGACCTGATATAATGTTTAGTGTTTCTCTGTGCTAGATTTCAAGATGATCCTAAATAATCCACCTAACTGTAGTTAAGAGAATCCTTAGATATCTCTATAGACCCCAATCTTAGGAATCTGGTATCCTAGACAGATCATTTTTTTTTAAATTATCTGATATTTTGATTCTGATTTGGTAGGGTTTACGGTGGATAGAAAGAGTACTTCTAGAACTTGCTAATTTATAGGATAATTCTTAGTCTCTTGGTCCAGTAAAAAATAAAACTCTGTTACACTTTCCACTGCTGAGGCTGAGTACATTATCTTAGGAAGTTGTGTGGCCCAAGTTCTTTGGCTGAAGCAATAAATCTTGGATTTAGGATTACCTGTTGGCACAATTTGTTTTATGTGATAACACTAGTGCCATCTGCATCTCTAAAAATCCTATCTAACACTCAAGAAACAAACACATTGACATACGACATCACTTCATTAGGGACCGTGTTACCAAAGGAGACATTGAGTTACACCATTTAGCAACTGAAAACCAACTAGCTGACATCTTCACTAAACCACTGGCCTTTGATACATTTAGCATCTTAAGAACCAGATTGGGTGTGATTTACGTAAATGCATGAATTTGATGATTACTGATTTCTAAATTTTCTATTTATCATTTTTCTTTTATTTTTGTTCGATTTGATTATCTGTTTCTTTTTTTTGTTCTTATTCTTTGTTGATTTTCTTTTGTTGTTCTTGTTTACCTAATTAGGTTATTTCTTTTTATTCTCTTTCCTCTTATTTTTTATTTACTTTTTATTTTCTTAAGAATTAGATTACTGCTCACTACTACTGACAAACTTAATTTCTAAATGAGAGTTTTACCTTATTTTTGTTTAGAAGCTTGTAAGCAGTGATTGACTTCTCTAAAATAATTAAAGGGAAGAAACATTGATGATTGTTTCTCTTCATCTAACTCCTTTAATGGTGTAATTTTCTTTTTGGATAAAAAATCTTTTTCAAAATTTAAAAGTTGGACTTTGAAATAGTTATCTATTTTATCTTCTTAGAGTAATCTATCTCATATGAGTAGTGTTCCAAATCATTGAATCACTTTCGTGTTTTCTTAATCAAGTGATTATATTTATCATATGAGAATGGTTCTATTTTGTGGTTTACTTTTCCTTATCTAAGAGAGTGAGTTTTTTTTCTTTTCTTACATCTAAAAGATAATCTCACAACTGAGAGTCCTTTAAAGGTTTTGAAAGGTAGGAAGCTTACGAAAGATGAACCAAGTACGTCAATCAACTGAAAAAAAGCACAAAATGAGCCCAACACTGAAAAGATGCATAATGTTTGCCAAAATTTGAAAAGATACCCAAAGTGTATTGAAATCAAAAGAAGCGTAAAGTGCACTAAATAAATAAAAGAGGCACAAAATTAGCCCACAAAGAAATAAGCTTCCTCCTCTTTCAAATCTTTAAGTATCTTAGAAAAAATTATGTACTACTTAATGTAGTCAAACACTTGAGATTGAAATCATGATTTCTTGTTCTTTAATTTGTAATACTATTTTATCAGATATTTTTTTGGAATGATGTTTGAAAGGATCACTTTTCTTATCTAATTTCTTTTCTTTTGAATAAGATTTTTGTTTAAAAAGAATTTAAACCTGTAAGGTGTCCGAGGTAAGAGTTACAAAAATAAATTTTCTAACTTTTCTGGATTTCGGACCGTTAATTTCTTCTTATAGGCTTTTGAATTGAAAATTAAAGAAAAATTCTAATTTATTGGACCAGATCGATTCAAAAAAAAAAGATTTTATATTGGTTTTAATGTTTGTTTCAATATTTTATTGATTGTTTCCTTTCATTTTTATTTTGGTTTTTGTGGTTTTTGCACGACTAGGATATGGTCTAGTTTGGAGACCAGTTTGCCACCATCCATAGTTTTTTTTAGCCACCACCACCTCCTCCTCTAGCTGATCAGGGTTCCTACTTTTAGCATGGTTGATTTTTCTATTTGTTTTTTCTATGATATTTTGTACTGTCGTTCTTCTCCGTGTTAGTCTATGTGTTTTCTGTTTATTTTTTTTTCCTCCTTTTTGAGATGTCAAAAGGGGGAGTAGTGTTAGTGTTGTAATATTTCATACATATTTTATTAAAATCTGAATTTCTTATGTTTTGTTATTTTTTCTTTGGCATATGTGTTAATCTGTTTAATCTGCTTAATTTGGAACTACCCAACAAATGTTTGCCATCATTAAAAAGGGGGAGATTGTTGCAAATTTGGATTCAATGATTATAATTTTGATGATAACAAACATTCCTATTTCTATTTGATTGCCTAACCTTTCAGGTCTGCAAGATCAAGTGCAAATCAAGCCAGCTTAGGATTAGGTCTGTGCCTGTTTAAATATAATTTTTTCTCTTTCTTGAATCAAATATAATGTAATTGATCACCAAGCTAAGTAACCTTGCACACACACACTAAGGGGGAGAATTTTAATGAGTTAGAGTTCCTATTCTATTTTGATTATATCATCCAAGACGAGCGTAATATCATCCTGGACGATCCATTGAAAATAAAAATCCTAATTAGGGCAGCCATGTTAAGTCGGTCTGATTAAGAAGATCATCCTGGATGATTCTCTATCAGTCTGGACGATTCCCTATCATCCGAGATGATATGCTCAAAATAAAACTTCTCAGCCATAAGACTTATTTAGGCAGGTTTTTATTATAGGACTTTTGTCTAATTGTACAAGATGATACATGTATTGTCCTGGATGATTCATTACAATCATGCCTAAATTAGTCAGGTGATTAAAGAAAGTAATTAAGGAATAATTGACTGATCATATTATCCTGGATAATTGTAAGATCATCACGGACGATTAGTTATAAATCCTCATAGTCTAATATAACTTTCCTGGATGACCGACCGATGTGCTGGATATATGGCCGTATTTGTACTAATCATATAGGAAGATAGAGTTATCATCCTGGATGATTAATTATACTGAAATTATACAGCATAGTTATCCAGGATGACCTAACCAATGTACTGGGCGATATTTGTCCTTTTTGAACTAATCGAACATGACGTTAGATATATCATCCTGGCCGATCAAGTCATTTTCTACAGATTGTCCAAATTTTTCTCCTGGATGACCCGACCGATGTGCTGGATAATATTCTTGATTTTGAACTAATAATCCAGGATGATCGAAGGATTATCCCTGACAATCAGAATAAACCTTATCTTTTAATCGTCTAGAAGAACTAGATCGTCTAGGTTGATATGTGTGTTTTTGTACTGATCATACAGGACGATCGACAGATGGTCCTGGATAATCTTTGATGGCAAGTTAAAATTTAGGACAATTTTTGAGCCCTTCAATTTATGATCTCTTATTTTCTACTATTAAGATCTTTTGCCACTGTCCTCACCTGAGAGAGTCTTGAGAGGGAGAGGGAGAACTTGGGAAAGAGAGAGAGAATCTTGTGAGGGGGAGTTTGTGTGGTGTTCACAAAGGTTGCTCGAAGCAAGGATTTGAGTCATCTTCTCCAGTTGTCATCCCTTATTCCTTGGTGGCTCTATGGGAAGAGCATTAGCAAGAAGATCGAGGTTCTTTGCCTGCTTCAAGAGGAAGAGAAAGGAGGTAAGGTTCTCTACTTGCTTCAGGAGGAAGCAAAAGAAATTTGGGTTCTCTTCCAACTTCAGAAGGAAGCAAAAGGAGTTTGAGTTCTCTGCCTCACCGGGGTTGGTGAAAAGGAGTTTTGGTTAAGACTTCTCCGCCTTACTGTGGGAGCAGAAGGAGAGTCACTGAGTTTTAGTGTAATACCTGGAGGGGAGGCTCTGGGGAGTGGATGTAGGTCAAGTTGACTGAAACACTATAAAATTTGGTGTGTTCTTTCTTTTATAATTTTGCTTTTTAATTTCTGCACTTTACTTTCCTATGGATGATCGTGTGATTAAAGTTACTATTTTGGTTGATTAATTATCTCTACATCAATGTGCTGTTGCATTTATTTTAAAACATTTAAAAAGGTTTTCAAAATTTTATTTGCTTAAGAATTTTTAAAACTAACAATTCACCACCCCTCTTGATTGGCCTCGGGCTAGTTCATAAGGGCTTAATATCCCTAACAAACTTTCAGTAACAGCTGGGATCTTCAAAGCAAACCTTTTTTATTTCTGTTAGATTCAAGTGGTAAATGGGATGCTAATGTGTTGGAAAAGAACTTCTCTGCAGAACTAATTCAACTAATCTCATAAATTCAATTTTTTTCTAACTCTATTGAAGAGGTACTAGAATTATTACATGGTAACTCAAGCAAAACTATTGCTGCTTTGGCATTTGAAGCTATTACATCCTGTAATCCAGTTGGGAAGGATATAAAAAGCTAAATTTATCTTCGAAGGTAGAGTTATTTTGGTAGAGATTTGTTAATGATGCGTTACCAACTAATATGTGGTTGAATCATCATAAACTTCTGGAATCTATTTTCTATCCCAGAAATTCTATGATTATTGAAGATACTTCTCATATCTCAGTTCATTATTTGAAGCTAAATGAAATTTTGATCATCTTGAAGCAATGGGGTGTTCTTTTGCCATGTTTCTATAATATAGAAGATTGTTTGAAGAATTTAAAGATGATGGCATCTTCATTTCTTGGTATTACTTCAATTTACTTAGCTTCTATTTATCATAACTCAAAATTAAGGAATAATATTAAGCATGGAATTAAGGTTCCTTCATCAACAATAATTGCAGCTCATATTCTTTCTTACTCTATTCAACCATGAGTTATTACAATCTATCAGAACTGGGATACTCACTGGCATGTTATGCTATCTAAAATTTATTATCCTCCTCCTACAAATTAGATTAAATTGAATGTTAATTTAGCACTGATGCGATCCAACGAGGCGAGTATGTTGAGTTCATTTTTATATGAGGTCACTAGGACCAATCCAAACCCTAGGATCAATCAAGATCTTAGAATAATCTAGCCTTAATCCTATCCATCCATCTATAATCATCAAATTGATTATGAGTTATGTGACTAATTCAAATTTAGGCAATCAAATCCAAAATTGAGCTTAAACCCAGATTTATAAAATCAAAATCCAAGGTTTAAAGCCCCTGTCCTAAAAACCTTTTCCAATAAATTTTCAAATACTTCAAACCCACTCAAATGACCTATAATTCATGATCTATCAATTACATATTTATTAGGCATGTCCCTAGGGTCTACCCTCTAAATTTGAACTCCTTCTGAGGTTTCTAACCTCAGAAACTAAATTGAAACCCAAAGGTTGTAAAACCTTCAAATATTTATGGCATATGCCACAAGACCTGCTACCCAGTGGATTTTGACTTTGATACCTTCTCCAAACCCTCTAACCATATCCAAACCCTTAATCATGATATGTGAAGCATTAAATTACATTTTGGTGGACCCACTTTAACCCTCAATTGATTAGGGGTCAAAATGACCAAAAAGCCCTTTAAGGGTAATTTTGGAGTTTTCTTGAAATTCCAACATAAACTTTTCAAATTGAATCCCAAAAACTCTTCCAATGCATTCTAATCATTATCAGAAGTGCATAGGATTCAAAACTAGATCTTGGTTAGTTGACCAAGTCAACCCAAAATGACTAAAATACCCCTTAAAAGTATGAATAGTCATTTTGAACTAAATGACCTTATCTTTGGATGCAACCACTTCCATTCAACTTCAAATACTGAAACAAACCTGTTGGACCCAACCCCAGCCCTTGTGTTAACTTGGTTAACCAAGTCAACCGGGGTTAACCTCAATGCCCTTTAATGGTCCAAATAGTAATTTGACTGAATTGTACTCTCTAAACCTTGGGATTACCTCCAATAGACTCAAGATATCATTTCAAATCTATTGAGCCCAAACCCAGGTCCTGGGTCAACTTGGTTGACCAAGTTGACCTAGGTTTACCTAATTTCCCCTTAAGGGTTAAATGGGTTAATCCAACCCTTGTAGCCAAATTAAATCATCCAAGTTCTCAAATCCATTTCAAAAGATGTCCTAAACATGTTTAAACCCATTTGAAGTCAAATCACTCTTGATTTGACTTGGTCAAACTATCAAATCTAGTTAAACTAGTTCTTTCCATATAATTATTTCTAATGATCTCTATGTCATTAATCCTTAAGCCCATTTCAAATCATAGTTTAAACATCTTCCCATGAAACCTCATTAGTCATCACACTTAGTTGACTAGTCAAAGTAGTCAAATAAGTCAAAATACATACTTATGTGGCTTTGCCACCTTGGCAAGCCAAATCTTCATACTAAATCCATAATTCATGCATTTGGCTTGCTATAAGGAGTACTTGGCAGCACCATAAGGTCTCTCTCACTCTTTATTAGGATAGCAATCATTGGGAGGTGGCTAATGTCATGCCTCACTCAAAGCTTTAGAATTACCTCATATCATCCAAATTTTCTAATTCCAGTAGCCCCCAACCCATTCCAAGGATAACTTAGCTTCTCCATTTATAATAAAACCCCCTCTAACCATTTCCCAAGTTGTTGCAAGCTTTATAACCCAATTTGAGAAGAGAGAGAAAGGAGAATTTTAATAGAATATTTAAATCAAGCCAATAAAAGTTCTTAGGATCTTCAACCAAGTTGTAGAGGACTTCTCCAGCTTTCCAATAAGACCAAGAACATGAAAATCTGATGCCTGGATTAGAAGTTATCTTCATTTTAAGTTATATGATCAAACCTTGATTTCTCCCAAATCCCAATGCATGGAGCCTTGAAACTTCATATATAGAAAGATTAGGGTATCAAGATCCTACGTTTCAAATTTCATCAACTTTGGATGGTTGATTGAAAGTTATGGGCAATTGAATATTTAAATTCATTTTAAATTATGTTTCAGTCACCTAACTAGAGCCGTCCGATCACTCATTCAACGCAATCAGATGGCACTGATTGCGCCACATCATCCCTCAGAACTATGCATGGTTATTAAATAAATTTTGAATTAAAAAATTCAATTAAAGACCCAGAATATCCAAAACTCATAGAAAATTTAATTTTTCACAAAATTTAGTGTTCTTGGACTCATTGCAAAGGGCTTTAGCTCCACTATTTATTAAAAATAAAATCAAAGTATTTCGGCCACTGTATCATGAGTTATTTGGGTTTGTTTTGAATCCAAATTATTTAATTTTCTCATAATCTAGAGGTTAAATTGAACCCAAATTTTGGTGAAATGTTTTTGAGCATATTGGGCATCCGCTGCAATTTTCCTAGGTCTAGAGTCTCAAGGGATTATTGTGGGAAGAATTTACAAAGTAAGGGTCCTATTTTGGACTCAAAAGTTTGAAAATTCATAACTCTCCAAATTGGTATAATTTGGTTATCTCATTACTGTGGTATGCTTGCATATGTCCCAGGATTAGGTGACCAAAATTTTAGACCCAATTGAACATTAGTGACACCTAAGAAAAATAATTAAGGACAAGGTCTAGCTAACTTAGAAAAATTATAGGAAATTGTACACCCACCCAATAGGGGTGAAACTTTAGAACATTAGACTTAGTTACATGTTAAACCTTAGGTCCAAATTTCATTGAGTTTGGAGGTCATTATGTCAAAAAAATTATCAAGTCAAAATTCAGACCTTTTAGGGACTCAGAATTTCAAAAAATTGTAATAAATAAAAATTAAATACAATGATTACAAATGATATATCAAACTGTCCAAAATTTGATCATTTGTATAGGAAAATAAAAGCCCCATCATTGGACTTTTAGTTTAACTTTATTTTAAGTTTTGGTGAAAATCAACAATTAATTAAATAAAAAATCCAAAATAAATTCTAAACATCTGAAAATACTCCCATGGGTCATCCTTGACTTTTGGAAGTTTTTTCATGCAGTTTAGAGTAAGTTTGGATCAAAATAATCAAAACCTCTATAATTAAGTAATTTAAAAAATTAATTAATTAACCAAACTTTAAAAAATTTTAACTAATTTTAGAAAAATCTAAATTAACCAAACTTAGTGTCATTCAACTCTATTTGAGGTCGATTATTTTCTAAAAATAATAAACCAACAGAAATAAACCAAACCCAAAAAGTCAATTTTTTTAACAATCGTAGTATAAAATTAGGTCAAAACTTTAAAATTTTCTAACTTAATATAAAAAATTTCAAATTGAGCAAACTCAAAAGCATTATATTCCATGTAACATCTAATATTTATTAAAAATATTAGATCATCAAAAATCACTTAAAATCAAAAAGTTAACTATTAAGTCAACTTTATGTTAAAATTTTAATTGAAATTTTAAAAATTCATAACTAATTGTAAAAAATCCAAATCCAGTAAAATTAAAGTCAAATTTCTCATCCTAATGCCTAATATTTAATAAAAAATACTAACTTTTCATAAATCAACCTTAATCTAAAAGTTAAAATTTTACCCCTTAATTTAATAATTAAAATAATCCATAAAATTCAAAATGTCCAATAATCAATCAAGATTCGAAAAATTTTTAATATGATTAATAAATCAATCAACCAACCCTTTAATATAAAATAACCATTCCAAAGATGAAGTTTTTAGGATGGAATACTCCGGGCTACTGGCTAAGTGTCCTAAGGAAGCCTTAATCCTCGAGCCTGGTGGCACAACGCCACGATCGGATTCAATGGAGTGTAAAATATTAAAATTAATTGATTATTAATAATTTAACCAAATGAAATATCTTAATTTAATTACATCAATCAGGTTTTTAGGATGGAATACTCTAGGCTATGGGTCTAAGTGTCCTAAGGAGGCGTGATTTCTCGAGCCTGGTGGCACAACGCCACAAACTTGTTAAAGAAAAATTTAAATTAATCTAATCCTTAAAATTAGCAACCAATTCAATTAATTAAATTATATTAATCATTTAATTTATAACCAATTAAATTTATTTAATCAATTAACCTTAAAAATGCATCTTAAAACAAACCTTAACACATTAATATTTGAATTCTAACCAAATTTACCCTTTAACCTTCAACAAATCCAAACATTAGACAACTTAAATCAATTGCCTGATATAGAACATATCGAAAAAACACATCCTACCTCATACACTTTAGATGATTTGCTAGGGCACCACTTTTTGATCTAGGCTAGGCAGGTGTTTACTTTTCTAATGTGCACCAAGTTTTTTGAGCTCTCACTACATGCTGGTTATTAGAATTAGATGATTGGTGTGATTATTTGTTTAATTTCTACACTCTATAATTTGATTGATTATGCATTATATTTAACTTTAAGATAGGGGTGATTTAAATGTAGGTGGCAATGCTCATATAGAGCATTTAAAATAAAATGGGGCAAAATCATAAATATTAAATTGCTACAGATACTACTACTGTGCTAGGTCCGCCTTTTAAAATTAAAAGAGTATGGCCAAGTGTGACTGGTTTGAGCATTTTAAATTCAATATATAATTGTATGAGATATGATTTCAAATTACAATTGCCTAGGATAACCCTGCAGGTGTCGAATCGAGATTTTAAATTTTTATCAAATGTAATTCAAATCTATTGAGTTGTAATTTAAATTGACATTTGAGAGGGGATACATAAATTTCTAATTTAGATTCCAAAGAGGAGAGAAGATCCCTTAAGGGAGAGTTCTCCTCCATTTGGAAGAATATATTCGGATAATTTTTAAATATCCAAAGGGAAAAGATAACAACTCTTTTGAGGGGGGTTTCTTTTCATTTGGATATATGGACCTGATGAATCCAAGGAGTCCATAGAAGGATGAAGATGTGATGATCGAGAAGAATCCCATTCTCAAATTCACTTTAGTCTTAGGAGTATAATACGGGCTTTTGTTACTGGGACCCAACCACTTTACTTTTTGTAGACTCTGGGTTGTAATATTAAGTGGTGATAGTTTGTGAGGGGTGTTAAACCCTATATAACTAGCCTGAACTTAATCGAGACGGGGGGTGAATCAGTATTTTAAAAATTCTTTAAACTAAAAAAAATCTTTTTGAAATCTTTCTAAACATTTTAAACATGAATAATTTAAGTCGAAGAAGATAATCAAATATAAAGAATTCAACATAAATAAGATCACAGAAACAAGTAAAAATAAACACAAAAAGATAAGTAGAAAGAACACAGTAGATTTATAGTGGTTCGGTCAAATCTGATCTACATCCACTCCCTAGACCTCCCGTTCTAAGAATTGTACGAATCAGTTAGTGTCTCTCCTTTTGCCCCCACAGTAAGGCGGTGAAGCCCTTACCAAATCTTTCCACTGATCCGGTGAGGCAGAGAACCTTGAATCTTTTTTCACCCTCCTGGTGAAGGTAGAGTACCCAGAATCCTTTTGCTCCCTCCTCGAGTAGGTAGAGAACTTGACAATCCTATTACTCCCTTCTGGAGCAGGCAGAGAACCTAGATCTGATGCTGATGATCCTCTCCCCAGAGCCGCCAGGGAACCAAGGATGAAGTAAGAAGAAGATAATTAAATCCTTACTTGGAGCAACCTTTGTGAATCCCCTCTCAAACTCCCCTTCCCAAGATCCTCTCACTCTCTCCTTAACTCTCCTTCTCCTCTAAGCTCTCTTGGATTTGAAAAATATCGAATGACTTGCTTAGCAGTAATTAGGAGAGCTTAAATAGGCAGCTTAAAAATATCCTAATTTATAATTTAGCAGTAAAGACCATCTAGGATGATTTAAATATCTTCCTATACGATATGTACAAAATAGCCCTTTCAGCCAGTACAATCAACATTACCTTGTACGATCAATTCATGTATTTGAACAAATTTTCCAGTATGATATTTCTATCATCCTATACGATTAGTTCACCAGTTTCTATTAATTGTCCAATACGATGGATTATGATTAATTATCATCCTATACAGAGCTCTGATTATCCCGTATGATGTAGGGGTATAATCCAGTATAATTAGTTAAAAAGTTAAAGCTTTTATCCTGTACGATAGGTGGCGATGAATTATCGTACCATGTAGAGATCTGATCATCCAGGATGATGATTTCCAATCATCTTATACAATATGATCGATCAATTTGATGGATCATCCAGTATGATATATATTATCCTATAAAATTAGAATAAAATTTGAGTTATGAAATCTTGCCTAAATTATAATTGGCGGTTATTTGTTCTAATTTGTACTGATCATCTTGTACGATCCAACTCATCTAAGATGATTAGTTAAGCTAGCTAATAAATATGGTTTGCCTAATCAAGGTTTTTGTTTTTAACTAATTATCCAGGACCATTTATAATCATCCTATATGATATGATCAAAAACCAGAAAGCTCCCTAACTCACAAATTTTTTCCCTTGATTGTGTGTGTGCAAGGTGACATAGCTTTAGGATCCACACAGTATATTTGAGTCTAGAAAATATAAAAGATGTATTGGAATAGAAATTATAGACTGACTCAATCCTAGTCTACCTGATTTTTAGCTGATTGATATTCCAAGTAAATTATTGAACCTGACAGGTTAAATAAAAGTAGATATCCAAGAATAGCAGAAGTAAAGAAATAGTAATATTTGTTATCATGAAAATCACTGAGCTTGGATCCAATTTTGTAACAATCTCCCCCTTTTTTATGATGAAAAATATTGCAGTAAAAAGTTTCAAAGCTAGGAGAATTTTTATCTTCCCCCCCTTTTCTTATGAGACAAGAAAGAAGAACATGGATAAAATAAAAACACATTTCACTAAAAACACAAGAAAAAGACAAATTAGGCAATAATCTAAGGAAAACCAACATATTATTCCCCCTTTTGACTTAACAAAAAGGGAAAAGAAAGAAAAACACTAAAATAGAAGAAAGTATAAAACTAGAGACTAGTATGCACATAGAAATAAAAAGACAACACTAACATACTAGAAAGAAGAACTCTGATCATGTAGAGGTGGAGGTGGCTAAAAGTATCAAGAAAGAGAGGCAAACTGCTCCCCAAACAAGGCCATATCCTTGTCATGTTGCTACTGCTGCTGAGTGGCGTAGGAGTCAAACCTTGCTTCCCACTAGTCAAACCTCTAAACCAGTGCATCATACTGAGTCTATTGGTGTATCATTTTAGGTGCTGGCATTGGTGCTGGACCTCCCTCCTGTTCTTCTTACTCACGATCATGATAGCGACCTTGGTGTCGAGTGGCACTTTAAAGAATATGGAAAGCGCTATTGGAGTAGAACACGGGAAAGTGATCTAGTGGTGCAGGGTATTAAAAGTTGTACTTAGATTCTAAGATAAAGGTAATGATGTGTCCTAACGCTATATTGGTCTATCTCTTATGGTGGGGATCTCAAATGACAATTAGATTTTCAATATAACGAATGAGAAGGTTAACAGCATTGAAATCAGTATGGGCCATAATGTGGTAGGTTGCAAGGGAAAAAGCAGGAGTGATGTTTATCCTATTACCAGCTTTGGGAATTATGGTGTTCCTTTGAATGTGTTGGATGATACGGGCATCTGGAGCTAAAGTACTGATATGGGCTATGTGGTAGTTCACATTGGATTCCCTAAGGATCATATTTGCTTGTGACCAGTTATACTCAATGTAAGAGGCGACATGGTGGACTTTCTCGCCAGTTGTGGAAAGGTGGAGGAATTTGTGAAAGTCTTGATACGTGATTGTGATAGGCCTTCTATTTTTGTAAGAATTGAGGGTAGTGCCCTCACTATTAATGTGAAGCCTAGAAAAAAATTCAAGAAGGAGTTCTAAATTATAGGGAAAGGCGAGTGTAAGGAAGGGTCGATATTTTTATGAGAGGAACTCCCAACCAGTGCCCGAGATCATTTACCCCCAACCATTTGGAGAAGGAAGGGCTCAAGAGACTTAGTTGAAGATCGAGAAGGATGGTATGGTGTGAAGATTTCAAAGAGTTTTGCTGGTTTAAATAGAATTGGGCAGATCGTCAAGGATTATTATGACATTGTCTAAGATAATCAAGTACAATAATGTCATCCGGAAGATCAGTCAAAAAGTTGGTCTTATCATCCAGAATGATTAAACACAGGATGATGTCCCCGAGGAGTCAGTTGGATGATCATATACTCAATATAACATCTAGGATGAACAGGTGGATCATCTAGGATTATGTGAAATAATGGATCGGCCTAATAATATTCAAATTTTCTAGCGACTTCTGCCACATGGATTGTCCACGAAGAACAGGTGTATCATCCAGGATGATGAGCAATAATGGATTGGCCTAACAGCATTCAAATCATCTAGTGACTTCTTCCATGTCGATCATTTAGGATGAATAGGTGTATCATCCAAGATGTTGATCAATGATGGATTTAGATCAATCGTTGGATGTAGATTGTACAGTGATTTGATTAGATTGTCCAGGATGATAAGGATTGTCTACGATAATGTTAACAAAAATTAGAAGAATTGGAAGATGGAGAGGGATGATCCGAGAGGATCCAAAATGCAAACAATTAACCAAAAATCTCAGAACAAAATAATAAAGTAAAACAAAAAATATGATAACCAATAATCGTTAAAACTAAAACAAAGTTTTTTTTAACTCTATTAGCTCCAATAAATGATAATTTTTACCTCAAAGTTAAATTTAGAAACTCAAAAGAAATGAATCGATAATGCTGATATCCAAAAAAAGTTTGAAAATTGATTTTTGAATACCCTACCTTTGACACCTTACAGGTTTAAATTCCTTTTAAAAAAAAAATCTAATTCCGAAGAAAAAAATTAGATAAGAAAAAGTGATCCTTCCAAGCTTTATTCCAGAAAAATATCTGATAAAGTATTATTGCAAAGTAAAGAACTAGAAATCATGAATTTTAATCTCAAGTGTTTGAATATATTAAGTGATAAAAATATTCTTCTAAGATATTTAAAGATTTGAAAGAGAAGGAAGCTTATTTCTTTGTGAGCACATTTTGTGCCTCTTTTTTAGTTTATTTGGCTCACTTTACACATCATTTAATTTTTGATATACTTTATATATCTTGCAATTAATTGGAAAATATTGCACATCTTTTCAGTATTGGGCTCATTTTGTGCTTCTTTTTCAGCTGATTGACGCAGTTTGCATATCTTTTACTAGCTTCCTTTCTTTTTAAACCTCTAAAAGACTCTCAATTATGAGATTATCTTCAAGATAAAAGATAAGAAAAACTCACTCTCTTAGATAACGAAAACTAAACCACAAAATAGAATCATTCTCATATGATAAATACAATCACCTGATTAAAAAAATATGAAAGTGATTCAATGATTTGAAACACTAATCATATGAGATAGATTATTGTAGAAGATAAAATAGATCTCTATTTCAAACTCCAACTTTTTAATTTTAAAAAAGATTTTGATTCAAAAAGAAAAATATACAATTAAAGGAGTTAGAGGAAGAGAAATAATCATTAATGTTTCTTCCTTTAACTGATATAGAGAAGTCAATAACTACTAATAAGCTTCTAAACAAAAATAAGGTAAAAATCTCATTTAAAGAACAAGTTCATCAGCAGAAGTGAGCAGTGATCTAATTTTAAAACTAAAAATAACAACAGAAATCAAAAATATAATTCAAAAATTCAAGTAGGAGATTAATAGACAAATAAAGCCTAGCAAAAAAGACACGCATAATAAAACTTATAGAAAGAAATAAATAGATAAATAAAAAAATAAGAAAAATATTATTATATAAAGAAAGTATCACTTTCAAGTATGAATATCTATCAGACCTAATCTGGTTCTTAAGGTGCTAAAGGTTTCAAATGCCAGTGGTTTTGTGAAGATATCTGCAAGTTGGTTTTTAGTGGCTACATGGTGTAGCTCTATGTCTCATTTGGTAACATGGTCCCTAATGAAGTGGTGCCTTATGTCTATGTGTTTGATCATGGAGTGGTGGATTGGGTTCTTAGAAATATAGATGGCACAAGTGTTATCACATAGGATTGGAATTGTGCCTATAGAAAGCCCTAAATCCAAAATTTGTTGCTTTAGCTTAATGACTTAGGCCACACAACTTCCTAAGGCTATATACTCAACTTTAGTAGTGGACAGGGCAATTGAGTTCTATTTTTTATTAGACCAGGAGATTATGAATTATCCTATGAATTGACATGTCCCAGAAGAACTTTTTCTATCAACTGAGCTTCCTGCAAAATCTGAATTATAATATCCTATAATTTCAATAGAAGTGTTATGCCTAGGATACCAAATTCCCATGTCTTGGGTCCCTAAGAGATATCTAAGGATTCTTTTAACAGTAGTCAGGTGGGAGCCTTTTAGATTAGCCTGAAATCTAACGCAGAGATAAACACTAGACATAATATCAAGTCTGTTAATAGTCAAGTAAAGCAGTCATCAAATTATTCCTCCGTATTTCTTTTGATCAATTGATTTTCTATTTGAGTCTTTATCTAGTTGAACACTGGAGCTCATGAGAGTGTTTATTATCTTGGCTTTATCCATTTCATATTTCTTTATGATTTTTTAATATACTTTGATTGATTAAGAAACATTCCATCATCCATTTGTCTTATGCTAAACCCCAAAAAAGGATAATTCTCCCATCATGCTCATCTCAAATTCTTTACTCATTATTTTAGAAAGATCTTCACATAAATCTTTATCAAAAGATCCAAAAAGTATATCATCAACATAGATCTGAATAATGAGCAATTCATCTCATACTTTCCTCAGAAAATGGGTGGTGACTATGCTCCCTTAACAAACTCTCTTTCCAGTAGAAATGTGCTAAGCCTCTCATACCATGCCCTGGGTGCCTGTTTTAATTCATACAAAACCTTTTTTAATTTAAAAACATAATTTATAAATTGGGAATTATCAAAGCCTAGGGTTACTCTATAAACACATCTTCTTTTATTATCCCATTTAAAAAGGCAGTCTTGACATCCATTTGAAAAAGCTTAAATCCCTTATAACAGGCAAGGGCTAGTAGCACTCTAATGGCTCTAATCGAGCAACAGGGGAAAATTTTTCCTCAAAATCAATCAATTCTATTTGGTAGTACCCCTTAGCCACTAATCTTGCCTTATTCCTAACCACTACACAAGAATTATCCATTTTATTCTTAAATATCCATTTGGTTCCTACTATACTCTGGTAGTTCAGTCTTTCAACTAGCTCCCAGACATCATTCCTAACAAATTGGTCTAATTCCTCTTGCATGGCTAGGATCCAGAATTCATCAGAAAGGTCTTGATTGATATTGGTGGGTTCAGTCATTAAAATGAATGTAGAGTGGTTTACTTCTTCTCTAAGTCTATGTATAGTTCTAACACCTTTAGAAGGGTCTCTCAAGATTAGTTCTTTAGGATGACTCAAAGAATATCTCCATACTCTAGGCAGTGTAACTTCAGTTTATACCCTTTCCTCCAAATTGGTAGATTCTACTCCTTGGGTGACTTCTATAACCTCTACTTCTTCTACTGTACACCCTCTAGAATAATCAGATTTATCAAACACAACATGAGTGGTCTCCTCAATAATCAAGGTTATTTTATTGAAGACTCTATAGGATTTCATAACACTTGTGTAACCTAGGAACACTCCTTCATCAAATTTTGGGTCAAACTTTCCTTGTTGAGACATCCAATTATTTAGAATAAATACTTTATATCCAAAGACACGAAGGTGGCAGAGGATGGGTGTCCTACCCTTAAGAATTTCATAGGGTATTTTCTTCAGCTTAGATATAAGGTTTACCCTATTCAGAACATAACAGACTGTATTCACCGCTTCGGCCCAAAAGTATTTAGATAGTGAGTATTCAGTTAATATAGCTCTACCGACTTCTATCAGGGTCTTGTTCTTCCTTTTAGCTAGTCCATTCTGCTAAGGGGTCCTAAGAGCTAAAAATTTGTGATCTATCCCCTACTCCTTACAGTGGGTTACAAATTTCTCATTTTTAAACTCTTCGCCATGATCATTATGAATAGTCAGAATTTCACTACCAAATTTTCTTTAAATCTAAGTGGAGAAAGATCTGACTTCCTCGAATGATTCACTTTTATGAGATAGGAATCTAACCGAGGTGAACCTTGAATAATCATCAACAATCACATACCCAAAGACTTTATGTCCTAAGCTTAAAGTACTAACAGGTCCAAAGAGATCCATATGAACGACTTCTAAGGGTTTGCTAGTGTTAATGCCTTTGATTGAGTGGAAGGAGGATTTGACTTGCTTCCCTAACTGACAGGCATCACGCAGGTGGTCCTTAGTGAACTCTAGTTTGAGGACACCTCTCACTAAGTCTTTTTGGGTGATCTTCCTAAGGTTTTCCATGCTTGCATGACACTATCTCCTATTTCATAGCCATGATTCATCCATAATTAATTTTAAGAAAAATGCAATATCAGCTTTAAAGCAATTTAGATCCAACATGTAGACATTGTTGATCCCTTTTCCCTACAAAATAATTTTGTTATTTAAGCTTATAATGCAGCAAGTTGGCAAAATATTTTATGCTGAAGCCTTTATCACAAAACTGGCTGATGCTGAGCAGATTGTGTTTGAGTATATCTATAAGCAAAATATTATCAATGATGAATTTTTTTTTGAATCACCAATCATACCTGATCCCACCACTCTCCTGGTGGTGTTGTCTCCAAGTGTTACCTTGCTTCCTGCCTAGGCCTCCAGTAAAATGAATTTATTTGTAACTCTATTTATATGTCTTGAATATCTACTATCCAAGTACCATATGCTCTCACAAGGCCTTTTATGAGACCACACCTACAAAATCATCAGATGTCCCATCTTATGGAAAGAGGAGTGAGATGCATGCATGCTATGCTATGAATTTTGTAATGTTGGTCTCCACACCAAATATGTTCTACGGTGAATGGTGCAAGTGTGGGAGTTATATCCTAGCATGCCATAAGAAAAATATTTAACACCAAAAAAAGAGTTTACTAATCTATTTGGGTTATAGTGCCTCTTCCTAGGTTTGAATGATGCATGCTTTGTTGATATTTTATAAAACCCTACAAGTGAAGCTGGTGTTTCATTTTCCTCTAATGTAATGATCTTTTCTCTTAGAAACTCATTTACCTTTTTATAACTTGCCACTTATTGTTTCAATATATATGCTCACTACTATCTAAATCACATGTAATAGTGTCTTGTTCTTTGAAATCCTTTTCTATATAAACATGTTATCTTTTCATGAAATCATGCTCAATAGTTAAATCAGGATGATTTTTATTTAGTGAAACAAATTCATCTAGTAAAGCCCTGTAATTACTATCTAGAGTTAAATAATCTTTCATTAGAATTTCATGCTCTTTTTATAGATATAAAAATTCAATTTTTAGGCTAGCATGTGCTTTCTTGAGCTTCCAATATGAAGAATGAATTCTTTCAGAAACTTCAAATAATTTATCATATGTAAGCTCACATTCCTCTTCTTGATCGAAGTGATCAAGATGATCATCAACCATTAAACACAGGTTTGTTACCTCATCTTATGCTTCAATTTTAGAGGAGTCTGATGCTGAGTATACCTAGAATGCCTTTTGGATATTTTTCTCATCCTTCTTGAACTAAGGTTTTTCCTCACCTTTCTCCTTGCTTGGGTGAGCCTTAAGAGGTGGGTAAACAGACTTCAGATGACCTGGCTTCCTACATTCAAAACAAATAACATTAGATGAAACTTTAGAATGCTTATTAACTTTATTCCACTTCTGATGATACTTTTATTTTTTCCTAAAGAACCTCTTAAATTACCTTATTATTAAATCGAAGTCGTCATCATCAGAACCAAAAACATCAGTGTCAGAATCATTAGCCTTCATGGCTACAATTTTCTCCTTTTTCTTTTCTCCTGTATCAAGATGCTTTTGGCTCACTCCTTACTCATAAGAAATAAGTGATCCAAGTAAGTTATCAAATGAATAAGCATTCAGATACTTAGATTCAGTAATGGCAGTAATTTTTGCATCAAAGGAAGAAGGTAAACATCTCAAAATTTTGTTCACCTTTTATAGTTTGTAAGTTCTCTTCCTAAGGCATGCAAAAAAGTAATAATCTGAGTAAACCTAGTATACATTTCAAAAATTAATTCACTAGGTTTCATGAGAAAGAGTTTGTAGTCATGAAGCAAAATGTTCGGCCTAGATTGTTTAACTTTAGTTGTTCCTTCATAAGTTATGCATAATCTATCCCAAATTTTTTTTTCTGTAGAACAAGTAGAGACACACATGTAATCTTCAAATTTTAATGCACAAAAGAAATAGTTCAGACATTTGGCATTCAGTTGTGCTAAGTCTCTATCATCTAAAGTTCATTCAGCAAAAGGTAATTCAGTTTTAATGCCATCGATTAATCTAAAAGGTGCAGAATAACCTTCCATAACTAGCATCCACATGCGATAATCAATTGATTATAAAAAGGTGGACATGTGAGCTTTCCAAAAATCAAAAGGAAAGTTATCAAATAGAGGAGGTCAAGTAATTGAATATCCGTTCGTGATGTTGCGATTACCAAAGTTAGCCATTGATTGAAAATCAAAAGTTTTCCAACACTTGATTTTATAAATCCCGTTCTGATAACACTTGATAGTTCATGAGGGGTGATAAAATCCTTTAACATTAGCCCGAAGTTAACTAAGAGGGTGGGTTAACTGGTATTTTAAAAATTTTTTAAGCAAAAAAGAAAAATCTATTTGAATATTTTAAACATAAATAATTTAAGCAAAAGTAGATAACCAAATACAAAGATTTTCATATAGATCAGATCATAGAAATAAATAAAAATAAATACAGAAAGATAAGTAGAAAGAATACAATAGATTTATAGTGGTTCGATCAAATCTGACCTACGTCCACTCCCCAGAACCTCCCATTCCAGGTATTGCACTAATCAGTTAGTATATCTCCTTTTGCCCCCATAGTAAGGCAAAGAAGTCCTTACAAAATCTTTCCAACTACCCGGTGAGGAAGATTAGTGAGGAAGATAAGCTTGAATCCTTTTTCACCCTTCTGGTGAAGGCAGAGAACCTGAAATCCTTTTACTCCCTCCTGGAGTAGGTGAAGAACCTAACAATTATGTTACTCCCTCTTGGAGTAGGTAGAGAACCTAGATCTGATGCTGATGATCATCTCCCCTTAGCCACCAATGAACCAAGGATGAAGAAGAAAGTAGATGATTGAATCCTTGCTTGGAGCAACCTTTGTGAATCCCCTCAGAAGATCCCCTCTCTCTCCCAAACTCTCCAACTCCTCTAAGCTCTCTTAGATTAAAACAATTGCAAAAGACTTTCTTAGCAGTAATTAGGAGAGCTAAAATAGGAGTGTTCAAAAATAGCCATAATTTATAATTTAGCAGCAAAGATCATCGTGGAAAATTCAAATATAATCATGTATGATTAGTACAAAGTAGCCCTTTCATCCAATATGACTAGCATTGCCCTGTATGATCAGTTTAAATATTTGAACGAATCGTCGAGTATGATATTTCTATTGTCCTATATGATTAGTTCACCCGTGTCAATTAATACTCTAATACTATAGATGGGGATTATTTATCATCCCATACAGAGCTCTTATTGTCCTTTATAATATAAGGGTATCATCCAAGATGATTTGTTGAAAAGTTAAATTTTTCATCTTGTGTGATAGGTGGCAATTAATTATCATACCATGCAGAGCTCTGATTGTCCAAGATGATAGTTTCCAATCATCCTGTATGATATAATCGATCAATTTAACCCTAATTAATCCTCTAATCAAGGGATTATTTTAGGCATGATTATCATGAATCATCCAGGATGATATGTATCATCTTGTATGATTAGAACAAAATTTAAATTTTGAAATATTACTTAAATTATGATTGGCGGCTATTTATTCCAATTTGTATTAATCATCCTATACGATCCAACTCATCCAGGATGATTAGTTAAGCTAACTAATAAATAGGGATGCCCTAATCAGGATTTTTATTTTTAATTTATTATCCAAGATGATTTATAATTATCCTGTACGAAATGATCAAAAACAAGAAAGCTCTCTAACTCACAAAATTTTTCCCTTGAGTGTGTGCGTGCAAGGTTACTTAGCTTCAGGATCCATAACAATACATTTGACTAAAGAAAAGGTAAAATATGCGTTGGAATAAAAATTACAGACTGACTCTATGCTAGTCTACTTAATTTTGAGCTGATTGACATTCCAAGTAAACCTGTGGACCTGATAGGTTAGTAAGCAAGGCAAATAAAAGCAGATATCTAAGAATATCTGTAGTAAAGAAATAATAATATTTATTATCATCAAAATCACTGAACTTGGGCCCAGTTTTGCAACAAGTGGCGCTTGCCACATAGACTTTTAATTTGAATATTAATTGATTTTATTAATAATTGATGCATTGATTTGCGATATAGGATTCCATGCTTTAGTAGTTTTTTAGTAATTTTGCATGTTAATTTTTGATTTTTCCTGGAACTCAATTAGAGGTTTGTGTGGGATCACTGAAACATTTTTTTTACTTTAATTATATAAACTTTTTTAAGATAATATAGAAACTCTAATGCTTTTAAGAAGTAAGCCCGGGACCACTGAGAGTTCACATTACATTTTATTTCACTTTCTTTCCTTTGTCAGGCACTTCACCACTTGTGGGTTTTGGCAGACTACCTGGCCTATGAAGGTGCAGATCTATCAAGGGAAATATGTGTAATCTCTAAGGAAAAATCTATTTTAAAGCCTTTTTAAAATTGCTTCATATTTGATTTAAGCATTTGTTGAGTCAACTTGCATGCATTGCATTAAAAACAAATTAAAATGAGTCAAAAATTAATTGCATTTACTCTAAGCTTTAAATGACCCAACATAAGTCAAAGGGACAATTAAGGACTTCTCTAGATGTCAGGCCTATTCTCAAAAACTTAACTTAATCAAACATCCCTACCACTTTAACATAAAAGACTGGACTAATAGTTTTGAAGCATTTAGGTGGTTAGTTGGCTCCCTAATCCAGGCCGCGATAAGTCTAGGTTCGGCATTAAATTAGCTAGGTAAAGGTGACAGATTTTCAGTATCTAACTTAGACTTAGGTTCTGAGACAGGCTCAGACTATAAGACCTCAACCTTCAGGAATTAAATCTTAATTTTTTAATAAAACTAACAATCCAAACTTAATTATCTTATAATTCAAATTTAAGCCCAACATATAAGGTAGATTGGGGTGTTTTTGAAGCAATTCAGAATTTTAAAATACCTCCTACCTTTCTTCCTTTAGCCTCTAAAAAAAATGCTAACCTTAATCAAATCCCAATTGAATTTTCAATCCTCACCTCCCTTGATATCAAACTTTAAAATCTCAAATATAAAATTTCTATCCCTATTTTAATGAAGAGTTTTCGTAGGAAATTCAAATTTCCTATGATGTAATTAACTACGAGGGCTTGCGCTCGGAGATTTAGAAACCCAGATCAAAATTTTCAAAATAAATTTTTTTAAAACCTTAATTAGCTATCTTTAGAAAATTTTAAATCAAAATCAACGATCATTATCATCATTTTCAAACGATCAATAGTAATTGATATCTACTTCCCTTAGGAAGATATATCACTTATTATTATAACTTTGATTATTAAATTAATGATAATTTATCCAAATTATCATAGTTAAATACCTGAGTGAATAATCATTTTGACCCTCCAAGGGCATATGTAGTTCTTGCTCAAATTTTACTATGATAATCAGGATGAAATTTTAATATTGTAAATTGAACCCATTAAGGAATGGTATGCTCATCTCCTGAGATAATATATCATTCATAATGATACATCTAGTATCAAAATTAAAATTCAATTAACCTTTTTTAAAATAACAACTTTTTAATCAAATAAAAATAGTGACTCCATTGGGGATAAATCTTTCTTTCCATCTTTAATAAAGGTAGAAATTTTATTACATCAGTAGTTTTGACTACCTTTCCTTCCATTTTTCCATTTACCCATTTTTTCCTTGGGTGAGTGTGGCCAACATCAATAAGACATGTCAAAAGAGAGGTGAGCGAGGAAACCTCTGTCAATGTCGGGCTTAAACATTTTGCCTCCAAGTTAATTGGTAAAGTAAAAATGTCAAGCCAAATTTTTTAAAATCCTCCCTTAATTACTATAAACTTGCATGCTCAAACAAAGGTTAAGCATGCTAAGTTTCACAATTTATAAAAATCCTTCAATCTCAAAATCCAGATTTGAATCCCTTTATCAAAATCCATGCTTTGACATCCCCCCCCCCCCCCCCCAACCCAAAGAAAACTTAAGGGAATTCTGTTAACATTTCAAACATTCAAAATCTTTTTAAAACTCCCTTCAAATAAACTTCTATCGTCATTGCTATATATTTCCTACAACATCCACTTGTAGTTTAACATATGCAAGGCAACTTCAAATTCTATTCAAATCTAAATTCATACTCTAACACTCTACTGCCGAGTCAATCGGTAAGGTAAAAGAGTCGAGTCATAACTTTTTAATCTTCCTTCTAAATTTGTAAACCTTCATGTTGAATGTATATTCAATATGTTGAGTTTCAAAAATTAGGGAAGATCTTCCAATTTTTTGAAATTAAAAATCTTCTCAAAATCCTTTCAAATTAACTTTGATTGCTATTGCTATACGTTTCCTACAACATCGTTTTATAGTTTAACGTATGCATTGCAAATTCAAACCCTCAATCAAATTAAGCTTTGACATTTTATCTCTAAGCCAGTTAGTGGGATGAAAAAGTCAAGCCAAACTTTTTAGATCTTCTTATCGATCTTGTAAACCTACATATCCGAGTAAAATTTGATATGTTGAGTTTCAAAATTTTATGAAGATCCATTCAATTTTAACCTCAATCTTAATTTCTACCTTAAGTCCAAATTTGATTTCAACCTCAAATTCAAATTTTATTTTAACCTCAAATTCAATATCAATGTTGATTTCAAATTCAAATTTGGGCTTTGACATTTCTCCCCAAGTCAATTGGTGGAATGAAAGTGTTAAGCATAATTCTTAAATATTTCTTATCAATTTTGTGGACCCTCATATTGAGTGGAAACTTAATATGTTGAGTTCTAAAATTTGAAAAGAATCAATCAAGCCCAAAATTTAAATTCCATTTCAAAAGCAACTTATTCAAATCACCTTCTTAAATTCTAGAAAACTAAGAATACTCAAAAGGCTGGGAAACTCATCTTTTCCTTGGATAGAAACTTGACTGTAGAAGAAATCACCTATGGCAACTTGATCCAGTTTGGAATGGGATTTTAAAATTTCTAGTTATCAGTCAATAGAGAAACCATAATTGATCTATCTACCGTTATACGAAAGGATTTCTCCTTAGTAGAAATTACTTTAGGGTTGGGAGCTAACTCCCCAATCTCCAAAATGGAGGCTACTATCGCCCCCTTTCCCATTGTACCATCTACTATAGAGGATAAGAAATAAAAACTAATGATAATGGATGAGAGGTCATTTATGTATGAGATTGGGTCAAGTTTTAGCACCACCTTTGCTGCAAGAACCAGAAGAAGAATTACCTTCGAAGAGTTAGAAAGAAGGTAGTTAAGGATAAAAAGATTGTTGAGTCAGAAGCCTTAAAGAAAATCAAAGTTGAGGCCAATCAAGAAATTATTGCTCCTTACACATACCCCTCCTCCTTTGTGGAAACCATTTCCACCCTCTTCTTGTTACCCAAAGGAGGAGATTGTGAGAAGAGCAGCACTGCTTGAAACATGCCCTTTTGACTACAGCATAAGAAATAATCAAGCCAGAACTGAGCAATCACCAGCAAAGCCATAGGGCCCCAGTTAAAGGACATGACCCATCCACTCTACTAGAAGATGTTAGGTCACATTACTACACATGCCCCACTACATCATCTATAGAGGAGGAGGTGTAGAAACCACTCGGGGTGCCACTCTCCAAACTATTATGCCACTAGTAATGAGAGGGGGAATTAATCTATTATTGTATCAGATTGTGATACCATAAAAATTTAACTTTTGAAGGGGTCCTATCGCCATAAATCTTTTGATTAAAATGATGCAGCATCTTCTAGAGATAATGGAGACTCCATAATAGTCTTTCCCTCTAAAGAGATTAAAGTAATCTAATTCCATATTGATAGGGTCTCGCCACCTAGACTTACAACTTTTAAGGAAAATATATAATTTCCCTAGTATACGGGGTCTGGATTTTAAGATAGTTTATTTGCATTTTTAAGGGAAATTGACCACTACCTCAAAGAAAAACCAAATTACTTTTAATTACTTGACTTTGGAATATCTTGAATCCATATTCTTCATCATGCATGAATTATCTATGAGATAGAAAAACATAACGCAAGAGAACGGAAAAGATTAAATTTCTACATTTAACTTAAACCTTTTGAAATTGATTCTAATTCAAAAACACATAAGGTAGACCCAAGTTCAGTTTCTATGAACCTTGGTCTGGGTTAACAAAACTTAAATCCCTGAATCTTTCCAAATTTGTTAGAGTCTATCCACTTCTCACTGTACTTATAAATTTGTTCCTACATGTCTTTCTGATAGAATCCAAAGGGTTAAGAGGAAAATTTTTAACAAAAAAAATGAATCTTCTACTACTCATAAATAATTCAAATCTTATCCTTGAGGAATATGTGAGTCCTTGCACATAGACATCTTTTTCTTCAAGGCATTTTCTATAAAATCATACTTTATACTGGGTCCAAGATCAATCCCACTAGAGGAGTGGTTTACTTCCCTAGAAATTTCCATTCAAGATCAAATTACAATTGAGTAGAGTGCCCAAATCCAATTGGAGAAGCTCAAGGCCTTGTAGAGCGTCTTCTCTACTAATCAACAAAATTTAGATTTGTACAAAACTCGAATGGTTCAAGCTCGTGATAAGATAGTGCGGCTTAGAACCTTCCAAGTAGGAGACATGGTTCTAGTTCTTCAATTGCCTATCTTAGCCTACCAAGAGATCGGTGGACGAGTTTGAACCAACATAAGAATGACCTCTTATCCAAGAGATAATTTAAGAGGGAATTTTAAATATCAACTGATCAATTCTAAAGGATGCCACTCGATATTTTCAAATATTATGGAGGCTCTTTAAGAAGTACCATACAAAATGAGTATCAAATTTAACATCAACAAAACACTCCTCAAATTAAAAAAAAAATATTGAATTCAAAATTCTACAAATTTAAATTTAAAATCTTCCAAATTTAGATTTATATCTAAAATCAAAATTTTAATCAATTCAAACCAAATCAAATTCAATCAAAATCCAAAATTCAAAATTCATATCCAAATGAAAATCAAAATTAAAAGTCTCTAGTCATTTAAGGATAGGTGTGAGTCCGCGTGCTTACTTTCCTTAGGATTAGATCTACTAGAGGTGGAGCAAGCCCCTCGTGGCACCATCCTATCATCAAAACTTAAATTTGGGTTACATAGTTCTTTCCAAAATCCTTAGAGGTTTAGTTAGACTGTCTCCTTGGCTAGTCCCCTTGGTTATATGTGTGTCACATTGCTTTCTAGCTAGGTTAGTCATTGAATACCCAAAAGAAATTTAATATTTTAGGAGTAGGTGTAAGTCCCCGTGCTTCCTACCTCCTAGGATATTGGCTAACTAATTGTGGATTTAAGCCTGTTGAGCGCCATCCTAGTTAGTCACCCTTTAGTTTTTAAGGATAGGTGTGAGTCCCCATACTTCCTTTCCTTAGGATTAGAATTAAATCGAGTTAGATAGTTTTTTGCCAAAATCCTTACTGGTTTAGGTTGACTATCTCCTTAGATAGTCCCCCTGATTAGATGTGAGTCCAGATGCTTTCTAGCTAGGTTAGTCATTAAAAATATAAAAGGAATTTGATCTTTTAGGAGTAGGTGTGAGTCCCCATGCTTCCTACCTCATTGGATCTTGATTGACTAGTAGTTTATTTAAGACTGCTGGGTGTCATCATATTTCAATTACCTTCTAATCTTTTAAGGATAGGTGTGAGTCTCCGTGCTTCCTTTCCTTAATTTTAAAATGTAGTTTTAATCCGCTATTTAGAGAAAGTTTCCTCCCTACATAATCACCCAGTAGTGATGGAGCATGCCCTCAGTGGCACCATCCAATTTCAAAATAAAATTTGATCATCTGTGTGGAGCAATTTTCCACCCGACATGATAACCCACCACTGATGGAGCATGTCCTCTATGGCACCATCCCAATTTTAAAATCAAATTTGATCCTCTATGTGGAGCAAGTTTCCTCCCCATATAATTATCCACTGTTGATGGAGCAATCCCTCTGTGGCACCATCCTAATATTAAAATCTAATTTCGATCCTCTATGTGGAGCAAGTTTCCTCACCATATGATCACCACCTAGTGATGGAGCACGCCCTATGTGGCACCATCCTAGTTTCAAAATCTAGATCTAATCCTTTATAGGAAGTAATTCTTCCATCCCACAGGGTCCTCCAGTTTTATTTTTCTTAAGGACATATATCAGTTATCGTGCTTTCTTTACTTTCTTAGGATTAGATCTACTAGTGATAGAGTACACCCCTCATGGCACTACCCTAGTATCAATTCAAACTTGGTCCTCTGTAGTTAGGAGTTCTTCCTTGCTATATAATCATTCAATCTTCTTCTTTTTTAAGGTTAGATTTTTCTTTCCTTAGGGTTAGATCTACTAGTGATACAATATGCCCCTCGTGGCACTACCCTGGTGTCATTTTAAATTTGATCCTCTATAGTTAGGAGTTAATCCTTCCTATATGATCATTTAATCTTCTTTTCCTTAAGGTTAGGTCCCTTCCTTCCTTAGGAAAAGATCTACAAGTGATGTAGAATGCCCCTTTATGGCACCATCCTAGTTTTAATTTCAAACTCCAAAATCAAACATTCTTTCCCTTAAGGTTAGGTTCTTTCTTTCGTTAGGATTAAATCTGCTAGTGGTGGAGAGCACCCTTTGTGGCACCATCCTAGCTTCAAACTTCAAACTCAAGAATTCAATCCTCTTTTCCTTAAGGATAGGTCCTTTTCTTCCTTAGGTTTAGAAGTCCTAATGGTGGAAAACACCATCTATGGCACCATCCTAATGTTAGTTTCAATTTTAAATTCTAAAATTAAGCTTCTTTTCCTTATGGTTAGGTTCTTTCCTTAAGATTAGATATACTAGTGGTAGAGTACACCCTTAGTGGAACTACCCTAGTATCTATTCAAAACTTAATCCTCTAGGGTTAGGTCTTCCCTTCCTTTAGAATCAAAACCCAGACTCGATACTCTATAGTTAGGAGTTCTTTCTTCCTATATGATCATTTAAGCCTCTTCTCCTTAAGGTTAGGTTCTTCTTTTTCTTAGGATTAGATCTACTAGTGGTAGAGTATACCCATCTTGGCACTACACTAGTATCAAAATTCAAACTCAATCCTCCATAGTTAGGAGTTTATCCTTCTTATATGATCATCCAGATATTCTTTTCCTCTATGGTTAGGTTTATCCTTTTCTTAGGATTAGACCCACTAGTGGTAGAATACGCCCTCCACGGCACTACCCTAGTATCTTTTCAAATCCTAATTCTGTAGGGATAGACCTTTTCTTCCCTTAGGGTTAGAACTCTAGACTTAACCTTTCAATTTGGTCAATACCAGTATGTTTAGTAGAACTTTGTTCTACTACACATATTTGTTGTCCATTTGTTGATCTCATTTTTGTATGAGGTCACTAGAACCAATCCAAACCCTAAGATCAATCTAGATCTTAGAATAATCTAGCCTTAATCCTATCCATCCATCTATAATCATCTAATTAATTATGAGTGATATGACTAATTTAAATTAAGGAAATCAAATCCAAAACCCAGCTTAAACCCATATGTCTAAAGTCAAAATCCAAGTTTTAATGGCCCTATCCTAAGAACATTTCTAGTGATTTTTGAAATACTTCAAACCCCAGTCAAATGACATATGATTTATGATCTATTAATTGCTTATTTATTAGGCATGAGCATAGATTCTACCCTACAAATTTGAACTCCTTCTGAGGTTTTTAACCCCAAAAACTAAATTAAAACCCAAACACTGTAAAACCTTCAAATATTTACGGCCTATGCCGCTAGACCTGCTACCCAATAGATTTTGACTTTGGATCCTTCTTTAAACTGTCTAACCATATTCAAATCCTTAATCTTGATATGTTAAGCATTAAACTATATTTTTGGGGAACCACTTTGACCCCCAATTAATCAGGGGTCAAAATGACCAAAATAACCCTTTAGGGTAATTTTGGAGTTTTCTTGAAATTCCAACATAACCTTTTCGAATTGAATCCCAAAAATTCTTCCAATGCATTCTAATCATTATCAGGACTGCATAGAATTCAAACCTAGACCTTGGAAAGCCTAGTTGACTAAGTTAACCCAAAATGACTAAAATACCCCTTAAGAGTATGAATAGTCATTTTGAATCAAATGACCTTATCTTTTGATGGAACTACATGCATTTAACTCCAAATATTGAAACAAACCTGTTGGTCCCAATCTTAACCCCTTGGTCAACTTGGTTGACCAAGTCAACAAGGGTTGACCCAAATGCCCTTTAAGGGTCCGAATAGTTATTTGACTGAATTAAACTCTCCAAACCTTAGGATTACCTCCAATAGACTCAAGATATCATTTCAAATCTATTGAGTCCAAACCTAGGTTTTGGGTCAACTTGGTTGACCAAGTTAACCTAGGTTCACCCAATTTTCCCTTAAGGGTTAAATGGGTTAATCCAACCCTTGTAACCAAATTAAATCATCCAAGTTCTCAAATCCATTTCAAAGGATGTCCCAAACATGTTCAACCACATTTAAAGTCAAATCACTCTTGATTTGACTTGGTCAAACTATCAAATCTAGTCAAACTAGTTCTTTAAACTATTACATATAATTATTCTTAAATGATCTCTATGTCATTAAGCCTTAAGCCTATTTCAAATCATGGTTTAAACCTCTTCCCATGCCACCTCATTTGTCAACGTACTTAGTTAACTAGTTAAAGTGGTCAAATAAGTCAAAATTCATGCTTATGTGGTTTTGCCACATTGACATGCCAAATCTTCATACTCTATCCATACTTCATGCATTTGGCTGGCAATAAGGAGTACTTGGCAGCACCATAAGGTCTCTCTCTCTCTCTCTCTCTCTCTCTCTCTCTCTCTCTTGATTAGGATAGTAATCATTGGGGGGAATGGCTAATCTCATGCCTCACTCAATGCTTTAGAATTACCTCATATCATCCAAAATTTATAATTCCAATAGCCCCTAACCCATTCATGGGATAACTTAGCTTCTCCATCTATAAGAAAAGCCCCTCCAGCCATTTCCCAAGTGGTTGCAAGTGAAAGTCCAAATAGGTTATTAGACCTATTGCTTACGTCCCTATGCTAACCAAGAGGGGGTGAATTGGTCCTTTTAAAAATTTCTCTTGGAATTTTGGAAAAAAATTATTTTAAAAACTAATACAAATCGTACAGTATGATCTACCTTCATACAGTACGACAGAGTGATTTATAATGCTTTCTTCAATCTCAGAAATTCATCCACTAAAAAGTAAAATACATAGAAGTAATAATACGGAAAAGTAAAAAGAATAGAAAACACCAGAATCTATAGTGGTTCGGTCAAACACGACCTACATCCACTCCTTCTCTAGGTATTGCACTAAACTCAAGTGACTCTCCTTTTGCCCCCACAGCAAGGCGGAGAAGCCTTTACAAACTCTCTTCCAGCAACCCGGTGCGGTAGAGAACCGTCATCCTTTTTCACTCTCCAAGTGATGGCAGAGAACCATCATCCTTTTTTACTCTCTAATTGATGGCAAAGAACTAAGCATCCTTTTTTACTCTCCTGGTGATGGCAGAGAACCAAGCATCCTTTTTCACCATCCTGGTGATAGCAGAGAACAAAGCATCCTTTTTCACCCTCCTAGTGAAGGCAGAGAACTGGACCTTCAAAGATCTTCTCTCAAGAGTCTTCAAGAAGATACAGAAGTGACTTGAAGTACAAACAATGAAATCCTCACTCTTGGATAACCTTGTGAATCCCCTCACAATTTTAGCTCCAAGGATCTCACACAACTCACACCCAAACACTCTCTTTTATTACTCTCCTTTCCAATCTCAAGAAGAAATTTATAGAAGCATCTTCCTACAATTCAGTTTAAAGGTCCATAAATACTAAGGATAAGAAAAACCGTCCAAAAACTTAAATTTTCAAGTTCACGCGTCCCGATCGTCCTGTACGATCTATATTCGTACTGTACAAATAGTTCAAATCATTGAACGATTCGTCTCGTACGATCCGATAAGAACCTAAAACAGAGCCGTTCGTACCACAAAATTTTCTGTAAGAATTATATTTCGTACTGTACGAATAGTTCAAAAATGAACGATTTGACCCGTACAAACCAGTACGAACAAAAAATAGAGCCGTTCATACCACAAAACCTTCTGTATGAATCATATTTCATACTATACGAATAGTTCAAAAATATGAATGATTGTCCCGCACAAACCAGTACGAATGAAAAATAGCACCATTCATACCATAAAACCTTCTGTACGAACC
Source organism: Dendrobium chrysotoxum (assembly GCA_019925795.1). Classification (NCBI taxonomy): domain Eukaryota; kingdom Viridiplantae; phylum Streptophyta; class Magnoliopsida; order Asparagales; family Orchidaceae; genus Dendrobium; species Dendrobium chrysotoxum. The sequence goes on along the minus strand of CM034313.1, from coordinate 46,670,687 downwards.
ATATTTCATACTGTATGAATAGTTTAAAGATGAATTATTCATCCCGTACGAACCATGAAAGTTCGATTGGGATGTTAAACCCTAGTGAACTAGTCCCGAGGCTAACCAAGAGGGGGGGGGGGGTGAATTGGTTATTTAAAAATTTCACGAAGAACGGAAAAATCTTTTCGATACTTTTTAGCAGAAACTCTTAAACAATAACGAAAAGATCAATCACAGATATTCATCCAAGCAGTTAATATCAGAAAAGTAAAGTGCAGAACAGAATCAGAAAAGCAAACCAGATTTTATAGTGGTTCGGTCAACTTGACCTACGTCCACTCCCCGGAGCCTCCCCTCCGGGTATTACACTAAACAAAAAGTGTCTCTCCTTTTGCTCCCACAGCAAGGCGGAGAAGCCTGTACAAATCCTCATTTTCACCACACGGTGAGGCAGAGAACCCGACCTCCTTTTGCTTCCAGCTGAAGCAGGCAGAGAACCCGAGATCTTCTTGTGAATGATTCTCCCACGAGGAACACCAACTAGACGAAAGACAACGAGCGGAGAAGACGACTCTGATCCGTGCTTGGAGCAACCTTAGTGAATCCCTCACTAACTCCCCCTTACAAGATCCTCTCTCTCTCTCTCAACTCTCTCTCTCTCTCTTTAGGGTTTCTCTGGAAAGGAAAGTGGCAAAAGATTTTTCTTATTTTTTGAAAAAGTTATTTTATAGGAGGGCATAAAATTTGCCCTAAATCTCAACTGGTCGGCCAAGATTGTCCAGGACGATCGGTAGATCGTCCTGTACGATCAGTTCAAATTCATCTAATTTAGCCTGGACGATCTGGCTCTTCTGGACGATCAGTAGAAAAAATTGATCATATCGTCCCGTACGATCCTGCGATCGTCCGGGACGATTAGTGCAAATCGTGGAATATGATCCAGAAGACATTTCGGGTCGTCCAGAGAAACTTGTGCTAGACGACCAAAAAATGACTTGATCGTCCAGGACGATAGGGACATCGTCCTGTACGATTAGTTCAAAATGTGCCCAAATCATCCTGTACATAGTTCTGGACGTATAGCTTAAATGCACTAGACGATCATGATCGTCCGGGACGATCCTGCGATCGTCCAGGACGACATGATCGTATCAATCAAAAATAAATTGTTTTTCTTAATTACCAGATTAAATTAGGCATGATTGTACTAAATCATCCGGGACGATACACGTATCGTCAAGGACGATCAGACCAAATAACTTAAAATAAAAACTTGCCTAACTTGATCTGGCGGCTGAGAATTTCTGATTTGGGCATATCGTCCCGTACGATCCAAAGATCGGCCAGGACGATCTTCTTAATCAGACCCTCTTAACTTAGTCGCCCTAATTAGGGTTTCTATTTTTACTTGATCTTCCAGGATGATGTGAATATCATCCAGGACGATCTGAACAAAAAATTAACAGAAACTCTAATTCACTCAAGCTCTCCCCCTGAGTGTGTGTGTGCAAGGTTACTTAGTTGGGGGATCAGTTATTTTACAATTGACTCAAGAAAAAGAAAAATAGTACATTGGACACACTTGGACCCGATCTTGAGTTGGCTTGAGTGGCTCGTGATCTTTTGTGCCTGAAACATGTTAGCCAAGAAAAACACACTTGGAACCTGTTTGTCATCATCAAAAATAGATTTGCAACAATCTCCTCTTTTTTATGATGGCAAATATTTATATAGTAGTTTGAAAATAAAAAATAACCAGGAGATCAAAAACCAACTATATTATTTTTAATTTTTATTTAACAATCAAACTAATACAGAAAATATAACACATAACACAAACAGACACGACTACGACTGACTCCCCCTTTTGACATCACAAAAAGGAGGAGGATAAAATAGAACAATGAAACATAAGTACAAACCATAAAGGAAAACAACTACAAAACAGAAAACTAGAACAGAAACGGATCCTGATCGGAAGGAGGAGTTGGCGAGGTGGGTTTGAAGTAGTTGTGAATGGCTTGAAAGTGGGCTCCAATCCAGGCAATATCCTGGTCATGCTGCTGTTGCTGCTGCGCAGCTTAGTCAGTGAAGCGCTGGATGTCCTCGGCGTGCCGCTGCTCCTGGGTAGCCATATAGGAGTCAAATCTGGCCTCCCACTGATCGAAGCACTGCACCAGGTGGTCAAAGGGAGAGGCAATGCGAAGGGGAGAAGGTGCCTTGGGTGCAGCAGGAACTGGAATAGCCTCTTCCTCTTCCTCCTCAACATCCGGGGCGGGCTCCGGATGTAGTCGGGTGCTGTGTAGGACGTGGAATGCGTTGTTTGTGAAGAAGGAAGGAGGGACATCAGGAGGGACAGGATACTGAAGGTCATATTTTGTTTCTAAGGCTTAATGAATGAGATGACCTAAGGCTATATTTGGGCGACGCCTGTGACCCCGATCTCTAATGGTGGTTAGGTGTTCTATGTATCTGATAATAAGATCAAAGGCATTAAACTCTCGACGGGCCATGATGTAGTAGGTGGTCAAGGACAGTAACAGGGTGATGTGAATTCGATCCCCCACCTTTGGAATGACGGAGGAATGAAGGACGTGCTGAATGGTCCGTGCGTCCTTTAGAAGGAAAGTGCAAGCGTTGTCATGATAGGGTGCGTTTGTATTGCGAAGGAAGTGATTGGTGACACTCCAATCATAATCAGGATCGATGATAAGCGTATGGAGTTTGTCGCCAGTGACAGACAGGTTAAGAATATTGTGAAAATCGTGGGTAGTGAGTTCCACGGGGCATTGATTGACATATGATCTAAGAGTGGAATAGTCTGCAGAAATGCACAAGTTGGCAAAGAAAATTTGAAGGAGTTCAAGATTAAAGGGAAAGGCTAAGGTCAGAATGAAGGTGAGGGAGGTTTGTGCGAATAGATCGAGAATGGGATAGGTGAGGGTGCGTGGATTTATAATTTTAAAGTGCGTGATCCCCACGTCACGGTAGCACTCGAAAGCAGCCTGATCGGCTACATTTGGGAAGCGAGGATCAACATGTCCCCGGGAGGAACTGGCACCCTTTTGACGGAAATATTTTCCACCAGCCATTAGTAATCAAGAGTGTAGGGAAGTAGAAAAAGAGTGGAAGAAAGAGTGTGAAAAATCCTGAAGAAAACTACTGTTTATATAGAAAAATGGCCTGATCATCCCGTACGATCGTGAGATCATCCAGGACGATCGGTGCAATTATTACGGCCTGGACGATTGGTCAAAAACGTGGTCCGATCATCCAAGACGATTAAACACAGACGATCATCCCGAGGAGTCAGGCTGGACGACCATTGACGAAAAGTATCATCCAGGACGATTAGGTGGATCATCCAGGATGATAAGCAATAAATATGTCGGACGGGCCGAATTCGAATCGTCCAGCGGCTTGACATGTGGATCATCCGGGACAATAAGGTGGATCGTCCAGGACGATGGACAATAATTGGAGCACTGTCAGCCGTTTAATCAGATCAGAAGATATGGATCATATCGTCCAGGACGATGTAAGGATCGTCCAGGAAGATCACCAATAATTGGAGTTTCTCAGCAGCAAGAGCAGTGTGGGGATGATTTTGAATGTATCGTCCAGGATGATGTTGGGATCGTCCAGGACGAAGAGGATCATCCAGGACGATCGGGGTATAATCCAGGATGATGTGAAGAAAACAAAAAAAGATGGAGGATGGAGGTGAATGATTAGGATCTCAAAAATACAACCACGAAATTAAAATAAAACAAAAACAAAAAAAACTCACAGCAAAAATACATAAAAGTAACGAATTTTTTTTGATCAAGCTGCTCGAGTAAATTAGAATTTTTCCTTGATTTTAGATCCAAAAACCAATAAGAAGACGATTGACAGCGCTGAAATCTAGAAAAGGTTGGAAAAATCAACATTCGTAACTCCGACCCCGGGCACCTTATCGATGCAAAACCTGTTTCAAAACAAAAATCTGATTCAGAAGAAAAGACATTAGATTTGAAAAGAGATCCTTTCAAGCGTCATTCCAGAAAAATATCTGATATAATATTGTTACAACGTAAAAAAATTAGAAATCAGGATTTTCAAAACATAAGCTTTTGAAAGTATTAAGCGGCACACGGATTTTTCTAAGACCTTTTAACGATCTGAAAGGAAAGAAAGCTTGGTTGGTCTCATTTTGTGCCTCTTTTTCAATTTAGTTGGCGCTTTGCGCATCTTTTCATTTTTGATACACTTTGTATTTCATTTAGTTGGCGATTTTTCACATCTTTTCAGCTTTGGGCTTATTTTATGCCTCTTTTTCAATTTATTTGGCGCACTGTGCATCTTTTGTAAGCTTCCTCCTTTTCATAATCATTAAAGAGTCTCAGCTGTGAAATTATATTCCAGACATAAGAGATGACTCTCCACAGTAAGGAAGAATGATTCACAAAACAAAAGCCATACATCATATGATAAATGCAGTCACTTAGTTTAGAAAATCAAACTAATGACTCAAGACTTTGAAAAACACTCTTGATATGAGGTAGATTACTGTAGGAAAATAAAATAATCTCTATTTCAAAAACTAACATTTTAATTTTGAAGAGGATTTTTATCCAAAAGAAACTATACACCAGTAAAGAGTTAGAGGAAGAGAAACAATCATCAATGTTTCTTCTCTTTAACATATTTAGTGGAATCAATCACTGCTTACCAGCTTCCAAATCAAAACAAGGTAAAACTCCCAATCTGAAATTCAGATTATCAGAAGTAGTGAGCGGTGATCAGATTTTGAAAAGCATAAAACAGTAAGTGCAAGATATGAACTAGTGAATAAAAAATAGGTAGATAATCACATCAAAGTAAATACTCAAATCAAACTAACAGTAAGGCTAAAACAAAAATCAACAGAATAAATAAAATCAACTGAAAGCAAATAATCAAACCAAAAATCTAACTAACAGAAAATAGAATACCAATCAGAACAATCAGAAATCAGCAGTCATCTGAATCATGCATTTATATCAATCACTCCTAATCTTGTTCTCAAAATGCTGAATGAGTCAAAGGCCAGTGGTTTAGAATATGTCAGCCAGCTGATTCTCAGTTGCTACATGATGTAGCTCAATGTCCTCTTTTGTAACATGGTCCCTAATGAAGTGATGTCTTATATCAATGTGTTTGGTCCTAGAATATTGGATTGGATTCTTAGATATACAGATGGCAGAACTCCCTAAGGCAATATACTCAGCTTCAGCAGTGGAAAGTGTAACTGAGTTCTATTTTCTACTGGACCAGGAGACTAGAGACTGTCCTATAAATTGACAAGTTCCAGAGGTGCTCTTTCTATCCACCCTACACCCCGCAAAGTTAGAATCTGAATATCCAATGATCTCAAAAGAGGTGCTGTGCCTAGGGTACCAGATTCCTAGGTTTGGGGTCCCTAAAAGATATCTAAGAATTCTCTTAACAGCAGTCAGGTGGGACTCTTTAGGATCAGCCTGAAACCTAGCACAAAGACAGACACTAAACATGATATCAGGTCGGCTAGCAGTCAGGTAAAGCAGTGATCCTATTATTCCTCTATACTTCTTCTGATCAACAGATTTTCCACTTGAATCCTTATCTAACTGAACTAAGAAGCTCATGGGAGTATTGATTGGCTTGGCTTTGTCCATTTCATATTTCTTCAAAATGTCCTTAGTGTATTTAGATTGATTGAGAAAGGTTCCATCATCCGTTTGCCTTATGCTAAACCTCAAAAAGTAGGACAATTCTCCCATCATACTCATCTCAAACTCCTTACTCATTATTTTAGAAAACCCATCACATAAATATTTATCAGAAGATCTAAAAATTATATCATTAACATAGATTTGGATAATGAGTAAGTCATCCCCTATTCTTCTCAGAAAAAGGGTGGTGTCAACGCTCCCCTTAACAAACTCTCTTTCTAACAGGAATGTGCTAAGCCTCTCATACCAAGCTCTGGGTGCCTGTTTCAATCCATATAAGGCCTTTTTTAATTTATAGACATGATTTGGATATTGGGAACTCTCAAAACCTGGGGGTTGTTCTACAAAAACATCTTCTTTTACTACCCTATTTAAAAAGGCACTCTTGACATCCATTTGAAACAGCTTAAATCCCTTATAACAAGCAAAGGCTAGTAGCACTCTAATGGCTTCCAATCTAGCTACAGGGCTAAAGTCTCCTCAAAATCAATCCCTTCTATCTGATTATACCCCTTAGCCACCAATCTTGCCTTATTTCTCACCACCACACCAGAATCATTCATCTTATTCTTAAAGACCCACTTGGTTCCCACAATACTTTGATTTCTAGGTCTTTCTACTAACTCCCAAACATCATTCCTTAAAAATTGATTCAATTCTTCCTGCATAGCTAAAATCCAAAACTCATCCGACAAGGCTTGATTGATGTTGGTGGGTTCAGTCATTGAGATAAGGGCAGAATGGTTTACTTCCTTCCTAAGTCCATGCCTAGTCTTAACACCTTCAGAAGGGTCTCCTAAGATCAGTTCTTTAGGATGACTCAAAGAATATCTCCAATCTCTAGGCAATATGGTTTGAGGTTCTACCCTTTCCTCCAGATTTGTATTTCCAACCCCTTGGGTATCCTCAACAATCTCTTCATCTTCTACTTCAGATCTAGACTCCTTAGGATCAGATTCATCAAACACTATATGGGTTGTTTCTTCCACCACCAAAGTCCTCTTATTGAACACCCTAAAGGATTTCCCTACACTTGAATATCCTAAGAACACTCCTTCATCAGATTTGGGGTCAAATTTTCCTATGGGTGACTTCCCGTTGTTCAGAATGAAAAGCTTACAGCCAAAGACATGGAGGTGGGACAGATTTGGAGTTCTACCCTTAATGATCTCATAAGGTGTCTTGTTCAGTTTGACTCTCACATTCACCCTATTCAGCACATAACAGGCAGTGTTCACCGCTTCAGCCCAAAAGTATTTTGGAAGTGAATACTCGGCAAGCATGGCTCTAGCGGTTTCCACTAAGGTCATGTTCTTCCTTTCAGCTACTTCGTTCTGATGAGGGGTCCTAGGAGCTGAAAAATTGTGACTAATCCCTTGATCCTCATAAAAACTTCCAAATCTTTCATTTTCAAACTCCCCTCTGTGATCACTATGGATGGTAATAATCTCACATCCTAACTTCTTCTGAATCCAAATAGAGAAAGATCTAAACTCATCAAATGACTCAGATTTATGTGACAAAAATTTCACCCAAGTGAACCTCGAATAATCATCTACAATCACAAATCCCTACACTCTCCCCCCTAAGCTGGCAGTGCTAATGGGTCCAAAGAGGTCCATGTGAAGAACTTCTAGAGGTCTAGAGGTGCTAATGTCCTTAACAGAGTGAAACAAGGACTGGACTTGCTTCCCCAACTGACAGGCATCACACAGGTGATCCTTAGTGAACTTAAGCTTGGGCACACCTCTAACTAAGTCCTTCTGGGTGACTCTCCTAAGGGTTTTCATACTGGCATGACACAATCTCCTATGCCATAACCAAGACTCATTAGCAGCAGTTTTTAAGCAAATTGAATTATCAGATTTAATTCAACTTACATCCAGCTTGTAGACGTTGTTGATCCTTTGCCCCTGCAAAATAACTTCATTATTTAAGCATAAAATGCAGCCAGTGGGCAGGAATTTGATGCTATATCCCTTGTCACAAAGTTGACTGATGCTCAGCAAGTTATGTTTCAGTCCATCTACATGTAAAACATTATCAATCATAAAATTCTTTGAATCACTAATTATACCTGTGCCTACCACATTCCTGGTGGTGTTATCTCCGAGTGTAACCTTGCCTCCAGCTCTGGCCTCCAGCGAAATGAACTGATTTGCATCTCCAGTCATGTGTCTAGAACATCCGCTGTCCAGGTACCACATGATCTCACGAGGTCTTGTGTGAGAGCACACCTATAAAAATATCGAACGTTGGTCTTAGGAACCCAAACAGGTTTGGGTTCCTACATATGAAAAGAAGAATGTAATGCATGCGTGCTGTGCTGTGAAACAGGCAATTTGGGTCTCCACTCCCAATGTGTTCTACGGTGAATAGTGCAGGTGTGGGAAATATGTCCTAACATGCCACATGAAAAATATCTAACACCAGGAAAAGGATTAACTAAGCGTCGTGAGTGATAGTGCCTCTTGCTAGAAGTGTATGAAACATTCTTTGATGAACTTGCAACAGATTTTTCAAAAGGCGGCGGTGCATAAAGTTGTTCAAAAGTAGGTGATTTTTTGTTCTTTTCAAAAGCATCAATTTTCACTCTTAAAAATTGGTTCTCCTTGTTAAGACTAGCAATCTCAAAAGTTCTCGCACTTTCATTACTTTCTAAGTCACATGCCATATCTTTCAATTTCTTAAAGGCAGCTTCTAATTCAACATGCGATGTTTTTAATGCATCATGCTCAAAAATTAAATTAGAATGCTTTCTATTCAGATCATCAAACTCATCTAGTAAATTCATGTGATTGCTATCAATAGTGGAATGATCCTTAATCAACACATCATGATCTTTTTGCAAAGTCAAATAATCCAGTATCAAACTAGCATGGGTTTTCTTAAGCTTCCTATATGATGCATGAATTTTTTCAGATACTTCAAATAATTAATCATAAGTAAGCTCACATACCTCTTCCTGGTCCGATTGACCAGGGTGATCATCAGCCATCAGACACAAGTTTGTTTCCTCCTCTTCAGCTTCAGTCTCAGAGGAGTCGGATGCAGAGTCTGCCCAGAACGCCTTTTGTATCCGCTTCTTGTCCTTTCTGAACTTTGGTTTCTCCTCACCCTTCTCCTTGCTTGGGTGAGCCTTGAGTGTAGGATAATCTGCCTTTATGTGTCCATGCTTCCTGCATTCAAAACAAACAGATTCAGATGAACCTTTAAAGTTTCTACTGGTCTTACCTTTGTTACACTTTTGAAAATTCTTATTCTTCTTCCTTAGAAAGCTCTTGAATTGCCTTGTGATTAAGGTAACATCATCGCTATCAGAGCCGGAAGTGCTAGCATCTGAATCTTTGGCCTTTAGCGCCACTGTTTTCTCCTTCTTTCGTTCACCTGCATCAAGTTGTCTTTAGTTCACCCCTTGCTCATAAGCAATGAGCGATCCAAGTAAGCTGTCAATAGAGTAAATATTTAAATCTTTAGATTTCTTGATAGCAGTAATTTTAGCATCGTAAGAAGGAGGCAAACATCTAAGAATTTTGTTCACTCTTTCAGAATTAGTTAGTTCTCTTCCTAGAGCATGCAAAGAGGAACCTTGTGTACATTTCTGAAATCGTCTCACTAGGTTTCATGCGAAAAAGTTCATAATCATGTAACAAGATGTTTAACTTAGATTGTTTGACTTCAATTGTACCTTCATATGTTATATACAATCTATCCCAGATTTCTTTACCCGTTGTACAAGTAGAAACACGCATATAGTCTTCAGATTTTAAAGCACAAAAGAAACAGTTCAAATATTTTGCATTTAACTATGCTAAATCACGATCATCAAAAGTCCAATCTGCATACGGGAGTTCAATTTTCACATTATTAATCAATCAAAAAGGTGGTTCGTATCCATCCTTAACTAACATCCACATGCGATAGTCAATCGATTGAAGAAAAGTAGACATACGTGTTTTCCAAAAATCAAAAGGAATATTATCAAACAACGGTGGTCTTGTAATAAAATAACCTTCAGCAGTATTACGATTGTTACAGTTAGCCATGGATCAAATTCAAAAGTTTTTAAACCTAAATTTTGAATCCCTCTCTGATACCACTTAAAAGTTTGATAGGGATGTTAAGCCCTAGTGAACTAGTCCCGAGGCTAACCAAGAGGGGGGTGAATTGGTTATTTAAAAATTTCACGAAGAATGGAAAAATCTTTTCGATACTTTTCAGCGGAAACACTTAAATAATAACTAAAAGATCAATCACAGATATTCACCCAAGCAGTTAATATCAGAAAAGTAAAGTGCAGAACAGAATCAAAAAAGCAAACCAGATTTTATAGTGGTTCGGTCAACTTGACCTACGTCCACTCCCCGGAGCCTCCCCTCTGGGTATTAAACTAAACAAAAAGTGTCTCTACTTTTGCTCCCACAGCAAGGCGGAGAAGCCTGTAGAAAACCTCCTTTTCACCACACGGTGAGGCAGATAACCCCACCTCCTTTTGCTTCCACCTGAACCGGGTAGAGAACCACGGATCTTCTTGCGAACGATCCTCCCACAACGAACACCAACTAGATGAAAGACGATGAGCGGAGAAGACGACTCTGATCCGTGCTTGGAGCAACCTTAGTGAATCCCTCACTAACTCCCCCTCACAAGATCTTCTCTCTCTCTCTCTCAACTCTCTCTCTCTCTAGGGTTTCTCTGGAAAGGAAAGTGGTAAAAGATTTTTCTTATTTTAAGAAAAAGTTATTTTATATGAGGGCTTAAAAATTTCCCTAAATCTCAACTGGTCGGCCAAGATTGTCCTGTACGATCAGTTCAAATTCAGTTGATTTAGCCTGGATGATCTGGATCTTCTGGACGATCAGTAGAAAAAATTGATCATATCGTCCCGTACGATCCTGCGATCGTCCGGGACGATTAGTGTAAATCGTGGAATATCGTCCAGAAGATAGTTCAGGTCGTCCAGAGAAACTTGTGCTGGACGACAAAAAAATGACTTGATCGTCCAAGACGATAGGGACATCGTCCTGTACGATTAGTTCAAAAAGTGCCCAAATCGTCATGTACATAGTTCTGGACGTACAGCTTAAACGCACTAGACGATCATGATCGTTCGGGACGATCTTGCGATCGTCCAGGATGATATGATCGTATCAATTAAAAATAAATTACTTTCCTTAATTACCAGATTAAATTAGGCATGATTGTACTGAATCATCCGGGATGATACACGTATCGTCCGGGACGATCAGACCAAATAACTTAAAATAAAAACTTGCCTAACTTGATCTGGCGGTTAAGAATTTCTGATTTGTGCATATCGTCCCGTACGATCCAAAGATTGGCCCGGACGATCTGCTTAATCAGACCCTCTTAACTTAGTCGCCCTAATTAGGGTTTCTATTTTTACCTGATCGTATAGGATGATGTGAATATCATCTAGGACGATCTGAAAAAAAAAATGAATAGAAACTTTAATTCACTCAAGCTCTCCCCCTGAGTGTGTGTGTGCAAGGTTACTTAGCTGGGGGATCAGTTATATTACAATTGACTCAAGAAAAAGAAAAACAGTACATTGGACACACTTGGACCCGATCTTGAGTTGGCTTGAGTGGCTCGTGATCTTTTGTGCCTGAAACGGGTTAGCCAAGCAAAACACACTAGAAACATGTTTGACATCATCAAAACGAGATTTGCAAAAAACAAGTACGAACCAAAAATAGAGTCGTTCGTACCACAAAACCTTCTGTATGAACCATATTTCATACTGTATGAATTAAACATAGAAAAATTTTTCAAGAAAGATAGGTTCGTTACGGAGGACATGTAATATAGATCGTCCCATACGATACAATATCATACTGTATGATCAGTTTTAAAATTAAAGTTTTTACTCCCCCATTGTGTGTGTGTACACAGTTATCCAACTTACAATCACACTACCTCAGACTCAAGAAAAATAAGAAATACATACTTCATTTTTAGTAACATTAACAAATGACTTTGAAGTCTTCAACAATCTAAATTGTGAATATCCTGAAAAACATGTTAGTGCACACAAAAAGAAATTCCAATATATGTTAGGAAAAAATAAAATAAATAACAAGCTTTTGTAATCATCAAAAATAATTTGTATTAGAATTTTCTTGAACGAACTGATTTACAAATCATAATAATCTCCCCCTTTTTTATGATGATAAAACATTTATTTGTTTGATTTAACCATTTAATTCACATGTCTCTTGAACTTCCACTAAATGTACACTCCGCCTAAGTAAATGATCTCCTATGCTCCCCCTAAAGCCTAAGCCCCCCCTAAAGGAATGACCTATCTAACATACTAAATACGCGAAGGGAAGGGTAAGAAAAATAAACAAGACATGCAACACAAGCACTACACACAAGCACATACAACACAAACACATACACAAGCAACTAAAAATAAAATTAAATTAAATGCAACAAGTCAAACAAAGTCATTCAAATAAAGTCAATCAAATAAAGTCAATAATAAAACTCTTCCCCTTTTGACAACATCAAAAAGGGGCACTCAAATTAATTGAGAAGTTGAATAATGTTAAATGAAGGTTAACTACAATATTCAAATTAAATGCAAAAAGTAAAGACTCAAAAAGGTCTAGATTGCATATTATAATAAGGAAAAGAAAAGTTGATCTAAAGTAGTAATATATTAGATAGATTAGTAGACACAACTTTTGCACAAAAGATGAAATAACATTACCAAATTTCTAAGTCAAAAGTGACAATCATTGATTAGTGAACTTGGAGAAAATGTTAAAGGAAAGAACAATTGGCGACAATGTGCATCTTTTCAATGTGTGGGCTAACTTTGTGCCTCTTTCTAGATTTGGTGACATTGTGCATCTTTTATTGTATGGCACACTTTGTGCCTTTTTCTAGATTTGACGACATTGCGCATCATTTAAAGTAGGGCACATTTGTGCATCTTTTCAAGCTTTTCTTATTTTGTTTTCATTTAAAAGGATTCTTTCCAACAACACTATCTCTGGGTCACAATTACAATAATCAACACTTTGATATAGAATATGAGAGTAATATTAAGACATCAAATATACAACAATCTTGGCTAATTAATACATGTCTAAAATAAGATCTTCTAATATATACCAAATCATAATGAAATCTAAATATTTTGAGAATTTAAAGTTATGCACAGAATTTTTTATTGCAATATAAACTCAATTAACTTTTTAGAAATTTAATCAACTATAATTAAGTGTTTTAGAATTAGTAAATTCCAATCATACTCATTATCACAGAATAATATGCATATAAACACTAAACTTTTTCATTCCATGATATCAATTAAAATAACTAATCATAGCAAGCTTTCACATTATACCCACAATCACATAAGATTTAACTTGCTAGTCCCCATAAACTAATAAAAGAAAATACAAACAACCACAAGCACAATCAACTAACAAGCCAACTACTAAGAAGAACAACAAAAATGATCACATCCATAGCCAAGCCAAGCCAACACAAATCCTACTAGTAATCTGAGTGACCCTGATCTGGAGGAGGTAGTCGAGCGCTGAATAGAGCAAAGTACCTATTAAGCGTTACAATATTCGTATTCACAGACTCAAATTGGTCCCTTATCCACCCCCTACCTTCTTCGTACTGATGATCCTGCTGCTTCAGGTGCGCCTCCATATGATCAAATCTTTGATCAAGCCTATCAAATTGCAGGATCATATCCTGGTAGAAGTCTTAGTAGGGTACAGGTGAAGGTGCAGGAGAAGGTGCAGGTTCATCATCAAAACTGATTACATTTTCATCTATCTTAAAAAGTGCTCGAAAAGAGGCATCAATGAAATAGAGTGGGAGTTCAGAAGGTCCGTCAGGATGTATTATGTTGTACTTCTTTTCAAGGGCATAACAGATTATATGACTAAGAGCAATATTCTTCTTCCTCTTCACACTGGGATGGCCAATATTAGTAAGGTAAAAAATGTAGTCCAAAATTAGTTGGGCTTCATCGATAGGTTCACCAGACATAATCAGGTGAGTGACAGAAGAGAGAAGAGGGGTCATGTTTACTCTATCTCCGGCTTTAGGAATGATGGAAGTCCTAAGAACATGTTGAATTATCGAGGCATTTTGGTTCAAGGTGTCGACTCGAGGAACGTGAGTTGGTTGGCTTACACCTCTAATGACCTGATTGACTTCAGACCAGTTATAGTCAGATCAAGAAGTTAAAGTATGTGCCCTTATGCCCGAATTTCTTAAATGAAAATATGCTCCTAGATCCTCCTTGGTAATTTTTACTCTTTGTTTCAGGACATAGGATGAGAGCTTAGTATGATCCTGACTAAAAGTCATGTTGGCTAGAAATACGTGAAAAAGGTCTTTATTGTATGAGTAGATCAGTGTGAGAATGAAAAAAAATTGGGTAGCATCGAATAGAGGCATTACTGCAAAATGGAGGTTTTTCCTGCAGTAGAATGCGGGAAGGAGTGATTTTTTATGCGGCATACTATAGGTATGACTCTTCATTTTGTCCGCTTAAAAAATTATCATCCCAATCCCTCCTAGAAGATGTCCCTCTAGATTGAAGCACTCTCTTACCGCTTCCTGATATTTTTATACTAAGCTCTGAAGGGTTTGAAGTGAAGGTAAAATGAGAGAAAATGACCCTCCTATATATATAAAATCAATTCAATCATACTGTATGAACCCATTTCATACAAGATGAAATTAATTTCTTCCGGGACGAATCAAATTTCATTCAGGATGAATGAAAGTAGTCAAAATGAAATGGTTTTTCATAAACTGCTTTCCCCGAGACATCCTTTCATACAGGCTTTTTGACTTCCTGATCGTACAGACGATGACGTGTTCATCCGGGACGATTAGGATATTAAAGGATCGTTCAGGAGACGGTTAGGTTCATCCTTATCCAAATCGACACATGGATAGTACAGACAAAAATATATTCATCCGGGATGATCAACACTAATAACTGACACTAACCGTGAATCCTCCCTATTCGTACAAACAAAAACACCTATAATCGTACAGTATGATGATGTCATCGTTCAGTACGAACATACATAGAAAAATAAGTTTAGTCACTCCAACTCTACAGGTTTCCAACACCCAATTAAAGGCCAACACAAAATAAGATAAGATAAAATTTTATTAATTTTTTTATTTTATTTAATTTTATTTTATTTTTTCTTAAATTTTTAAAGAAAAATACATAAGAAAACCATAAAAAATAATAGACTAGAAATAAACTAATGAACATTAACAAAATAAAATTGAAGAATTTTTAATCAAGCATTAAGATCAATTACACCTAGCCTTGTCCTTAAAATGCTAAAAGTATCAAAAGCTAAGGGTTTTATAAAAATATCTATAAGTTGATCTTTAGTAGCGACATGATGTAGTTCAATTTCCCCTTTTGCTACATGATCTCGTATGAAATGATGTCTTATATCAATGTGCTTTATTCTTGAATGTTGAATAGGATTTTTTGAAATATAAATAGCACTAGTGTTATCACAAAAGATTGGAATGGTACTAATAGAAAATCCTAAGTCAACCATTTGCTGTTTCAACCAAAGCACCTGAGCAACACAACTCTTAAGGCAATATATTCTGCTTCAGCTGTAGAAAGTGCTACTAAATTTAGTTTTCTACTGGACCAAGATACTAATGAATTGACAAGTCCCAGAGGTACTCTTCCGATCTACCCTACAGCCTATAAAGTCAAAATCTGAGTATCCAATAATTTCAAAAGAAGAACTATTCTTAGGATACAAAATTCCTAAATTTTGAGTTTCCTGAAGATATCTTAAAATTCTTTTCACTGCTGTCAAATGTGATTCCTTTAGATCAGCTTGAAATCTAGCACATAAGTAAACACTAAACATGATGTCAGGTCTGCTAGTAGTCAAGTAAAGCTAAGATCCAATTATTCCTCTAAACTTCTTTTGATCAATATATTTTCCCTTAGGATCCTTATCTAATAGTACTGAGGAACTCGTGGGTGTAGTTATAGGTTTAACATTATTCATTTCATACTCTTGAGGATGTCATTAACATACTTAGATTGACAAAGAAAAATTCCTTCCTCATTTTGCTTTATGCTAAAACCAAGAAAATAACTCAAATCACCCATTAAACTCATCTCAAATTCACTACTCATTATTTTTGAAAATTCATCACATAAACTTTTATCAGTTGATCCAAAAATGATGTCATCAACATATATTTAAAGATTGAGTATTTCATTTCCAACTCTTTTTAAAAATAGAGCGGTGTTAACACTTCCTTTAACAAATGATCCTTTTAATAGGAACGTGCTTAACCTCTCATACCACGCTCGACGTGCCTGTTTTAGTCCATATAATACCTTTTTCAATTTAAAAATATGATTTAGGAATTTAGAAATTTTAAAACCTGGAGGTTGCTCAACAGAAACATCCTCTTCTATCACCCCATTTAGAAAGGCACTTTTAACATCCAGTTCATATAATTTGAAATCTTTAAAATAGGCAAAGGTTAACAACACTCTAATTTCTTCAAGTCTTGCTACAGGGGCAAATGTCTCCTCAAAATTAATTCCTTCTATTTGATTATACCCCTTAGCTACTAATCTAGCTTTATTCCTTATCATAACTCCTGAATCATTCATCTTATCTTTGAACACCCACTTAGTCCCAACTATACTTTGATTTTTTGGCCTTTCAATTAACTCCCAAACATCATATCTTTTAAATTGATTCAATTCTTCTTATATGGCCAAAATCTAAAATTCATCCATAAGTGATTGATCAATATTGGTGGGTTCAATCATTGAAATAAATGCTGAATGATTTACTTCTTTTCTCAACCCATGCTTAGTCTTAACTCCTTCACTTGGGTCTCCTAAAATCAACTCTTTAGGATAACTCTTGGGATAATTCAATTCTCTAGGAGTGTATTCTCTTTTTGAATTTCAACCCTTTCTTCCACTTTTATATTTTCAAGTCCTTGGGTTATTTCTACAACATCATCTTCCTCTAATCTAGACCCTCCAATATTATCAAATTCATTAAAAACAACATGAGTTGTCTCCTCAACTACCAATGTCCTTCTATTGAAAACTCTATAAGATTTTCCAACACTTGAATATCCTAGAAAAATTCTTTCATCAGATTTTGGATCAAATTTTCCTAAGATAGTTTTTCCATTATTGTGTATGAACACCTTACATCTAAAAGTATGTAGGTGTGAGAGGTTGGGAATCCTACCTTTAAGAAGTTCATTGGGTGTCTTATTTAATTTTAATCTAATGTTCACCCTATTCAACACATAACATGCAGTGGTAACTGCTTCAGCCTAAAGTATCTTAGAAGTGAATATTCTGCCAACATGGCTCTAACAGTTTCAACCAATGTCCTATTCTTTCTCTCAACTACTCTATTCTGTTGAGGTGTCCTAGAGGCTGAGAAGTTATGATCTATCCATGAGATTTGCAAAAATCATCAAACAACTCATTTTCAAATTCTCCCCCATGATCACTTTGGATTGTTATAATTTTTAGACCTAATTTTCTCTGAATCCAAGTAGCAAAATCTCTAAACTCCTCAAATGATTCACTTTTATGATACAAAAATCTAATCCATGTGAATCTTGAATAATCATCTATAATTACATACCCAAATCTCTTTCCTCTTAGACTTAAGGTACTAATAGGTCTAAATAGATCCATGTGTAGGATTTCTAAGGGCTTGCTAGTTCTAACCTCCTTGATTGAATTAAAAGAGGATCTAACTTCTTTTCCTAATTGACATGCATCACATAAGTGGTCTTTTATAAATTCAAATTGGGGTACACCTCGGACTAACTCTTTTTGGATTATTTTCCTAAGATTTCTCTTACTAGAGTGACAAAGCCTTCTATACCATAATAAAGATTCATTTGATACAATTTTTAAACACAAAGCAGTAGAAGGTTTTATAGCATTCAAATCTAACATGTAAATATTATTTATTCTATCACCATTCAATACAATAAGTCCATTCTGACTGATAACATAACTAGTAGGCAAAAATTTGATATGATAACATTTATCACACAATTGACTTATACTCAACAGATTAAGTTTTAAACTTTCAACTAACAGAATATTTTCAATCACAAAGTTCTTTGAGTTGCCAATAATACATGTACCTACCACTCGCTTGGTAGTATTATCTCCAAGTGTAACCTTGCCTCCATTCCTAGCTTCCAGCATTATAAATTATTTCGCATCTCCAGTCATATGCTTAGAGCAACCACTGTCCAGGTACCAAATGCTCTCACGAGGTCTTGTGTGATAGTGCCCCTACCAAATGATCAAACATTAGTCTTGGGAACCCAAACAAGTTTGGGTTCTCCTCTTGGCAATTTTAAAATAGTCGCATGTGTGATATGCTGTGATTTATGCATCTTAGGTTTCCACACTAGATGTGTTCTATGATGAATAGTACAAGTGTGTGAAATATGTCCTAATATATCACAAGAAAAATACTTTATTCTAGGAAAATGATTCACCAACCTATTTATCCTGAAAATTTTGTTTTTAGACTTTGAACCAGTGGTCTTGTAGTAGGATTTGTGAAAATCTTCAAGTTTGGGTGGATTCCTATTATCTCTAAGTGCTTTTATCTGAGCTTTAAGATAAGCATTAGCACTTTCTAGAATCAAATTATCAATCTTCAAATTATGCTCTCTAGTATCTGATTCATCCATATAAGTTTTAAAATCATTTTCAAGTTCAATGTGAGATGATTTTAAAAGATTATGTTGTTTGTTTAAATCATCAAACTCATCCAACAAGGTCATGTGGTTGCTATCAATCAATGTATGATCTTTCTTAAGGATCTCATATTCTTTCTGCAGCTCTAAATTATCCAAATTCAACTTAGCATATAGTTTTTTCAGTATCCTATATGCTGAATGTATGCATTCATAAACATCAAATAATTCATCATAACATAAGTCACATACCTCTTCTTGTTCTAATTGATCAAGATTGTCAGCCATCAAGCACATATTTGTGACTTCCTCTTCTGGTGCAGTTTCTGAGGAATCTGAAACTGAGTCCGCCCAAAATGCTCGTTGAAGTCTCTTTTTACCCCTTCTTTCCTTTGGTTTCTCCTCAGCCTTCTCCTTGCTAGGATTTCGCTTGAGATTGGGGCATTCAGTCTTTATATGACCTGGCTTCCTACATTCATAGCAAATAACATCGTGAGAAGCCTTTGCATTTCTATGGAACTTACCCTTGTTCCATTATTGGCGTCTTCTATGCTTCCTCTTTAGGAAACTTCTAAATTTCCTTGTCATCAAGGCAATGTCATCTTCATCCTCAGGTAGTGATTGATCACTATCTAAATCATCCACCTTCAAAGCTATGTTCTTCTCCTTCCGCTTGTCTCCCGTATTAATCTATCTTTGAGTCACAGATTACTCGTAAGCAATTAGTGATCCAAGAAGATTGTCAATAAAATAGTCATTTAAATCTTTTGATTCACTTATAGAAGTAATCTTTGCATCATAAGCAGTAGGTAAGCAATGAAGTATCTTAATTACTTTTTCTGCATTCGTTAATTCCCTACCTGAGGCATGTAATGAAGTGGCGATATGTGTAAAACATTTATACATGTCTGAGATTGATTCATTCGGCTTCATGCGAAATAGTTCATAATCATGCAAAAGAATGTTCAACCTAGTTTGCTTCACTTCATTTGTACCTTCATAAGTAATGCAAAGCCTATCCCAAATTTCTTTTCCTGATTTACAAGTAGAAACATGCATGTAGTCTTCTGATTTCAAAGCACAAAAGAAGCTATTCAAACACTTTGTATTTAATTGAGCTAGGTCACATTCTTCTACTGTCCATTCGGTAAAAGGTGTTTGAACTCTAATTCCTTCTATAATTCTAGTGGGTTCAGTATAACCTTCTTGTACTGACATCCACATGTGATAATCAAGAGATTGTAAAAATGTAGACATGCGAGTTTTCCAAAAATCAAATGAGATATTATCAAATAAAGGTGGTCTAGTGATGGAGTAACCTTCCAATGTGTTTCAGTTTCCAAAATTAGCCATGATCAAATTTCAAAAAGTGGTTTAAACAGTAATTTTAAAAAATAGTCTCTGATACCACTTGAAAGTTCGAATAGGTTATTAGACCTATTGCTTACGTCCCTAGTCTTACCAAGAGGGGGGTAAATTGGTCCTTTTAAAAATTTCTCTTGGAATTTTGGAAAAATTTTATTTTAAAAACTATTGTAAATCGTACAGTACGATCTACCTTCATATAGTACGAGTAGAGTGATTTATAATGCTTTCTTCAATCTCAGAAATTCAACCATAGAAAAGTAAAATGCATAAAAGTAACAGTGCGGAAAAGTAAAAAGCAAGAACAGAAAACACTAGAATTTATAGTGGTTCTGTCAAACATGATCTACATCCACTCCCTAGATACTCGTTCTCTAGGTATTGCACTAAACTCAAGTGACACTCCTTTTACCCCCACAGTAAGGTGGGGAAGCCTTTACAAACTCTCTTCCACCAACCCGGTGCGGCAGAGAACCATCATCCTTTTTCACTCTCCAAATGATGGCAGAGAACCGTCGTCCTTTTTCACTCTCCAAGTCATGGTAGAGAACTGTCATCCTTTTTCACTCTCTAAGTGATAGCAGAGAACCAAGCGTCCTTTTTCACCCTCCTGGTGATGGCAGAGAACCAAGCATCCTTTTTAACTCTCCTGGTGACGGCAGAGAACCAAGCGTCCATTTTAACCCTCCTGGTGACTGCAGAGAATCAGACCTTCTTCAAAGATCTTCTCTCAAGAGTCTTTAAGAAGATAGGGAAGTGACTTGAGTACAAATAATAAAATCCTCACTCTTGGATAACCTTGTGAATCCCCTCATAATTTTCACTCCAAGGATCTCACACAACTCACACCCAAACACTCTCCCTTATCACTCTCCTTTCCACTCCCAAGAAGAAATTCGTAGAGGCATCTTCCTATAATTTAATTTAAAGGTCCTTAATTACTAAAGATAAGAAAAACCGTCCAAAAACTAAATTTTTCAAGTTTCACGCATCCCGATCGTCCCGTACGATCTATATTCGTACTGTACGAATAGTTCAAATCATTGAACGATTTATCTCAAACGATCCCATACAAACCTAAAATAGAGTCATTCGTACCACAAAATTTTCTATACGAATTATATTTCATATTATATGAATAGTTCAAAAATGAATGATTCATCCCGTACGAACCAGTATGAACCAAAAATAGAGCCGTTCGTACCACAAAACCTTCTTGTACGAACCATATTTTGTACTGTATGAACAGTTCAAAAAAATGAATGATTCATCCCGTATAAACCAGTACGAACCAAAAATAGAGCCGTTCATACCATAAAACCTTCTATATGAACCATATTTCATACTGTATGAATAGTTCAAAAATGAACGATTCATCCCATACGAACCAGTACGAACCAAAAATAGAGTCGTTCGTACCACAAAATCTTTTGTACGAACCATATTTCATACTATACGAGCTGAACTTAGAAAAAATTTTCAAGCAAGATAGGTTTGTTATGGACGATATATAATACAGATCATCTCGTACGATACTATATCATACTGTATGATTAGTTTTTAAATTAAAGTTTTTACTCTCCCATTGTGTGTGTGTGCACAGTTATCCAACTTACAATCACACTACCTCAGACTCAAGAAAAATAAGAAATACATACTTTATTTTTAGTAAACATTAACAAATGACTTTGAAGTCTTCAACAATCTAGAGTGTGAATATCCTAAAAAATATGTTAGTGCACACATAAAGAAATTCCAATATATGTTAGGAAAAAAATAAAACAAATAACAAGCTTTTGTAATCATCAAAAATAATTTGTATCAGAATTTTCTTGAACGAACGGATTTACAAATCATAACAGTAAGCTCTAGAACCCAATTTGAGAAGAGAGAAAGAGAGAGATTGGAGAATTTTCATAGTAGAGTTAAATCCAGTTATTAAAAGTTCTTGGGTTCTTCAGAAAAGTTATAGAGAACTTCTCCTGCTTTCCAACAAGCTTAAGAACATCAAAATCCGATGTCTGGATAGTAAGTTATCTTCATTTTGAGTTATAAGATCAAACCTTGATTTCTCTAAAATCTCAAGGCATGGAGCCTTAAAACTTCATGGGTTGAAAGATTATGGTATCAAGATCCTACGTTTCAAATTTCATCAAATTTGGATGGTTGGATTGAAAGTTATGGGCAATTAAATACATCAATTCATTTTGAACTAAGTTTATATCGATTAACTCGAGCCGTCCGATAGCTCATTCAGAGCGATCGGACGGCACTGATCGAGCCACGTCATCCTTCAGAACCACGCTTTGTTATTAAATAAAAATTTAATTAAAAATTTTAATTAAATTCCCATAACTTCCAAAATTTATAGAAAATTTAAATTTTCACCAAATAAGTGTTCTTGGGCTCATTGGAATGGGTTTGAGCTCTATTATTTATTAAAAATAAAATCAAAGTATTTTGGCCACTATATCATGAGTTATTTCAGTTTGTTTGGAATCCAAGTTTTATAATTTTCTCAATCTCTAAAGGTCAAATTTAGCCCAAATTTTGGTGAAGTATTTTTTAGCATGTTAGGAATCCCGTACATTTTTCCTAGGTCCAAATGCTCAAGGGATTACTGCGGGATGAATTTATAAAGTAATGGGTCCATTTTGGACTCAAACTTTTGAAAATTCATAACTCTTTAAATTAATAGAATTAGGATATATGGTTGTTGTGGTATGCTTGCATATGTCCCAGGGTTAGGTGACAAAAATTTCAGACCCAATTAAACATTAGTGACACCTCGAAAAAATAATTAAGAGAAGGTCTAGCTAAAATTAAAAAATTATAGGAAATTGCACACTCACCCAATAGAGGTGAAATTTTAGAACATTAAACTTATTGACATTTTACACCTTAGGTCCAAATTTCCTGAATTTGGAGGTCGTAATGTCGGAAAATTAATCAAGTGAAAATTCATCCATTTTAGGGGCTCAAAACTTCAAAAAATTGTAATAAATCAAAATTAAATCCAACAATTAGAAATAATATGTCAAACTGACCAAATTTTAATCCTCTGTTTAGAAAAAATAAAAGACCCATCACTGGACTTTTAGTTTAACTTTAATTTAAGTTTTAGTAAAAATCAACAATTAATTAAATAAAACAATTAAAAATTATAAAAAATCCCAACTAAATTCTAAACATCTGAAAATACTCCCATAGGTCATCCCTTACATTTGGAAGTGATTCCATGTAGTTTAGAATAATGGTTAGATCAAAACAATCAAAACCTCCATAATTAAGTAATTTAAAAAATCAATTAATTAATGAAACTTTGAAAAATCATAACTAATTCTTTAAAAATCCAAATTGATCAAACTTTGTGTCATTCAACTCCATTTGAGGTCTATTATTTTCTAAAAATAATAAACTAATAGAAATAAATCAAACTCAAAAAGTTAATTTTATGGTCAACCGTAGTACAAAATGAGGTTAAAACTTCAACATTTAATAATAAATGTAGAAAACTCCAAATTAAGGAAACTCAAAGGCAATGTACTCCATGTAAGGTCTAATATTTATTAAAAATATCAGATCATAAAAAATCACTTAAAATTAAAAAGTTAACTTTAAGTTAAAATTTTAATAAAAAATTTAAAAATTCATAACTAATTATAAAAAATCCAAATCCAGCAAACTTAAAGTCAAATTTCTCATCCTAAGGTATAATATTAAATAAAAATACTAACTTTCCAAAAATTAACCTTAATCTAAAAGTCAAATTTTGAACCCTTAAATTAATGTTTAAAATAATCCATAAAATTTAAAAAATCTAATAATTAATCAAAATTCTAGAAGTTTTTAATATGATTAATAAAATCAATCAACCTACCTTTTAATACACAACAACCACTCTAAAGATGAAGTTTTTAGGATGGACTACTCTGGGCTGCGGAGCTAAGTGTCCTAAGGAGGCTTGGTTCCTTGAGCCTTGTGGCACAACGCCATGAACGGATTCAATGTAGTATAAAATACTAAAATTAATTTTTTATTAATAATTTAACCAAATTAAAATTTTTAATGTAATTATATTAATCAGGTTTTTAGGATGGACTACTCTGGGCTGCAAGGCTAAGTGTCCTACAGAGGCCTAATTCCTCGAGCCTCGTGGGACAACGCCATTAATTGGTTGGTTAAAAATTTAAATTAATCTAATCCTTAAAATTAACAACCAATTCAATTAATTAAATTATATTAATCCATTAATTTATAACTAATTAAATTTATTTAATCAATTAACCTTAAAAATGCATCTTAAAATAAACCTTAACACATTAATATTTGAATTCTAATCAAATTTACCCTTTAACTTTCAATAAATCTAAACATTAGACAACTTTAATCAATTACCAGATATAGGACATATCCAAAACACACATCCTACCTCACACACTTTAGATGATTTGCTACGGCACCACTTCTAGATCTAGGGTAGGCCGGTGTTTACGTTTCTACTATATGCTAGGTTTTTTGAGTTTTCACTACATGTTGATTATTAGAATTAGATGATTACTATAATTATTTATTTAATTTTTGCACTCTATGCTGTGATTGATTGTGCATTAGAATTACCCTTAAGATAGGGGAGATTTAAATGCTTATTAAATCTTATACAAGTGGTTATGGTCATATAAGACATTTAAAATAAAAGGGGGGAAAAATCATAAATATAAAAATGCTACAGATATTGCTGTTGCGCTAGGTTTCTCTTTTAAAATTAAAAGAGCCTAGCCAACTATGGCTGGTTTGAGTATTTTAATTTTATATATAACTTCTTAAGATATGATTTCAAATTATAATTACCTAGGATAACCCTATAGGTGTCGAATCTACATTTTAATTTTTTTCAATTGTAATTTAAATCTATTGAGTTATAATTCAAAGTGACATTTGAGAGGGGATACATAAATATCTAACTTAGATTCCAAAGAGGAGAGAACATCTCTTAAGGGAGAGTTCTCCTCCATTTGGAAGACTAAGTTAGGATTATTTTTAAATATCAAAAGGGAAAAGATAATACTTCTTTTGAGGGGGAGTTTCTTTTCATTTGGATATCCAAACCTGATTAATCTAAGGAGCCTGTAAAAGGGCAAATAAGTAAAGATCGAGAAGAATCTTATCTCAATTTTACTTTAGCCTTAGGAGTAGAATGTGGGCTGTTGTTAGTGTTACTCGACCACTTTATATTCTATAGACCCTAGGTTGTAATATTAAGTGGCACTTACCACATGGACTTTTAATTTAAATATTAATTGATTTGATTAATAATTGATGTGTTGATTTGCGATATAGGATTACATGCTTTTAATAGCTTTTTGTCCATATTGCATGTCGATTTTTGATTTTGCCTGAAACTCGATCAGAGGCTCGTGAAGGATCGCTAAAATATTTTTCTACTTTAATTATATTAAAATTTTTAAGATAATATAGAAACTCTAATGCTTTTAAGAAGTAAGCTCAGGATCACCATTATTTTGGATTATATATTGTTGCACTTTCTTTCTTTTGTTAGGCACCTCGCCGTTATTTTGCATCTATGTAATCTCTAGGAAAAAACCTATTTTGAAACCTTTTTAAAATTTCTTCATATTTGGTTTAATCATTTATTGTGTCAACTAGCATGTATTGCATTAAAAATAAGTTAAAATGAGTTAAAAATTAATTGCATTTACTTTAAGCATCAAACTACCCAACATAACTCAAAGGGCCAATTAAGGACTGCTCTAGATGTCAGGCCTATTCTCAAAAACTTAACTTAATTAAAAGTCCATACCACTCTAATATAAAAGATTGGACTCATAATTTTGAAGCATTTAGGTGGTTAGCTGGCTCCCTAATTTAGGCTAGGGTAAGTCCAGATCCTGCATTACATTAACTAGGTTTGGGTGACTGATTTTTAGTACCCAATTTAAACTTAGGTTATGAGGCAGGCTCAGGCTATAAGACCTCAACCTTTGGGAAATAAATTTAAATTTTCTAACAAAATTGATAATTCAAACTCAAGTATCTTTCAATTCAAATTTAATCCCAATATATAAAGTATAATGGGGTGTTCTTGAAGAAATTCTAAATTTAAAAACACCTCCTACATTTCTTCCTTTAGCCTCCAGAAATAAATGCCCACCTTGATCCAATCTCAATCAAATTTTTAATCCTCACCTCCCTCGATATCAAACTTTAAAATCTCAAAAATAAAATTTCTATCACTATTTAAATCGAGAGTATTCATAGGAAATTCAAGTTTCCTATGATATAGTTAACTACGAGGGCTTGCGCTTGTAGGAGATTTAGAAACCTAGATCAAATTTTTCAAAATCAATTTTTTCAAAACCTTAATTAGTTATCTTTGGAAAAATTTTAATCAAAATCAGTGATCATTATTATCATTTTCAAATGATCAATAGTAATTGATATCTTCTTCCCTCAGGAAGATATATTTCTAATTGTTGTAATTTTGATTATGAAATTAATGATAATTTATCCAAATTATCATAGTTAAATACCTGAGTGAATAATTATTTTGACCCTCCAGGATCATATGTGTTCTTGCTTAAATTTTACTATAATAATCAAGATGAAATTTTAATATTGTAAATAGGACCCCTTAAGGAATGGAATGCTCATCTCCTGAGATGATATATCATTTAAAATGATGCATCCAATTTTAAAATTAAAATTCAAGAAATTAAATCACCCAAAAGATAATTAACCCTTTTCAAAATAATAACTTTTTAATCAAATAGAGTAATGCTGGAGTTTTGCGAGATCATAGAGGTCATTTTCTTTTAGCATATGGTAAGAGGCTGAAGCATTGGGACATTTCATTTATGGAATTGATAGTTGTGTTGGACTTCAGTAATGTTATTCAAAATTAGATGATAGATAAATATGGTATTATCTTAGAAGGTGATAACATAAATGTTATCAATCTTCTACAAGATTCTTTATTGAGAATCAATAATCAAATGAAAAAGGTTCGAAGACTAGATTTCTCTTTCTTAGATGTTTTTCATAATGTTAAGTTTCATTTTATTTCTAGAGAGAGTAATGGGGTGGTTGATGCTTGTTCTAAATTTGCCCTCCATGATGATTTTTTTGGGATTCTTTTATTTTTTGTGAACTTCTTTCAAGTATTATTGACTTGGTATGGAAGGATTGTGATAAGATTTCTATCACATAGCTTGCTTTGTTTTTGTTCTCTCTTCTCCGGTACTAATACATTTTGCTTATCTTTTAAAAAAATATTATATGATCTCCTAGTCGAGATCTTCTATGATGGGCATATTCTTACCCCATCATACTATCTCCCAGTTTCGATCCTCTATGATGGTCATATTCCTACCCCATCATACAATCTCCCAGTTTTGATCATCTATAATGGGCATATTCTTACCCCATCATATGATCTTCCAATCTTGATGCTCTATGATAGGCATATTTTTACCCCATCACAAGATCTCCCAATTTTGATCCTCTGTGATGGGCATATTCCAACTCCATTATATGATCTCCTAGTCTCGATCCTCTTCGATAGGCATATTCCAACCCCATTAGATGATCTCATAATTTTGATTCTTTGTAATGGGCGTATTCCAACCCCATCAAATGATCTCCCAATTTTGATCCTCTGTAATAGGCATATTCCTACCCCATCATATGATCTCCCTTTTTTGATCCTCGATGATGGGCATATTATTTAACAATCATATGATCTGCCAATTCAGATCCATTATGATGGGCAAATTGTTACACCATTACACGATCTCTTAGTTTTGATCTTCTATGATGGGTATATTCCTATAGCATCATACAATCTCCTAGTTTCAATCCTCAGTGATGGGCATATACTTACCCCATCAAATGATCTCTTAGTTTTGATCTCCTGTGATGGGCATATTCCTACCCCATCATGTGATGTCCCGATTTTATTCCTCTGTGATGGGCATATTCCTACCCCATGATACGATCTCTCAATTTTGATCCTCTGTGGTGGGTATATTCCTACACTATCATACGATTACCAAGTTTTGATCCTCTATGATGGTATTTTCCTACCCCATCAGAGCTTCTCCTAATTTTAATCCTCTATGATGATCATTTTCTAACCCCATCATATGATCTCCCAATTTTAATCATTTATGATGGGTTTATTCTTAACCCATGATACGATCTCCCAGTTTTGATCCTTTATGATGGGTATATTCCTTCCCCATCTCGTGATCTCCTAGTTTTGATCCACTATGATGGGCGTATTCCTACCCCATCATATGATCTCCTAGTTTTGATCCTCTACGATGGGCATATTCCTACCACATTATAGGATCTCCTAGTTTTAATCCTCAATAATGGGCATATTCTTTTCCCTTTATACAAACTTTTAGTTTTGATCCTCTTTGATGGGCATATTCCTACCCCATCATACAAACTCCCAATTTTCATCCTCTATGATGGGTATATTCTTACCCCATCAAAACATCTCCCAATTTTAATCCTCTATGATGAGAATATTCTGACCCCATCACACGATCTACCAGTTTTGATCCTTTGTAATGGGTATATTGCTACCCTACCATATGATCCCTAATTTTGATCCTCTATGATGGGCATATTTCTACTCCATCATACGATCTCCAAATTTTATACATCTAGGATAGGTATATTCCTACCCTGTCATACGATTTCCTAATTTTGATCCTTTGTGATGGGTATATTCCTATCCAATCAAATAATTTCATAATTTTTATCCTCTATTATGGGCATATTCCTACCCCATCATTTATTCTTCCAATTTTGATCCTCTATGATAAGTATATTCCTACCCCATCATATGATCTCCCAGTTTTGATCCTCAGTGATGGGCATATTCTTACCCCATTTTTATGATCTACTAGTTTGGACCCTTTGTAATGGGAAAATTCTTACACCATCAGATGAACTCCCATTTTTAATCCTCTGAGATGGGCATATTCCTACCCCATCCTATAATATCCTAGTTTTGATCCTCTGTGATGGGTATATTCCTACCATATCAAATGATCTCCTAGTTTCAATCATCTGTAATAGGGAAATTCATTCCCCACCATTTGATTTCCCAATTTATTCCTTTGTGATGGGTATATTCATACCCCATCTTACGATCTCCTAATTTTAATCCTCTATGATGGGTATATTCCTACCCCATTATATGATCTTTTAGTCTTGATACTCTGTGATGGGCACCCCATCACGTAATCTCCCAATTTTGATCCTCTACGGTGGGCATATTCCGACCCCATCATATAATCTCCTAGACTAAATCCTCTGTGATGGGAATATTCCTACCCCATCATATGATCTCCTTATTTTGATCCTCTATGATGGGCATATTCCTACCCCATTATATGATCTTCCAATCTTGATGCTCTATGTTAGACATATTCTACCAAATCACATGATCTCCTACTTTTAATCCTCTATGAGAGGCATAATCCTACCCCATTAAATGATCTCTTAGTTTTAATCCTCTATAATGGGCATATTTTTACCCCATCATGTAATCTCCTAATTTTATTCCTCTATGATAGGCATATTCCAACCCCATCATGCCATCTCCCAATTTTGATCATTTGTGGAGAGTATATATTGACCCCATCATATGATCTTCCTATCTTAATGCTCTATAATGGGCATATTTCTACCCCAATATTTGATCTCCCTATTTGGATCCTCTATGATGGGTGTATTCCTACACCAGTATATAATATTCCAGTCTTGATGCTCTATAATAGGCAGATTTCTACCCCATCACATGATCTCCCAGTTTTAATCCTCTATAATGGGCATATTCCTACCTTATCATATGATATCCTAGTATCGATCCTCTATGAGGGGCATATTTCTACACCATCATACGATCTTCCAATTTTGATCCTCTCTGATGGGCATATTCTTATCCCATCAAAACATCTCCCGTTTTAATCCTCTATGATGAGCATATTCCCACCACAACATATAATCTACCAGTTTTGATCATTTATGATGGGTATATTCCTACCCCAACATATGATCGCACAATTTTTATCCTTTGTGATGAGCATATTCCTTACCCATCACACGATCTCCTAGTTTTGATCCACTATGATGGGCATATTCCTACCCCATCATATAATCTCCAAGTTATGATCCTCTATGATGGGCATATTCCTACCCCGTTATAAGAACTCCTAGTTTCGATCCTCAGTGATGGGCATATTTCTTACCCCTTGATACGATCTTCTAGTTTTAATTCTCTTTGATGGGAATATTCCTACCCCATCAACAATCTCCAATTTTCCATCCTCTAGGATGGGCATATTCTTACCCAATCAAAATATCTCCCAGTTTTGATCCTCTATGATAAGCAAATTCCCACCCCATCATACGATCTACCGGATTCAATCCTTTTTGATGGGTATATTACTACCCTACCATATGATCTCCCAGTTTTGATCATCAGTGATTTGCAAATTCCTACCCCATCATATGATCTCCTAATTTTGATCTTCTAAGATTGGCATATTCCTACCCTATCATAGGATCTCCTCATTTAGATCCTCTATGATGGACATATTTCTACCCCATCACATGATCTCCTAGTTTTAATCCTCTGTGATGGGCATATTCCTATCCCATCATACGATCTCCTAGTCTCAATCCTCTATGATGGGCATATTCCTACTCCATCATATGATCTGCTAGTTTCAATCATCTATGATGGGCATATTCCTACCCCATCATATGATCTTTCAATCTTGATGCTCTATAATGGGCATATTTCTACCCCATTACACGATCTCCTATTTTGAACCTCTAAAGTGGTCATAATCCTACCCCATTAAATAATCTCCTAGTTTTAGTTCTCTGTAATGGGCATATTCCTGCCCCATCATAGGATCACCCAATTTATTCCTCTATGATAGGCATATTCCAACCCCATCATGTAATCTCCCAATTTTGATCATCTGTGATGGGTATACTCTAACCCCATACAAGATATTTCTTTCTTGATGCTCTGTAATAGGCATATTTCTACCCCATCACATAATCTCCCTGTTCTAATCCTCTATGATGGGCATATTTCTACCATATCATATGATATACTAGTCTCAATCCTCTATGAGGGGCATATTCCTACCGCATCATATGATCTCCCAATTTTGATCATCTGTGATGGGAATATTCCTATCCCATCATACAATTTCTCAATTTTTATCCTCTGTGATGGGCATATTCTTACCCCATCATATGATCTCCTAGTCTCGATCCTCTTTGATCGGTATATTCTTACCCCATCATATGATCTCCTAATTTTTATCCTCTATGATGGGCCTATTCCTACCACAACATATGATTTCCCAATTTTGATCCTCTATGATAGACATATTCCTACCCCATCATATGATCTCCTAATTTTTATCCTCTGTAATTAGCATATTCTTACCCCATCATATCATATGCCAATTTTGATCTTTTATGATGGGCAAATTCTTACCCCATAATATGATCTCCAAATTTTAATCCTCTATGATGGTCATATTCCTATCCCATCATACGATCTCCTAATTTTGATCCTCTATGATGGGCATATTCCTATCCCATCAAATGATCTCCTAGTTTCCATCCTCTGTGATGGGCATATTCCTACCCCATCATAAGATCTCCTAGTTTTGATCCTCTATAATAAGTGAATTCCCACCCAATTATATGATCTCCTAGTTTCGATCCTTTGTGATGGGTATATTCCTACCCCATCATAATATCTCCTAGTTTTGATTCTCTATGACGGGCATATTCCTACCCCATCACGCAATCACCTAGTTTTGATCCTCTGTAATATGAATTTTTTTACCACATCAAATGATCTCCTAGTTTTGATCCTCTATGATGGGAATATTCCCACCCCTTTATTGGATCTCCTAGTTTTGATCCTCTCCTACCCCTTCACGATCTTCCAGTTTTGATCCTCTTTGATGGGTATATTCCTACCCCATTATACGATTTCCTAACTTTGATCCTCTTGTGATGGGTATATTCTTACCCCATCATAACATCTCCCTATTTTGATACTCTATGATGAGCTTCCCATCACATGATATGTCAGTTTTGATCCTTTATAAAGGATATATTCCTACCCCACCATACGATCTCCCAGTTTTGATCCTCTATGATGGGCATATTCCAACCCAATCATACGATCTCCCAATTTTAATCCTCTATGATGGGTACATTCCTACCGCATCATATGATCTTCGAGTCTTGATGCTCTATGATGGGTATATTTCTACCCCATCACACGATCTCTTAGTCTCGATCCTCTTTGATTGGCATATTCTTACACCCATCACACGATCTCCAAGTTTAAATATACTATAATGGGCATATTTCTACCCCATCATATGATCTCCTAATTTTGATCCTCTATGATAGGCATATTCTTACCCCATCATATGATCTCTCAACTTTGATCCTCTGATTGGAATTTATTACCCATCATATGATCTGCTAGTTTGGATCCTTTATGAATGGGCAAATTCTTACCCCATCATACAATCTCCCAATTTTGATATTATGTGATTGGCATATTCCTGTCCCATCAAATTATATCTTAGTTTTGATCCTCTATGATTGGCATATTCCTACCCCATCAAAAGATCTCCTAGTTTATATCCCCTATGAACGACATATTCCTACCCCATCATACGATCTCTTAGTTTTGATCATATGTGATAGGCATATTCCTACCCCATCATACGATCTCATAGTTTCTATCCCCTATGATGGGTATATTCAGATCCCATCATGAAATCTCCCAATTTTGATCCTCTATTTTTTGCATATTCCTACCCCATCAAATGATCTCCTAGTTTATATCCTCTATGATGGGCATATTCTTACCCCATCATACGATCACCTAGTTTTGTTCCTTTGTGATGGGAATAATCCTACCCCATCATGTAATCTCCTAATTTTTATCCTTTGTGATGTGTATATTCCTACCCCATCATATGATTGCCCAATTTTGATCCTCTGTGATGGACATATTCCTACACCATCATAAGATCTCCCAGTTTTGATCCTCTATGATGAGCGTATTCCCACCCCATCAAATGATCTCCTAGTTTCGATCCTTTGTGTTGGTGTTGACCTTAATTTTCACTCAGAGGCTCCTCCACTAAGATCAGTGGGTCAGACCTGACCCATTAGGGCCCAGGCACATGCCATGGGTCAACCTGATCGACCAGGTCAGCCCAGGTTGACCCAAATTGACCCAAATCCTTCCCTGTTTCACTTCAAATCAGATTTAAACTCTCTTGAGCTTAGATCTCACCTCCCCTAGACCCAATAGGTCAAACCAGGTCTCGTGAGTTCAGACCCATGTCTTGGGTCAACCTAGTTGACCAAGTCACCCCAGGTTGACCCAATTAGCATGAATAGGTCAATTTGAGTCCTAATGAGTTCCAAACCCAATCTTATGCTCATACCCCTACATCCTTTGACCCAATTTACTAGGTTGACCAAGTCAAGCCTAGATCTCATCTCTTCGTGGTTCCTCATGATCGCACGGTTGACCCAGGTTGACCTAATAGTCCTTAATGGGTCTAAATTAAATTCAATTCAATCCCAGCCCTGCTTTGACTCAATTCTTTTACCCCTTTAGGTCAAATTGACCACATTGACTGGGTTAACCTTTGACTTGGTCAACCCAAGTCTTACATGGTCAAAATTGACCTATTTAGGTCAAATCAAAGCCCTTTAATAGATTAATACACTTTCCTAATCTATTCAAGTTCAAACCACAGCCTATTAAACCCTGATTTCCTCCTAATTAGCTGGAGATTAAATCCTAGCCATCGGTCTTAGGCTCTAAGGCTTTAAATAGATAGATTAGGGCTCATGAGAGGGGACTTTTTCTCTCTCTCTCATTTTAGATCACCTTAGCCCCCAAGACTTTGTGGGAGAGCTCTCCTCAATTCCCTCTACCTTTCCCGACCTAAACCTGCGGCCAATAACTCGCAGGTGGCGAGATTCCGGCTGCCCGAAGCTCCAAAACCTCAAGGTCTCCTACACGACGATCCAAGGCGTATCGAGGCTCGAGTTCAACAGGAGAATTATTTGTGGACAAACTACAAATTCAGAGAACCTTTATGCGGTCTAAACTGTCCATTAACCAAGTTGAAAACACTAACCCTAGTTAGAAACACATCTAGCGAGATAGCTTTTCACATCGTGCTTTTTAGAACTCAACACATATCCCACATGAATACTCTTCATGATTAGGGCCTAGGGTTAAAATTTTGCACGACTTAATCCATCGGATCGAGAGAATGAGGCAAAAAACCCATCCTAGGGTTTTCTCGCAACGTGTATGAACGACATTTCTTCTCGGTCGTTGATCCTATGATCAACGACCCAGATCGCGCCATTTCACTGCGTGCGTCTGACCCTGAAGCAGATCTGATGGTCCTGCGGTTCGTTCGGCTCGATCATAGTCATTGATCCATGTGGCGAGGAATCGAACGGCAGTAGAGCGCTGCCAACTCGTTTAAGTAAGGCGGGCCCCGCCGTGCCAATCATTGGCAATGATTGCGCGGTAGCATAATCATTGCCAATGATTGGCTGTGGTTAGTGCGGCCAATTAAGGGTCGCCACGTGCTCCTCGCGCCGCCTTCGCCTTTTTTTTAATATAAAATAAATATTTTTAATCCTTTTTTTATATAAAATTATTTAAATAATAATTTAAAAAAAAATAGAAATATTATTTAAAACATATTTTAAAAATAAGAAAATTATGTTTATAATCACCTAATTTTATTATTATTATTATTATTATTATTATTATTTCAAATTATTTAGTATTATTATTTTAACTGTTATTATTCTTATTATTAATTATTATTATTATTATTATTAATATTAATTATAATAATAATAATAATATTATTATTATTATTATTATTATTATTATTATTATTATTATTATTATTATTATTATTATTACTATTATTATTTTATTTATTTATGATTAATTTTATTATTATTATTATTATTATTATTTTAAATTATTTAGTATTATTATGTTCATTATTATTATTATTAATTGTTATTATTATTATATTTATTATTATTATTACTATTAGTATTGTTATTATTATTATAATTATTATTATTATTTATATAAATTATTTTATGATTTCAGTAAAGATTTGAATATTTAATTTTACTTAGTAATTATTTTAATACTAATTATTTTTAAAAAAGATTATTTTAAATACCTTAACATTTGAATATTCATTTTAAATTTATTATAAATTCCAAAAATAATATCATAATATTTTAAAATTTTACAAAAATTATTTATTTTAATTATAAATTATTTTTAAATTTATTTTATTTTATTTTATTTGTTAGTCAGTTATTTAAATGCTTAAATAGTTAATATAATCTAATTATTTTCTTTCTTTTAAACCTAATTATTTTTATTAATTATAAAATTATTATTTCAAACTTTTTTTTAATAATCAGAAGGTTTTAACTTTTATTTTATCTTAATCTAATAATTATTTCCAGATATTAATTTTTTAAAAAGTATTTTAAATTATTTAATTGTTTTAAACTTTAAAAATTCATAACTTATTTATTTTAAATCGAATTTATGTGAATAATACCTCATTTTTTTTAGAAAATTATGAATTTTAATTTAAAACTTTTTCTGCAGCCAAATCTATTTTTCCTAGATTATATCTGTATTACTTATTTTCTTAATTATTTAATTATTTTAAAAATAAAAAGTTATCTTCAAATACAAATTATTTTGAAATCCTCCCTTGGTGGCTGGTGGATCTCTCATGCATATATATCTGAATTATTTTTTAAATCACCTTATTTTAAAACATATTTTTGTTTATTTATTAATTTATGTGTATTTTAAAATATTTTAAAATAACATATATTATTAAATTATTTAATTTTGGTAGATTCACACTTGAAATTTTAAACATAGGCTATGTTTATGAATAGCATTCATGGGGGAAGGGTTAGTGAGTGATTGAGTTCCAATCATTCGTTAATCACTTCATTTATTTCATTTTACTTAGTGTTTCGTAGTCCTTGCACTTACAGGATGCACAAACACTCAGCTTAGGCTCTCTTAGATCTAAGGAGTTTGTGTGTTTAAGTTTGTATTGCATTCCCTTTATGTCACATCAAGGGTTAGTTTTAAACACTCAATTTAAACCTATTTAACGTAGTGATGCCCTAAGAACAATAAGTAAGGACCCGTCTAGCTTACTTAGAGAAATTCTAGAAGCTAAGGTACACCTCTGATTGACTTGAAACTTGAACCCTATAAACTTAGTGACATCCTAAACCCCTTAGAATTTTCTTGGAATTTTTAGGACTCTCTAAACCCCTTAATTAACAAACCCTAATTTGCCCTTGGATTAGGACCCGGTAAATTCAGAAAATTCTAATAAATTTATTTTAAATTATAAAAATACACATAATATATCAAACTCTTCAGAATTCAGTTCGTAATCCATAAAAATTAAAATCCCCTTAATTAGACTTCAATCTAAACTTTAATTTAATTTTGACTAAAAATTACCTTTTAATTAAATTAAATAATTTCAAATCATTAAAAATCTTGAATCTTTCCCAAACACTTGGGAACACTTCTTTAGGTCATTTCTGACCTTTGGGGGTTATTCCAAGTAGTTTTGAACTGATTTGGATCAAAATCCCTAAAACAACAAATAATTTTAATAATTCATTAAACAACCCAATGTTTGAAAATTCATAACTAATTATAGAAAACCCCAAATTGGACAAACTCAAAGGCATTAAACTCACATTAGGGTTTAGTATTTATTAAAAATATTAAAATTCTAGAAATCAACTTAAATCAAAAAGTCAACAATCCGGTTAAACTCAGTTCAAAATAAGACCAAAACTTCAGAAATTCGTAACTTTGGATAGAAGAATCCAAATTGTGCATGCTTATAGTCTAACTGATTGGGTTAAGGTATATTATTTTATAAAAATATTAAGTGATCAGAAACCCATCTTTAATCAAAAAGTCAGTTTTGGACCCCTTTGACCTAGTGGATAGGGTAATCCCGGACCTTCCGAAAACCACCAGCTTAACTTAAATTTTATAAAACATCACCCTTAACTTAAAGCTAACATAATACCATAATAATAAATAAATTAATATACCCTTTCTTTTAAACTTCAACCCACTAAACTAACATAATTAACTCATGATTGCTACAAGCTAACCCAGGCCTATGAGGCTATTGACTTAGCCCCAAGGAAGGTGAAATAAACATCACGGCCTCGGTGTGAAACAAAGGTAGTAATCACTGAACCCTTAAAATATTCCTAATTTGATCCTTAACATGTTAATATTCAAACTCAAACCTAAACCTCTCCTGGGGACCTTCAACAAACTTGGACACTAGAAAACTTCAACTAACTACCCAGCTTAGGATCTTTCTCAGCTACACAACCTTTTACACACACTTAGATGGTTTGCTAGGGTACCAATTCTAGACATAGGATAGGCCGGTGTTTACTTTACTGTTATGTGCCAAGTTTTTTAGGTTTTCGCTACATGTTGTGATTGGAATGATGTTGATTGTTTGCTTACTTTTACTGCACTCTGGAAATTGATGTGATTGCATGATAGATTACCCGTTGGTTAGGATCAATTTTGATACTAATGATGTTTTCTACAGGTGGCCATGCTCAAGTAGTGCTAATAAATGAGGGGCAATAGTCATGATTTAAATACTAACGTTATTTTATGCAGGGGCTTCAGAAATTGCTCAGCCACCTTACATAAATGAGGGCTAATTAAAAATCAAAGTTATAAATTACTACAGGTGCTCCAGACTTTGCTCAGCCCTCAAATCAATTAAGAGCATGGCCAAGTATGGCTGTGATGAGTATTTTCATTTTCATATAAACTACTTGGGATGATGTATAAAGTGCTTGGATGATTTAGGATAACTTTGCAGGAGAGTCTAGATTTTATTGCCTTCATTTATTATAAATTATTTGTAATATTGATTTGAGTTGTGAAAATGTCCTTTGAGTCGAGATACCCTTATCCAACTTGATTTCCAAAAGAAGAGGGCATCCTCAAGAGGGAGAGTCTTCTTCCATTTGGAAGATCGAGTTTGGATGGCTTTTAGATATCCAAAGAGAAAAGGAAATACCCCTTTAAAAGAGAATTGCCTCTTCATTTTGATATTCAAGCCATGAAAAATCCAAGGAGATCGAAGAGGAGAGATCTAAGGAGTCCAAAGAAGGAACCCAAGATTACTGAAGAATTGAAGACCTAATATCCCACTAAAAGTCATTTGCGTAATTCCTAGGATTAGAAATCCGGGTTGTTGGCAGTGGTGCCCAGCCACTTTATTTTTTGTAGACCCTAGGTTATAATTAAAGGAAGTTGGCCTATGGACACTTATTTAATTAGTTTGATTATCTTGATGTGTTTTATTTATGATTGTGTGCCTTTAGGGTTGCCTAATTTTTTTTTTAGTTTATTGGCGATTTGCATGCCGCTTTTATTTTAGCCTGGAATTTCATTAGGCTCTCTAAGGACTAAAATACTTTTCTACTCATAATTAATATTTAAAATCTTAAGGTTTAAATAACATAGAAACCTAATGACTTAGGGAACTGCCAGAATCGTCTGGGGTCACATGGATATCAATGCATTCTCTTTCTCCTTCTATAAGACACTTCCCGCCTGCGGGTAGAGTCCGGAGAATCTGGCCTATGAGGATGAGGTGCTGTACCTAGGGAGGCCCAGTCTACTTCTAAAAATTATTTTTTTATAAGCCTTTTTGAAAATCCATGCATCTCTGATTTGGATACTTTAACTAGCATTCATTGTATTAGAAACCAAATAAATTAAAACTTTAATCGCAATAGTTCTAGAAGCATTCACCCTACATAAGTCATGGGCCAATTAGGAAATCCTCTAGACCTCGGCCGTATTTCCAAGAATTATAACCTACACACTCATCTTTCATAAAATGACTGGACCCATGGTTTTGAAGCGACTAGGTGGTTAGCTGGCTACCTAATCCAGGCCGGGGTAAGTCCAGGTTTTACATTACATTAGCTAGGACAAGGATGTAAGTGTTACGTAGAACACTAGACCCACGCTAAATCTAAGATTCAAGGCAACTATTATTTCATAGTATGCTCTATTAGTAGGTAAGTCCTCTTATCTAAAGACTATAAACCCTACCTATCTGCATCACACGGATGACGCCACCTCCATCCTTCTCTCATGTATGCTTTGAGTGCATGATTTATTTATTTTCTCCAGTTTTTTCTCACTACCTTAGTCCCTCCGGATGCTGATCTGATCCGTGTATGTTGACTAAGCCAAGTTGAGAATTTCTTTCCCTTTTAAGTAGGATTTTTTAGTCTTCTCCCTATGTGTCAATCCCATTTGAGAGTATAATGTAGAATCCTTAATCGAGAGTCTTCTCAGGCCCTGGCTTGAGATGTAATTAACTACGGGGGCTTGCGCCTGTGGGAAACGGAATCCCACTATCAAATAAACCCCATAAGAGCTGATGTATTGGGTGGGGGAAAACCAATGTGATGATCAGATCGTATATATTATTACCCATCAGGGTGTAATGGTGAGAGTCGCTATCCTCAATGGTTAATCATATGTGTGATCGAATCTTCCCTCCTATTGATAACACTATTTCCCCCCGCAGGGTGGCGGTGTTTTATGTCCTTTCAGAGGTCCACATGAATCAACTATTTTGAGAGTCTGGATCGAGTACACTTGAGAAATTGGTAAGTTTTTCTTAAGGAAAAATTATAGGTTTAGGTGGCAAGACCCTAGCAGTGTGGAATTAAATACCTACAATCTCTTTGGAGGGGGAGATTGTTATGGGGTCTACACTATCCCTATTTAATGTGGTATCATTTTAATCTAAAGATTTATTATGACAAGACCCATTTAAAAGTTAAATTTAAATGGTGTTACTATTTGATACAATCATAGATTACTTTCCCTCTGTCATTACTAGTGGCTTAGTAGTTAGGAGAGTAGCACATAGAGTGGTTTCTACACCTCCTCCTCTATAAATGATGTAGTGGGACTCATGTAGCAATGTGACCTAACATCTTCTAATTGAGTGGACGGGTCATATCCCTCAACTATGGGCCTTCGGCCTATTGCTGGTGATTACTCAATTCTGGCTTGACTGATTTTTGTGCTATAGTCAAAAGGGCATGGTGGAGGTCATGCTATCGTTCTCATAACCTCCCTCCTTTGGGCAAAAGGAAGAGGGTGAAAACTATTTCCACTAAGCAGGGCAAACGTATAAGGAGCAATGAATTCTCGACTTGCCTCAAATTTG
The DNA here is from genome assembly GCA_019925795.1 of Dendrobium chrysotoxum. Lineage (NCBI taxonomy): Eukaryota > Viridiplantae > Streptophyta > Magnoliopsida > Asparagales > Orchidaceae > Dendrobium > Dendrobium chrysotoxum. The sequence continues at coordinate 46,630,366 of CM034313.1, read as the reverse complement.
ACTTGCTTTAAGGCTTCCAACTTAGCAGTCTTTCTAGCCTTAAAATTCCTCTTTCTAACTCTTTAAAGGTAGTTCTTCTTTTGGATCTTACTAGTAAAGGTAGTGCTAAAACTTGATTTGATCTCAGACATAGATGACTTCTCATCTGTTGTCACTAGTTTTTGTTCTTTATCCTTTAGAGTAGAGGGTACAGTGGGTAAGGGGGTGATAGCGGCCTCCATTTTGGAGATGGGGGAGTCCCCTCCTAACCCTAAGGTAACTTCCACCAAGGAGAAATCCTCTTGTGTTCTAGCAGATAGATCAAATCTGGTTTCTCCATTGACTGATAACTTGAAGTTTTGAAATCCCATTCCAAACTGGATCAAGTTGCCAGAGGTGATTTCTTCTACTGTCAAGTTTATATCCAGGAAAAAGATGAGTTTTCCAGCCATTTGAGAATTCTTAATTTTTTGGAATTTAAGAAGGTGATTTGAATAAGTTGATTTTGAAATGGCGTTTGAATTTTGGATTTGATTCATTCTTCTCAAATTTTAGAACTCAATATATTATGTTTCCACTCAATATGAGGGTTCACAAAATTGATAAGGAAATTTTAAGAATAATGCTTAGCACTTTCATTCCACCGATTAACTTGGGGAGAAATGCCAAAGCCTGAATTTTAATTTGAAATCAACATTGAAGTTGAATTTGAGGTTAAAATTAAATTTAGATTTGAGGTTAAAATCAAATTTGGACTTAAGGTTGAAATTAAGGTTGAGGTTGAAATTGAATGGATCTTCTTAAAATTTTGAAACTCAATATATCATGTTTTACTCGAATATGTAGGTTTACAAGATCGATAAGAAGATCAAGAAAGTTTGGCTTGACTTTTTCATCCCACTGACGCGCTTGAACATAAAATGTCAAAGCTTGAATTTGATTAAGGGTTTGAATTTTCACTGCATATGTTAAACTACAAAAGGATGTTGTAGGAAATGTATATCAATGGAAATCAAAATTAATTTGAAAGGATTTTGAGAAGATTTTGAATTTTTGAAAATTAGAAGATCTTCCCTGATTTTTTAAACTTAACATATTATATATACACTCAACATGAAGGTTTATAAATTTGGAAGGAAGATTAAAGAGTTATGACTCAACACTTTTATCATGTCGATTGACTCGGGGGTAGAGTGTCAGAGTCTGGATTTAGATTTGAATAAAATTTGAAGTTTTCTTGCATATGTTAAACTACAAGTCGATGTTGTAGGAAACATATAACAATGACGATAGAAGATTATATGTAGGGTATTTTAAAAAGATTTTGAATGTTTGAAATGTAAACAGAATTCCCTTAAGTTTTCTTTGAAACTCAATATGTTGAGTTTATACTCAATATGATAGTTTACAAAATTAGAAGGGAACTCAAAGAGATTTGCTCAACTCTTTTACCCCACCAGTTGGGTTGGGGGTGAAATGTCAAAGCATGGATTTTGCTAATAGGATTCAAATCTGACTTTTGAGATTAAAGGATTTTTATAAATTGTGAAACTTAGAATGCTTGACATTTATTTGAGCACGCAAGTTTATAATAATTATAGGAGGATTTTAAAAAGCTTTGCTTGACTCTTTCGCTCTATAAATTAACTTTTTGGCAAAATATTCAAGCACGACATTGAGAGAGGTTTCCTCGCTCACCTCTCTTTTGGCATGTCTTATTGATGTTAGCCACACTCATCTAAGGAAGAAATGGGTAAAGGGACCAATGGAAGGAAGGGTATTCAAAACTACATATGCAATAAAATTTCAACCTTTATTAAAGATAAAGAGAAAGATTTATCCCCACTAGAGTCGCCATTTTTTATTTGATTAAAAAGTGTTGTTTTGAAAAAGGTTAATTATTTTTAGGTGATTTAATTTCTTGAATTTTAATTTTGAAATTGAATGCATCATTATGAATGATATATCATCTCAGGAGATGAGCATATCATTCCCTATTGAGTTCAATTTATATAATTTAAATTTCATCCTGATTATCATTGTTAAATTCGAGCAAGAACTATATATGACCCTGAGGGGTCAAAATGGTTATTAAATTAGGCATTTAACGATGATAATTTGGAAAAATTATCATTAATTTCATAATTAAAGTTATGATAATAATTGATATATCTTTATAAGGAATGAAGATATTAATTACTATTGATAATGATTATTGATTTTGATTTAAATTTTCCCAAAAAAATTAATTAAGATTTTGAAAAATTAATTTTGAAAATTGATCTGGGTTTTTAAATCTCTTATGAGCGTAAGCCCTCGTAGTTAATTACATCATAGGAAATAAAAATTTTCTATGAATACTCTCGATTAAAATAACAATAGAAATTTCATTTAAGATTTTAAGGCTTGATGTTAAATGAGGTAAGGGTTAAAATTTTTAAATGGGATTGTATCAAGATTGAACACTTATTTATGGAATCAAAGGAAGAAGGGTAGGAGGTACATGAGATTCTGAAATAGTTTAGAAGTGCCCCAATCTATCCTAAGTGTTGGGCTTGAATTTGGTTGAAATAGATTTATGTCTGAGTAGTCAATTTTATTAGAGGGTGGGAATTGGATTCCCGGAGGTTAAGGTCTTATAGTCTGAGCCTGCCTTAGAATCTAAGTCTAAAATGGGTACTAAAAATCAGTGACCCAAACCTAGCTAATATAGTACAAGATCTGGACTTACCCCAGCCTGGATTGGGGAGCCAGCTAACCACCTAAACTCTTTAAAACCATTAGTCTAGTCTTTTTTGTTAGAGTGGTAGGGATATTTAATTAAGTTAGTTTTAAGGAGTCTGGGCCTATTGCGACTCAGGCTCACGAGTTCTTATTTTGACGATAACAAATATTATGGCTCACATCTCCTAGTATTTTTAATATATATTTGTTTGTGCGTATACTAACTTTTCATGAATAGCATGCACCTTCCAATAAAGTTTTAAAGCTCAAGAATGGATAGAATAGGTTTTAATGTGATGATATTTGTAATATCTCGTGATGTACTTTTTGTTTTCTTGAGTCAAGTCCTGTTAGGGTGTATGCTTGCTTGTGATCATACACATACATACTCAGGGGGAGTGAGATCTAGTTTAAACTAGAAGTTTAACTTTAGAACAAATTGTACTAGACGATCACAGGATTGTTCTGGATGATCCATTCATTGAACTAATCATCCCGGATGATATTTGTATAATCCTGGATGATCCATTATGATCTAGAAACCTTAGCCACCATGATAATTTAGGTAAGGATTTAAGATTCAAATTTTGGTCTAATCATCCAGGATGGTCCATATCGTACTGGATGATCTATGATAATATTACTTAAATTAATCCTTTGATTATTCAATTAAATATGTATATTTTGATGTTCGGATCATCCTGGACTATCTGTATATCATACAAGATGATTGTACAAAATTTGTACTGATCATCCTGGACTATCCTTGGATCGTCCAGAACCATCAGGTCAAATTCTGCACATCATCTTGGATGATCCTACGATCGTCATGGATGATCTTTGGTGGCAGAATTTAGTTTTTAGGGTTTTCTGAAGCCGTCTTCTGAAGCACATCATCCTGGACGATCCTGTGATCGTCCTGGATGATCTTTGTCGCCAGAACTGATTTGGAAGGGTTTTTGGAGCTCTCTTTATAAGCTTTCTCAAGGCACTTGATATGTGTCTTTGGCATCCATTGAGGCTTTGTTTCTTTTGGAGAAAACTTGAAGAGAGAGCTTGAAAGGGAGAGAGGAAACGGTGGAGTTTGAGAGGGAGAAAAGCCTTGGAAGGGGGATTTTTGAGGGAGTGTGAGAGGGTTCACACTGTTGCTCCGGCAAGCTTGCACCTAAGTACCATCGGATTCAAGGGTCATCTCGAGGAACGTTTTGGGATGAAAAACATCTCTTGGGTGTCAAAGGACCCGGCTACTCCATCGCACCAGGGAAGGTGAAAGTAATTTTGTAAGGGCTTCTCCGCCTAGCTGTGGGGGCTAAAGGAGAGTCACTAAAGGTGTAGTGCAATACTCGGAGGGTGCCTCCGAGGAGTGGACTAGGTCAGGTTTGACCGAACCACTATAAATCTAGTGTGTTCTTTCTGATTATTTTCCACACTTTATTTTACTGTGATTAACTGCTTGAGTGAAATCTCTGATTAATCTTTTTATTATTGATTTAATTTGTTTTCGCTATAAGATTTAAAAAGATATTTCTTTTTGTTAAAGAAGTTTTTCAATATCCAATTCACCCCCCCTCTTAGTTAGCCTCGGGACTAGTTTATAAGGGCTTAACATCCCTTATGAACTTTCAGGGCCGATATATAAAGCATACCTAAATGAACCCTTAATATATACTGGGTATTATGAAGCTTAAATAAAATAATGCATTAAGTTTTAGACTCAATTTAATTTGTAACTAATGTAATGCAAGCTAGTCGACTCAAATGCTTGAAATTTAAAAAGAAGCAATTTTATAATAGCTTAAAAATAGTTTCTATCCTAAAATGCATAGATTCTCCTTCATAGATATGCAACCTCATAGGCCAGGTGGTCTGCTAGAACCTACACATAGGGTGGTGCCTAACAAAAGGAAAGAATAATGCAGTTAATATGTTATGAGAACTCCCGTCAGACCTGGGCTTATTTCTTAAAATGATATATTTCTATGTGAGCTTAAAATTTTTAATTTTTGTTTAAGTAATAAATTTTAATGTTCCCTCATGAGCCTTCGATCGGGTTTAAGGTTAAAAGAAAGATCGATATGTAAGAGCTTCAAAAAAAAAACTTCTAAAAGCATGAAATTCTATGTCGCAATCAACATCAATTAATCAATTAGATAATAAATTAAATAAATAAAATGTCCATAGGCAAGTTCCGTTTAATATTATAATCTAGGGTTTGTAGAAAATAAAGTAGCCGGGTACTACTAACAACAACCCATATTATACTCCTAAGACTCAAGTGAATTTGATAATGAGATTCTTTTCGATCTCCACTTCTTCATCCTTCTATGAAATTTTGGGATCCTTCGGGTCTTGATATCCAAATGAAAAGAAACTCCCCCTTGAAAGGGTATTTCTTTTCTATTTAGATATTTAAAATTATCCTAACTTAGTCTTCCAAATAAAGGAGAACTCACCCCCAAGGGATGTTCTCTCCTCTTTGGAATCAAAGTTGGATACTTATAAATTCCCTCTCAAGTATTACTTTGATTTACAACTCAATAAATTCGAATTACATTTAATGAAAATTAAAAATCTAGGCTCGAATAACCTGTTGGGTTATCCTAAGAAATTATATTTAAATCATCCAAGTAGTTAATATAATGAAATTTAAAATGCTCAAACAAGCTACACTTGGTTATGCTCTTTTAATTTTTAAAGGGGCATTAACATTCTGGAGCACCTGTAGAAATTTAATTAATTTAAATTTAACTTTGCCCCTTTTTAATTTCAATGCCCTGTGTGAGTATAGCCACCTACATGGAGTACTGTGCCTTTGAGTTTGCCTAATTTGGAGTTTTTTTACAATTAGTTATGATTTTTTAAAGTTGTGTATTTATTTTAATTATTTAATTTTTTTAATTAAGGGCATTTTAATGATTTTCCCCAAAATGAACTCCAAACTTCTGGAAATCAATTCCAAAGGTTAGGAATGACCTAAGCAGAAATTTCCAAGTGTCTGGGAATTTTATGAACTTTTTAATTATTTTTAATTAATTAAATTATTAAATATTAGTTTTACTTAAAATTAATTTATCGTCAGAATTGAAGTTAAATTAAAGTGATTTTAATTTTCTTTGATTAAGGATCAAATTTTTATTAATTTGATATATTATTTGAAATTTTTGGATTTAATTTGAATTAATTAGGATATTTGGAAAATTTGGTTAATTAATAGATTTTAAAATTAATTAATTATGAGGGTTTTAATTATTTTGATCCAGACTTATTCTAAACTACATGGAATAACTCTCAAAGGCCAGAGATGATCTATAAGAGTGTTTTCAGGAGTTTAGAATTTATTTGGGATTTTTAATAATTTTTAATTATTTATATAATTAATTATTTCTTTTCACTAAAAATTAAATTATAGTTAAATTGTAAGTCCAGTGATGGGGTTTTTAATTTTCCTAAATAAAAGATCAAATTATGGTCAATTTTATAAATTATTTGTAATTTTTGGATTTAATTTTGATTTATTATATTTTTTTTAATTTTTTGGGTCCTAAAAAAGGCTAAATATTTACTTAGTTAATTTTTTAATCTAATGACCTCAAAATCTAGTGAAATTTGGGCCTAAGACATAAAATGTCAATAAGTTCAACATTGTGAAGTTTCATTTCTATTGGATGTGTGTACAATTTCTTATAAATTTTCTAAGTTAACTAGAAATTTTCCTTAATTATTTTCCCTAGGTACCTCTTATGTTAAAATGGGTCTAAAATTTTGGTCACCGAACCCTGGGACAAATGCAAGCATACCATAGCAATAAAATGACCTAATTCTTTCAATTTGGAGAGTTATGAATTTTCAAACTTTGGCTCCAAAATGGACCCATTACCTTGAAAATTCACATCATAACAATCCTTTGAGCATCTAGACCTACGAAAAATGCAGAGAATGCCTAAGAAGCTCAAAACTATTTCACCAAAATTTGGGCTCCATTTGATCACAGGATTATGAGAAAATTGCTAAAAATAAATTTTAAATAATCTCAAACAACTCACAATCTAGTCATCACAATACTTTTATTTTAATTTTAATAAATAGTAGGTCTCAAGACCTTTTGAACGAGCCTAAGAACACCAAATTTGGTGATAAATTGGATTTTCTATGAATTTTAGAAGTTCTGACTACTTAAATTGATTTTTTAAATCAATTTAATTCAAAAAATTTGACTGCACGCACCATTTTGATTGGGGTGATGTGGCTATATCTATGTTGTCCGATTATGCAGAAGGAATGATCAGACGGCTCTGGTTCATCCAAAGTTATTTTGTTCAAAATGAACTAAAACTTTAAATAGTAATAGCTTTCAAAATACTCATCCAAATTGGATGAAATTTGAAAACATAATTTTATGGTAACATAATCTTCCAACACCTAAATTTTGGAGGCTTCATGTGTTGTAGATTTTTTGTAGTTTCAAATTGATGTTTGAGAGATAAGTTGAGCTACAGTCCTATGGATGGATTTTAATGTTTTTAGGCTTGTTGGAAAGGTATTTGAACCCTCTATAACTTCCTTCAAGGGCCCAAGAGCTTTTAATGGCTGGATTAAATTATGATATAGCAATTATCCTTTCTATCTCTTTCACTCTCTCTTATCAAATTTTGTTCTAAAGCTTTGTAAGAACCCTTTGAAGGGCTGGAGGGGCTGAGGGATGGCTGGAAGAGGAAAAAAGTAGCTGGAATTGATCATTTTGGATGGTTGGAGAAGATTCCAAGGATTGAATTTAGTAAAGCTTGGCTAGCCTAACCTATGATTGCTAGCCTTGATTAATACATGCCATGTAATCCTTTAGGCACCTAAATACATGTGAAAATGGATTATTAGGGCATTTGACTTTGCCAAGGTGGCAAAGCCACCTAAGCCTTCTTTTTGACCATTTTTTTTTCATATTTTGACTAGTCAAAGTAGTCATTAAGAGCTTATGTGGCATGGGGGAAGGTCTTATGATCTGGTTTGATTAATTTAAATATGACTTGAGATAAAGGACTCAAGATTTGATTGCATGTGTGTGTTTGGAAAGAGGTTTGACTAAATTTTGGCAAGTTTGACTTAGTCAACTCATAGTGATATATCTCATGGTGGGTATAGAAATATTTTAGGCATTAAATGAAGTAGAATTTAGGTGTTGAAGATATTGTTTTAATTTAAATGGGTTGGATAAGTTGGATGGGTTAAAATGACCTATTTAAACCATTAATATACTTTTTGGTCAACATAGATTGAGTTGGTCAACCAGGTTGACCCAAGGTCTGGGTTTGGGCTCAAAAGTTTAAAATAATATTTTGAATCTGTTATATGTGGTCCTAGAGTTTAGAGAAAGCTCCAAGGTTAAAATCTACAAGGTAGCAGGTGAAGTGGCATAGGCCATAAATATTTGAAGGTTTTATAGCCTTCGAATTCCAATCCATTTTTTTTGTTAGAAACATCAAATTGAGCTCAAATTTGGAGGGTTGCCTCTAGGCACATCTCTTATCAAAATGTAGTTTATAGACCCTAAATTAGAGGTCATTTGATTGGGGTTTAAAGTGTTTGAAAAATTATTGGAAAAGGGTTTCAGGACAGGGCCTTTGAACCTTGAATTTTAGTTTGGAAATCTTGATTTAAGGTAGATTTTGGATTTAATTACCTAAATTTGAATTAGTCACATCACTCAAAATCAATTAGATGATTATAGATGGATAGATTGGATTAAGGCTAGATTAGTCAAAGATTTGGATTGACATAGGGTTTAAATTGGTCCTAATGACCTCATACAAAAATGAGGTCAACACCTTTATGAAGGGAAATTTCTTACACCATCATATGATCTCCCAGTTTTGATCCTTTGTGATGGGCATAATCCTACCCCATCATACGATCTCGTAGTTTCAGTCCTCTGGGATGGGCATATTCCAACCCCATCATATGATCTCTAATTTTGTTCTTCTATAATGGGTGTATTCCTACCCCATCATCCGATCTCTCAATTTTGAACCTCTATGATGGGTATATTCCTACCCCATCATATGATCTCTCAGTTTTGATCCTTTGTGATGGGCATATTCCTACCCCATCATAAGATCTCCCAATTTTAATCCTCTATGATGAGCATATTTCCACCCCATCAAATGATCTCCCAGTTTTGATCTTCTATGATAGGTATATTTCTACTGCATCATACGATCTCTTAGTTTATATCCTCTATGATGGGCATATTCCGATCCCATCAGACAATCTCTAGTTTTGATCCTCTATAATGAGTATATTTCTATCCCATCATATGATCTTCTAGTTTCAATCCTTAGTTATGGGTATATTCCTACCCCATCATAGGATCACCTAGTTTTGATCCTCAATAAAGGGCATTTTCCTACCCCTTCATACTATCTTTCAGTTTTAATCCTCTTTGATATGCATATTTCTACCCCATCATATGATATCATAATTTTGATCCTCTATGATGCGTATATTCCTGCCCCATTATATGATCTCCCAATTTTGATCCTCTATGATTGGCATATTCCTACCCTATCATATGATCTGCTAGTTTTGACCCTTTATGATGGGTAAATTTTTATCCTATCAAATGATCTCACAATTTTGATCCTTTGAGATTAGCATATTCCTACCCCATCATATGATCCCCCTCTTTTAATCCTCTGTAATATGCATATTCCTAACCCATCATATGATCGTCTAGTCTTGATGCTCTGTGATGGACATATTCCTACCCCATCATACAATCTCCCAGTTTTGTTCCTCTATGATGGACATATTCCTACCCCATCATGAAATCTTCCAATTTCTAATGTCTATAATGGGTATATTCCTACCCCATCATTTGATCTCCCAATTTTGATCCTATATTATGGGCATATTCCTAACCCATCATATGATCTTCTAGTCTTAATGCTCTGTGATGGGCATATTTCTACCCCATCACACCATCTCTCAATTTTGATCCTTTGTGATGGGCATATTATTATCCAATCATATGATCTCCTAATTTTGACCCTCTCTGATGTTTATATTCCTACCCCATCATAGGATCTCCTAGTTTTGATTCTTAGTGATGGGCATACTCCCACCCCTTCATATGATCTCCTCATTTTGATCCTCTATGATAGCCATATTCAAACTCTATCATACAATCTCCTAAATTTGATCCTTTGTGATGGGCATTTTTTAACCCTATCATAAGATCTCCCAGTTTTGATCATCTATGATGAGCATATTCTCACCCTATTATATGATCTCCCAATTTTGATCCTTTATGATGGTTATATTCCTACCCCACCATATGATATCCCAGTTTTGATCCTTTGTAAAGGGCATATTCTTACCCCATCATATGATCTCTTTATTTTGATCCTCTATGATGGGCATATTCCTAGCCCATCATATGAACTCCTAGTTTCCAACCTCTTTGATGGGTATATTCCTACCCCATCATATGATCTCCAAGTTTTGTTCCTCTCTGATCGGCATATTCCTACCGCATCATGCGATCTCCTAATTTTAATCCTCTATAATAGGTATATTCCAACCACATCATGCTATCTCATAATTTTTATCCTCTATGATGGGCATATTCCTACCCCATTATGTGATCTCCCAATTTTAATCCTGTATGATGGGTATATTCCTACCTCATCATGCGATCTCTAAGTTTTGATCCTCTGAGATGGACAAATTCCTACCCCATCATATAATCCTCCAGTCTTGAAGCTCAGTAATGGGTATATTCATACCCCATCATATTATCTCCTAGATTTAATCCTCTATGATGGGCATATTCCTATCCTATCATAGGATCTCCTAGTTTTGATCCTAAGTGATAGGTATATTCCTACCCCATCATGTGATCTCCCAATTTTGATCCTCTATGATGGGTATATTCGTACCCCATAATATGATCTCCCAAATTTGATCCTCTATGATGGGAGTATTCTTACCCCATCATAAGATCTCCCAATTTTGATCCTCTATGATGAGCTTATTCCCACCCCATCATATGATCTCCCAGTTTCGATCCTTTATGATGCGTATATTCATACCCTATCATAAGATCTTTAATTTTGATCCTCTTTGATGGGCATAATCCTACCCCATCATACGATCTCCCAGTTTTGATTTGCTATGATGGGTGAATTGCTACCCCGCATATAATCTCTCGATTTCAATCCTGCGTGATAGGTATTTCCTACCCCAATATATAATCTCCCAGTTTTTATCCTTGTTGAAGTCATTTTTATTTGAGATCATTAGGACCAATCCAAACCCTAAGATTAATATAGATCTTAAACTAATCTAGCCTTAATCCTATCCATCCATTTATAATCATCTAATTGATTATGAGCGATGTGACTAATTCAAATTAAGGCAATCAAATCCAAAACCAAGCTTAAACAGAGATTTCTAAAATATAAATCCAAGGTTCAAAGGCCCTATCCTAAAAACCTTTTCCAGTTATTTTTAAAAAAGTTGAAACCCTAGTCAAATGACCCCCAATTCATGATCTATTAATTGGATATAGATTAGGCCTGTCCTTAGGATCTACCCTCCAAATTTTAACTCATTATGAGGTCTTAAACCCCAAAAATTGAAAGGAAAATCAAAGGCTGTAAAACCTTCAAATATTTATGGCCTGTGCCACTTAGTGGATTTTGACTGTAGAGCCTTCTTCAAACCCTTTGATCACATTTAGACCCTTGATTATAATATGTTGAACATTAAACTGTACTTTTGTGGACCCATTTTGACTCCCATTTGACTAGGGGTCAAAATGACTAAAATGTCCCTTGAAGGGAATTTTGGAGTTTTCCTTTAAACTCCAACATAACCTTTTCAAATTGAATCCTAAAAACTCTTCCAATGCATTCTAATCATTATTATGAGTGAATAGGATTCAAACCAAGACCTTGGGTAAGCCTAGTTGTCGAAGTCAACCTAAAATCACTAAAATATCCCTTAAGAGTATGAATAGTCATTTTGAATCAAATGACCTTATCTTTAGATGGAACCACTTCCATTCAACTCCAAATTCTGAAACAAACCTGTTGGACCAAATTCCAACCGTTTGGTCAACCTGGTCAACCATGTCAACTGGGTTGACCCAAATGCCCTTTAAGGGTTAAATATGTCATTTTTGACCTAAGTGACCTTCCCAAACCTTCGAACTATTTCCAACAAACTTAAAATATCATTTTAAACTTATTGAGCCCAGACTAAACCCCTGGGTCAACCTGGTTGATCATATCAACCTAGGTTAACCTAAAGACCCATCAAGGGCCCAAATAGGTGATCAAATCGAGATGACTATTTTGATCCCTCAAACCACTTTCAATAGACATAAAATATTATTTCAAACGCATTGAGCTCAAACCCAAGTTCAAGGTCAACCTAGTTGACCCAGTAGTCCCTTAAGGCCTTAAATGGGTTAACCTAACCCATTTAACCAAGTTAAATCTTTTAAACTCTCAAATCCACTTAAATGATTGATCTAAAGCTATCCAAAATTATTTGGAGTCAAATCCTAGAAAATTTGACCAAAGTCAACCTATATGTGTATTGGTCAAACCACCTTAAACTTCCTTTCACATATTCAAATTCTAACTCTTAAGCATCAAGCTATTTCCAAATCAACTCAAGACACTCCCTATGCCAGCTCACCATCCCATGTGGCAAGTAGACTAGTCAAATGGTCAACATGGGCATTTGGAGTGGTCAAAGTTGATCAAACATTCAACCTATAGGATTTTCATATACAGATGTCTTCCCCATACATTTGGATGGCTGTGAGGGGCACTTGGAAGTAGCCCAAAGTCTTACTCCGAATCAATTATTAGGGACAAAGGGAAAAGGCTAAAGCAAACCTCCCAAAGTTTATCATACTCTCCTATCTTCCAAAACTTCTAGTTACATCAGCTCATAAACCCATTCAATTGAATATTTATCCTCTCCAACTATATGAAAAGCCTCCCCAAGCTTTTCCCAAGTGCTTGCAAGCTCTAGAACCAAATTTAAAATGATAGAGAGAGAAAGAAGAATTTTAATACCATATTTAAATCCAGTCGTTAAAAGTTCTTGGGGTCTTCAACAATGTTGTAGAGGACTTCTTTAGCTTTCCAACAAGCCCAAGAACATTAAAATTTGTTAATTGGGTTATAAGTTATCACTATTTTAAGTTATATAATAAAACTTTTATTCCTCCCAAATCTCAATGCTTGGAATTTGAAACTTCATGGGTTGAACGATTGTGGTATCAAGATCCTATGTTTCAAATTTCATTAAATTTGGACCGTTGGATTCAAAGTTATAGGCAATTGAATATTCTAATTCATTTTGAACTAAGTTTCAGTCGGCCAACAAGAGATGTCAGATCGCTCATTCAACGCGATCGGACTGTGCTGATCGTGCCACATCATCCCTCAGAACCACGCGTGGTTATTAAATAAAAATTTAATTAAAAAATTCAATTAAATGACCAAAATTTGCAAAATTCATAAAAAATTTAAAGTTTCACCAAATTTAGTGTTTTTGGGCTCATTGGAAAGGGTTCGAGCACTACTACTTATTAAAAATAAAATCAAAGTATCTTGGCCACTGTATCATGAGTTATTTGTGTTTGTTTGGAATCCAAATTCTATAATTTTCTCATAATCTAGAGGTCAAATTGAGCCCAAAATTTGGTGAAATGTTTTTTAGCATATTAGGCATCCCCTGTATTTTTCCTAGGTCTAGATGCTCAAGGGTTTGCTGTAAGATGAATTTACCAAGTAATGGGTCCATTTTGGACCCATAACTTTGAAAATTTATAACTCTCAAAATTGGAAGAATTAGGTTATTTGATTGCTGTGGTGTGCTTGAATATGTCGCAGGGTTAGGTACCAAAATTTCAAACCCATTTGAACATTAGTGACACCTAGAAAAAATAATTAAAGAGAAGGTCTAACTAACTTAGAAAAATTTTAGGAAATTGTACACACACCCAATAGGGGTGAAACTTCATAACATTAAACTTAGTGACATTTTACACCTTAGGTCCAAATTTTACTTGATTTTAAAGCCATTAAGTCAGAAAATTAAGCAAAACAAAATTCAGCCGTTTTTAGGAGCCATAAACTTCAAAAAAATTTAATAAATCAAAATTGAATTCAAAAATTACAAATAATTTATCAAACTAACCAAAATTTGATCATCTGTCTAAAAAAATAAAATCCCTATCACTTGACTTGTTATTTAACTTTAATTTAAGTTTTAGTAAAAATTAATAATTAATTAAATAAATAAATTATAACTTATAAAAAATGCCAAATAAATTATAAAAACCTAAAAACTCTCCATGGTTCATCCTTGACCATTGGAGGGATTCTATGCAATTTGGAATAAGTTTGGATCAAAACAATCAAAACCTCCATAATTAAGTAATTTAAAAAATCCATTAATTAAAAAAATTTTAAAAAATCATAATTAATATAAATTAAATCAAAAAATTTCAAATAATATTTTAAATTAACCAGAATATAATCCTTAATCAAAGAAAATTAAAATCACTTTAACTTGACTTCATATTGTAGAATAATTTAATTTTAAGTAAAAATTAATATTTAATTAATTTAATTAATTGAAATTATTAAAAATTACATAAAATTTCTAGCCATTTGGGAATTTGTCCTTAGGTCATTCCTGACTTTTGGAGTTGATTTCATGGAGTTAGAAGTTCATTTTGAGCAAAATTATTAAAAGGCCTTAATTAAACTAATTAAATAATTCAAATAAATACATAAATTTTGAAAAATCATAACTAATAATAAAAAATCCAAATTGATCAAACTCTAAGCCAATGTACTTTATATAAGGTCTAATATTTATTAAAAATATAAAATCATCAAAAATCACTTCAAATCAAAAAGTCAACTTTTTGGTCAACTTAAGTTCAAATTTGAAGTGAAATTTTAAAAATTCATAACTAATTATAGCAAAATCCAATTCTGGTAAACTCTAAGCATAATTACTCATGCTTAGGTCTAGTATTCAAGAAAAATATCAAAACTCTAGAAATCAACCTAAAGAAAAAAATCACTTTTTGACCCCTTTAATTAGTATATTTAAATAATTCAAATAATTCTAAAACATTTAATATACAACCAAAATTCTAAAGATTATAAACTTGATTAATTAATTAATCAACCAACCCTTTTAACATACAATAACCACTGCATTGATGAAGTTTTTAAGATGGACTACTCCGGCTACGGGGCTACTTGTCCTAAGGAGGCCTAATTCCTCGAGCTTGGTTGCTTAACGTCACGAATGAATTCAATGGTGTGTAAAACTTTAAATCAAATCATTATTAATTATTTAACCAAATTAAAATATTTAATCCAACTACATCAATAAGGTTTTTAGGATGGACTACTCTAGACTATGGGGCTACGTATCCTAAGGAGGTCTAGTTCCTCAAGCTTGGTGGCACAATACCATGAACCAGTTGATGGAAAATTTAAATTAATATAATCCTTAAAATTAGTAACCAATCAAATTAATTAAAATATATTAATCCTTTAATTTATAACTAATTAAATTTATTTAATCAATTAACCTTAAAAATGCATCTTAAAATAAACTTTAACACATTAATATTTGAATTTAATCAAATTTACCATTTAAACTTCAACAAATCCGAACATTAGATAAATTTAATTAATTACCCAATATTTGAAAAATCCAAACTACACATTCTACCTCACACACTTTAGATGATTTTCTAGGGCACCACTTCTAGATCTAGGCTTGGCCGATATTTACTTTTCTTTTATGTGATGGGTTTTTTAAGCTTTCAGTGCATGCTGGTTAATATAATTAAATGTTGATATGATAATTTATTTAATTTTTACACTCTCTGATATAATTAATGGGTTTTAGATTTATCCTTAGGTTAAGGGTGATTTAATTGCTGATACAATTTTATGCAAGTGGCTATGCTCATACAGGGCAATAAAATTAAAGGGGACAAAGTTAAATTTAAATTAATCAAATTATTGCAGGTGCTCGAGAATGCTAAGTCCCCCATTAAAATTTCAAAGCGCATAGCAAAGTGTGGCTTGTTTGAGTATTTTAAATTTCATTATATTAACTGAATGGGATGATTTCAATATAAATTCTTAGGATAACCCTGCAAGTTGTATAAGCAGACATTTATAAATTTCATTAAATGTAATTAAAATTTATTGAGTTGTAAATCAAAGTGTCATTTGAGAAGGGATACATAAGTATCCAACTCAGATTCCAAAGAGGTGAGAACATCTCTTAGGGGAGAGTTCTCCTTCATTTGGAAGACTAAGTTAGGATAGTTTCAAATATCCAAAGGGAAAAGAAAACACCCCTTTCGAGGGGGAGTTTCTTTTCATTTGGATATTCATAAAAGTTTGTTAGGGATGAAAAGCCCTTGTGAACTAGTCCCGAGGCTAACCAAGAGGGGGGGGGGGGGTGAATTAGTTATTTTAAAAAATTCTTTATTAAAGCAACAATTTTGAAAAATCTTTTTGATTGTTTTAAAAATGTTTACAATTTTGCGATGATGTGCAGATGTTCAACAATAACAGAATAATAATCATAATCACACAATTATCAATAAAAAAATGCAAAAAAATAATCAGAAAGAACACACTAGATTTTATAGTGGTTCGGTCAACTTGACCTAAGTCCACTCCCTGGAGCCTCCCCTCCTGGTATTACACTAACACTAAGTGACTCTCCTTCTGCTCCCATAGTAAGGCAAAGAAGCATGTACAAAAACTCCTTTCCACCAACCCGGTGAGGTAGAGAACTCAGAATCCTTTCACTTTCCCCTTAAGCAGGCAGAGAACCTGGACTCATTTCGCTTCTTCCTGAAGCAGGCAGAGAACCTGGACTCCTTTCGCTTCCTCCTGAAGCAGGCAGAGAAACTTGATCTTCTTGTAGACGATCCTTCCAAGGAGACACCAAGGATAAGAGATGATGATTGGAGAAGACGACTCAGATCCTTTCTTGGAGCAACCTTTGTGAACACCTCATAAACCCCCCCTCACAAGACCCTCTCTCTTTCTCCCAAGCTCTCTCTCTCCTTCTCAAGTCTCTCACAGGAAAGGACAGCGGCAAAAGAACTCAATGGTTGAGCAAAAGAGATCTTAAGTAGGAGGGCCAAAAAAATTTCCCTAAATTTTAATTTGATGATTCTATTTGTATAGTATGATCCAATATCATACAGTATAATCAGTTTAAAAATAGTTTCATTAAGTATGAATGCGAATGAATAATTGACAAATTTTATGAACATCACACAATACGATCCATAGAACGTACTGGATGATCATTTTATTTTCAACTGTTTGTACGGGATGATCTATGGGACGAATGAACTTCATCTCTATTCATCATCCTGCACTGTAATATTCATATAGTACGATTAGTTTATTTCAGATCATCATCTTATACGATGTAAATATCATCCGAGATGATCAGTATAAAAATTTGTGGTTTCGTCTGGTATACTATATGGGATGACTCAAAATCATATCTGTTCATTGTATAGTACGATTGATATCATACAGTACGATTAAGTGTAATTAAGAAACCATAATTTAATTGCCTTATTACGGGGGCTAATTTTGGCAAGATTTAAAATGTTCATATAATACTATTAGTTCAAAAAATCAAATTTCAAAACTTACCAAAACTATCCTAGCGGCTAGGGTTTTCATGTTTAAATAAATCATACAGTACGATATGGATCGTACAGTACAATTAGTTTATAAAACTAATCATCCAAAATTAGTTGTTAAGCCTGTATTTAAATGATCGATCGTATAATACGATTTTGAAAAAAAATTTAATTTAAGTAGAATTTTTTTTTAACTCTCCCCCTGCGTGTGTGCAAGGTTACTTAGCTTGGGGATCCATTACATTACACTTGACTCAAAAAAAATGAAAAAGTACATTGAACCTGAAACACAAATAGACTAACTGGATCTTGAATAGGATATTGAATAACAAAATGGGTTGCTATGATCAAAATCATAGTCATTGAATCCAGATTCGTAACAATCTCCCCCTTTTTGATGATGGCAAACATTTATTAGTAATTCCAAATTCAATAAATAAATATGGCGAACATTTATAATTCGAAACACTGAACAACTGAATAGTGATAATTTAAAATTCTGAACTGAATATTTATAATGACACATAGCATAAACTACTCCCCTTTTGACATCTCAAAATGGGAAAATAATACAACATAAACACAGAAGAAAAAAATAGTATAAATATAACATAAAATATCAACAAAAGCAAACAGACTAGTAAAAAAAGGGGGATCGTCTAGGAAGATGTGACCAACAACGAAAGAAAATGAAGGATGGAGAGGAATGATCAGGAAGCCCAAACATCACAAAAAAATTATGAAAAAACCAAAGAAAAAATAAGAAAGGACGAGAAAGCATCAGATTTTTTTTTGCAATCGATCAGCTCCAATAAATCAGAATTTTTCTTGATTTTTAATTCAAAAGCCAATAAGAAAAAAATCGACAATGCTGAAATCCAGAAAAAGTTGGAAAATTAATTTTCGTAACTCCTACCTTGGATACCTTACAGGTTCAAATTCCTTTCAAACAAAAGTCTAATTCAGAAGAAAAGAAATTAGATTTGAAAAGAGATCCTTTTAAGCCTCATTCCAAAAAAATATCTGATAAAATAGTATTATAAAGTAAGAAATCAGAAATCATGATTTTCAATCTCAAGCTTTTGAAAGTACGAAGTGGCACATGGATTTTTCTAAGACATTTAAAGATTTGAAAGAGAAGAAAGCTTATTTCATTGTGAGATCATTTTATGCCTCTTTTTCAATTTATTTGGCGAAATTTATACATCTTTTGATTTTTTGCTACACTTTGTGTCTTTCTAATTTTTGGCGTCATTACGCATCTTTTTATTTTTGGCCTATTTTGTGTTTTTTTTTTGCAAGCTTGCTTCCTTTTATAATCGTTAAAGAATCTCAGTCGTAAAATTATCCTCCAGGTTTAGGAGAAGGCAAAACTTACTCTCTATAATAAGGATGAGTAATTCACATAACAAAATCATAGTCCATATGATAAGTGCAATAACATGATTAAGAAAAATATAACAATGGTTCAAAGCTTTGAAAATACTATTCATATGAGATAGATTACTGTAGAAAGATAAAATAGATCTCAATTTTAAAAACTAACTTTTTAATTTTAAAGAAGATTTTTATCCAAAATAAATAATACACCATTAAAGGAGTTTGAGAAAGAGAAATAATCATCAACATTTTTTCCCTTTAACAGATTTAGAGGAGTCAATCACTGCTTGTACCCTTCCAAATAAAAATAAGACAAAACTCTGAGTCAGAAATCCAGTTTATCAGCAGTAGTGAGCAGTGATCTGATTCATAAGAAAAGCAGTAAATCAAGAACAAGTAAAAAATTGCATCAAAATAAATACTCAAATCAAGAAAATAATAACAATAAAAAAATTCAGAAGAGATTAAAAATGAACAGGAAATAGATAATCAAATCAAACAAAAGCAAAGAAAAAAATTGAAAAATAGAAACTTCAGAAATCAGTAATCATCAGATTCATGCACTTATATCAATCACACCCAGTCTGGTTCTTAATATACTGAATGAGTCAAAAGCCAGTGGTTTCTTAAAGATGTCAGCTGGTTGATTTTTAGTTGCTACATGGTGTAGCTCAATGTCCTCTTTTATAACATGGTCTCTAATGAAGTGATGCCTTACGTCAATGTATTTGGTTCTTAAATATTGGATAAGATTCTTAGAGATGCAAATGGCACTAGTGTTATCACATAGAACTTAAATTATGCCAACAGGTAATCCTAAATCTAAAACTTGTTGCTTCAACCGAAGGACTTGGGCCACACAACTTCCTAAGGTAAAGTACTCAGCTTCAGCAGTAAAAAGTGTTATAAAGTATTATTTTCTATTACACCAGGAGACTAAAGACTATCCTATGAATTGGCAAGTTCCTGAAGTGCTCTTTCTATCCACCCTACACCCTAAAAAATCAGAATCAGAATATCCAATAATCTCAAAAGAAGTATTGTACCTAGGATACCAGATTCCTAAGGTTGGAGTCCCTAAGAGATATCTGAGGATTCTCTTAACTATAGTTAGGTGGGATTCCTTAGGATCAGATTGAAACCTAGCACAAAGACAAACACTAAACATGATATCAGGTCGGCTAGTAGTCAGGTAAAGCAATGATCCAATTATTCCTCTGTACTTCTTCTGATCAACAGATTTTTCATTTGAATCCTTATCTAACTGAACAATGGAGCTCATGGGAGTGTTAATTAGCTTGGCTTTATCCATTTCATATTTCTTCAAAATCTCCTTAGTGTATTGTGATTGATTAAGAAAGGTTCCATCATCAATTTGCCTTATGCTAAACCCCAAAGAGTAGGATAATTCTCCCATCACACTCATCTTAAACTCTTTACTCATTGTCTTAGAAAAATCATCACATAAGTTTTTATTAGAAGATCCGAATAGTATACCATCAACATAGATCTAGATAATGAGTAAATTATCTCTTACTTTCCTCAGAAAAAGGCTGGTGTCTATGCTCCCCTTAACAAACTCTCCTTATAATAGGAATGTGCTAAACCTCTCATACCAAGCTTTAGGTGCCTGTTTCAATCCATATAAGGCCTTTTTTATTTTGTAAATATGATTAGGATATTAGGAACTCTCAAAACCTAGGGGTTATTCTACAAAGACATCTTCTTTTATTACCCCATTTAAAATGGCACTCTTAATATCCATTTGAAAAAGCTTAAATCTTTATAACATGCAAAGGCTAGTAAAACTCTAATGGCTTCCAATCTAGCTACATGGGCAAAGGTCTCCTCAAAATCAATCCCTTCTATTTGATTGTACCCCTTAGCCACTAATCTTGGCTTATTTCTAACCACCACACTAGAATCATTCATTTTATTCTTAAAGACACATTTAGTTCCCACTACACTTTAATTCTTAGGACTTTCTACTAAGTCCCAAACATCATTTCTTACAAATTGGTTTAATTCCTTTTGTATAGCTAAGATCCAAAATTCATCAAAAAGGGCTTGATTAATGTTGGTGGGTTCAATCAATGAGATAAAGGAAGAATGGTTTACTTCCTTCCTAAGTTCATGCCTAGTTTTAACACCTTCAGAAGGGTCTCCTAAGATCAATTCTTTAGGATGACTCGAACAATATCTCTAATCTCTAGGCAAAGTGTTTTGAGGTTGTACCCTTACCTCAAGATTTATATTTCCAACTCCTTGGGTAATATCTCCTACTTCCTCTTCTTCCTTAGCTCTAAACTCTTTATGATTAGATTCATTAAATATCACGTGAGCTGTCTCCTCCACCACCAAAGTTCTCTTGTTCAACACCCTAAAGGATTTCCCCATACTAGAATATCCTAAGAACACTCCATCAAATTTTGGGTCAAATTTTCCTAAGGATGATTTTCCATTATTCAGAATGAAGACCTTACAACCAAAGACATGGAGGTGGGATAGGTTTAGAGTTCTACCCTTAATTATCTCATAGGGTGTCTTATTCAGTTTGGATCTAATATTCACCCTATTCAACACATAACAGGCTGTGTTCACCACTTCTGCCCAAAAGTATTTTGGAAGTGAATACTTAGTAAGCATGGCTCTAATGGCTTCCACCAAGGTTCTGTTCTTTCATTCAGCTACCCTGTTCTAATGAGGTGTCCTAGGAGCTAAAAAGTTATGGCTAATCCCTTGCTCCTCACAGAATATTCCACATCTCATATTTTCAAACTCTCCACTGTGATCACTATGAATAGTCAAGATTTGACAACGTAACTTCTTCTGAATCCAAGTGGAGAAAGATTTAAATTCATCAAATGACTTAGTTTTATGTGACAAAAATATAGTCCAAGTGAACCTCGAGTAGTCATTAACAATCATAAATTCATAGACTTTTTCCTCTAAGCTGGTAGTGCTAATTGGTCCAAAAAGATCCATGTGAAGGACTTCTAAAGGTGTAGAGGTGCTGATGTCTTTAATGGAGTGGAAATAGGAATGGACTTGCTTCCCTAATTGACAGGTATCACATAGGTGGTCCTTAGTGAACTTAAGCTTAGGGACACCTCTTACTAGGTCCTTTTGGGTGACTCTTCTAAAAGTTTTCATACTGGTATGACATAATCTCCTGTGTCATAACCAAGACTCATTAGCAGTAACTTTTAAGCAAAATGAAGTAGCACATTCAATATTATTTAAGTCAAGCATGTAGACATTATTGATCCTCTTGCCCTGTAAAATAATGTTATTATTTAAGCTTATGATGCAAGTATTTGCCAAGAACTTGATGTTGAACCCTTTATCACGGAACTGACTAATGCTAAGAAGATTGTGTTTTAGCCCATCTATAAGTAAAACATTTTCAATCAAAAGGTTCTTGGAGTTTTCCAATTATATCAACGCCCACCACTTTCCTGGTGGTGTTGTCTCTAAGAGTGACCTTGCCTCCAGCCCTGGCCTCCAGCAAAATGAATTGATTTGCATCTCCAGTTATATGTCTTAAATATCTACTGTCTAGGTACCACATGCTCTCACGAGGTCTTGTGTGAGAGCACACCTATAAAATCATCAAATGTTAGATTTAGGAACCCAAACAAGTTTGGATTCCTTCTTATGGAAAGAAGAATGCAATGCATGTATGTTATGCTGTGAGTCATGCAATTTGGGCCTCCACACCCAGTATGTACTATGGTGAATAGTGTAGGTGTGAGAGATATATCCTAGTTTGCCACAAAAAAAATATTGAATGCCAGGAAAAGGGTTAACTAATCTATGTGGGTGATAGTGCCTCTTCCTAGGTTTGGATGATACATGCTTTGATAATTTTGAATGAGATTCTTCAAGTGATAAAGGTTTATAAAATTATACAAATGTTGGAGGTGTTTTGTTATTCTCAAATGCACTAATATTCATACTTAGTAATTTATTTTTCTTTTTGAGACTTATAATTTCAAATTTCAAATAATGCTTACTACTATCTAAATAAGATGCATGAGTATCTAATTACTTAAATACAACTTCTAATTCAACAAGCGATGCTTTTAATGAATCATGCTCATAGTCAAATCAGAGTGCTTTTTATTTAACTCATCAAATTCATCAAGTAGTGACATGTGATTGCTATCAAGTGTAGAGTCATCTTTAAGCAACACTTTATACTCTTTTTGTAGATTCAAGAGTTCCAATTTTAAACTAGCATGAGTTTTCTTAAGCTTTCTATATGACGAATGAATTTTTTCAAAAGCATCAAGTAATTGATCGTAGGTCAGTTCACATACCTCTTCTTGATCTAACTGACCAAGATGTTCATCCGCCATCAGACACAAGTTTGTAGTCTCCTCTTCAGCTTCAGTTTCAGAGGAGTCGGATGCAGAATTCACCCAGAAAGCCTTTTGAATCTGCTTCTTATCCTTCCTAAACTTGGGTTTCTTCTCACCCTTTTCCTTGCTTGGGTGAGTCTTAAGTGTAGGATAATATTCTTTTATATGTCCTGGCTTCCTGCATTCAAAACAAACTATATCAGAAGAACCTTTAAATTTTTTTCTAGACTTACCTTTATTCCACTTCTGATAATTCTTGTATTTCTTCTTTAGAAAGCTTTTGAATTGCCTAGTGATTAAGGCAACATCATCTCTTTCAGACCCAGAAGAATCAATGTCAGTGTCATTGGCCTTCAGCATCATAGTTTTCTCCTTCTTCTTCTCACCTACATCAATTTGTCATTGGTTCACTCCTTACTCATAAGCAATGAGTGACCCAAGTAAGTTATCAATAGAATAAGTATTCAAATCTTTTGATTCAATAATTGCAGTTATCTTGGCATCATAAGAAGAAGGCAAACATCTCAGAATTTTGTTTATTTTTTTTATAGATAGTGAGTTCTCTTCCAAAAGCATATAGAGCGGTGACAATTTGAGTGAACCTAGTATACATTTTAAAAATTGATTCACTAGGTTCATGAGAAAGAGTTCATAGTCATGAAGCAAGATGTTTAATTTAGATTGCTTAACTTTAGATGTACCTTCATAAGTAATATATAATCTATCCCAAATTTCCTTACCATTAGTGTAAGTAGAGACACAATGTAATCCTCAAATTTTAGTGCATAGAAAAAATAATTCAAGCATTTTGCATTCAGTTGTGAGAAGTCCCTATCATCATGTGTCCATTCAGTAAAAGGAGGTTCAATTTTAACACCATTATTAAGTCTATACGAAGCATCATAACCATCTTTAACAAGCATCCACATACGATAATCAATTGATTATAAAAAAGTGGACATGTGAGTTTTCCAGAAATTAAATGATATGTTATCAAACAACGTTGGACGAGTAATGGAATAGCCTTTAGCGGTGTTTCTATTTCCAAAGTTAGCCATGGATCAAATTCAAAAGTTTTTCAAAATTTGATTTTATGAATCCCTCTCTTTTACCACTTGAAAGTTCTTTGGGGATGTTAAGCCGTTGTGAACTAGTCCCGAGGCTAACCAAGAGGGAGGTGAATTGGTTATTTTAAAAAACTCTTGATTAAAGCAATGATTTTGAAAAATCTTTTTGAATGTTTTAAAAATATTTACAATTTCATGATGATGTGCAAATGTTCAATAATAATAGAATAATAATCACAATCACACGATCATCAATAGAAAATAAATGCATAAAATAATTAGAAAGAACACATCAAATTTTATAGTGGTTTGGTCAACTTAACCTACATCCACTCCCTGGAGCCTCCCCTCCGGATATTTCACTAACAATAAGTGACTCTCCTTTTGCTCCCACAGTAAGGTAGAGAAGCCTGTACAAAAACTCTTTTCTACTAACCTGGTGAGGCAAAGAACCCAGACTCCTTTCGCTTCCTCCTGAAGTAAACAGAGATATTGAACTCCTTTGGCTTCCTCTAGAAGCAGGCAGAGAACCTTGATCTTCTTACAGACGATCATTCCACGGAGACACCAAGGATAAGAGATGATGACCAGAGAAGATGACTCAGATCCTTACTTGGAGCAATCTTTGTGAACACCTCAAAAACTCCCCCTCACAAGATCCTCTCTCTTTCTCCCAAGCTCTCTCTCTCTCCTTCTCAAGTCTCTTACAGGAAAGGATAGTGGCAAAAGATCTTAACAGTTGAACAAAAGAGATCTTAAGTAAGAGTGCTAAAAAATTGCCTTAAATTTCAATTTGATGATTCTGTTCGTATAGTACTATCCAATATTATACAGTACGATCAGTTCAAAAATAGTTTCATCCAGTATGAATGCAAATGAATAATTCACAAATTTTACGAACATCATACAGTATGACCCATAGATTGTACGGGATGATCATTTTATTTTCAACTGTTCGTACGGGATGATCTATTGGACGAACGAACTTCATCTCTATTCATCTTCCCATACTGTAATATTCATATAGTATGATTAGCTCATTTCAGATCATCATCCTGTATGATATAAATATTGTCCAGGATGATCAGTACAAAAATTTATGGTTTCATCTGGTAATGATATATGGGACGACTCAAAATGGTCTCTGTTCATCGTATAATATGATTAACATCATATAGTATGATCAAGTGTAATTAAGAAACCATAGTTTAATTGCAGGTTTATGGGGGATAATTTTGGCAAGATTTAAAATGTTTGTATAGTATGATTGTAATCATATAGTATAATTAGTTTAAAAAATCAAATTTCAAAACTTACCAAAACTATCTTGGTGGCTAGGGTTTTCATGTAGAAATAAATCAAACAGTATGATATGGATCATACAGTATAATTAGTTTATAAAACTAATCATCTAAAATTAGCAGTTAAGCCTGTGTTTAAATGATCGATCATACAATACGATTGAAAATTATATAGTACAATTTTGAAAAGAAAATTAATTTAAGTAAAAAAAATTTTTAACTCTCCCCCTATCTGTGTGTGCAAGGTTACTTAGCTTGGGGATCCATTACATTACACTTGACTCAAGAAAAATGAAAAGTACAATGAACCTGAAACACAAACAGACTGACTCGATCATGAGCTGGCTTAAATTTATAATTGATCCTTTGAACCTGAAAGGTTAGACACTCAACCAGAAATAAAAAGGTTTGCTATCATCAAAATCATAGTCCTTTAATCCAGATTCGTAATCATTCAAACCCAACAGATCTAAGTAGTTCACAGACGGATGAAGAAGTAAAGATCAAGAAGAATCCCATTCTCAAATTCACTTGAGTCTTAGGAATAAAATCTGGGCTATTGTTAGTGGTACCCAACCACTTCACTTTCTACAGACCTTGGGTTGTAATATTAAGTGGCACTTTCCATATAGACTTTTAATTTGAATATTAATTGATTTGATTAATGATTAATGTGTTGATTTGTGATATAAGATTGCATATTTTTAGTAGTTTTTAGCACTTTTACATGTCGATCTTTGATTTTTCCTGGAACCCAATCAGAGACTCATGAGGGATCACTAAAACTTTTCTACTTTAATTATGTTAAAATTTTAAAGATAATATAGAAACTCTAACACTTTTAAAAAGTAAGCCCATGACTGTAGGGAGTTTACATTACATTTTATTATACATTATTTCCTTTGTTTGGCACCTCCCTACCTATGAGTTTTGGAAGACCACCTGGACTATGAGGGTGCAGATCAGTCAAGGGGAATCTATGCAATCTTTAGGGAAAAACCTATTTTTAATCCTTTTTAAAATTGCTTCATATTTGATTTAAGTATTTATGTAGTCAACTAGCATACATTACCTTAAAAATAAATTAAAATGAGTCAAAAATTTAATTATACTTATATTAAGCTTCACACTACCCAATATAAGTCAAAGGGCCAATTAAGGACTGCTCTAGATGTCAGCTCTATTCTTAAAAACTTATCTTAAGTAATGTCCCTGCCACTTTATATTAAATGACTGGACACTTAGTTTTGAAGCATTTAGGTGGTTAGCTGGCTCCCTAATCCAGGTTAGGGTAAGTTCAGATTTTCATTGGATTACCTAAGTTTGGGTCACTAATTTTTAGTACCCAATTTAGACTTAGGTTCTGAGGTAGGCTCAGGCTATATGACCTCAATTTTCGGGAATTGAATCCCAACCTTTTAATAAAATTGACAATTCAAATTAAAAAAAACTCTTTCTATCTAAATCAAAGCCAAAATTTTAGGATTTGCTAGGGTGTTTCTGAAGTGATTCAGAACCTTAAAATACCTCCCACCATTCTTACTTTGACCTCCAAAAATAAGTGCTCATGGTGATCCAATCCCAATTGAATTTTTAATCCTTGCTCCCTTCGATACCAAACTTTGAAATCCTAAAAATAAAATTTCTATCACTATTTTAATTGAAAGTATTCATCAAAAATTTTAGTTTCCTATGATGTAATTAACTATGAGGCCTTACGCTCATAGGAGTTTAGTAACCTAGATAATTTTCCAAAATTAATTTTTAGAAAATATAATTATCTTTGAAAAAATTTGAGTCAAAATCAATGATCGTTATTATTATTTTCAAAATCCCCAATAATAATTGATATCTTTTTCCCTCAGGAAGATATATCAATTATTGTTGTAACTTTAATTATGAAATTAATGATAATTTATCTAAATTATAGTAGTTAAATACTTGAGTAAATAATCATTTTGACCCTCTAGGGTCATAGGTAGCTCTTGCTTGAATTTAATTATGATAATCAGGATGAAATTTTAATTCTATAAATTGAACCCATTAAGGATTGGTATGCTCATCTCCTGACATAATATATCATTCATAATTACACATCGAATTTCAAAATTAAAATTTAAGAAATTAAATCAACAAGAGATAATTAATCTTTTCAAAAAAACTTAACACTTTTTAATCAAATAATCCTCTATGATGGGCATATTCTTACCCCATCATATAATCTACCAATTTTAATCCTTTGTTATAGGCATATTCTTACTCCATCTTATAATATCCCAGTTTTGATCCTCTATGATGGGCTTATTCCTACCTCCTCATACGATCTCCAAATTTTGATCCTCTATGATGTGTATATTCCGACACCATCAAATGTTCTCCTAGTTTTAATCCTCTGTGATGGACATATTCCTACCCACATCATATAATCTCTAAGTTTTGTTTCTATGTGATGGGAATATTCCTACCCCATTATGTGATCTCCCAATTTCAATCCTTTGTGATGGGTATATTCTTACCACATCATATGATCTCCAAATATTGATCCTCTATGATGGGCATATTCCTATCTCATCATATGGTATTCTAGTCTTGATATTCTGTGATGGGCATATTTCTACCCCATCACATAATCTCCAATTTTTGATCCTCTGTGATAGGTATATTCCTACCCTATCATATATTCTCCTAGTTTTGATCCTCTATGATTGGAATATTCCTTCCCCATCATAGGATCTCCTAGTTCAGATCCTTAGTGATGGGTAGATTCCTACCCCTTTATATGTCCCCTAGTTTCGATCCTATATGATGGGTATATTACTACCCCATCATATAATCTCCCAATTTTGATCTTTTGTAATGGGTATATTCCTACCCCATTATAAGATTTCTTAGTTTTGATCCTCTACGATGAGCATATTCCCATCCCATCATAAGATCTCCTAGTTTCAATCCTTTGTGATGGGCTATTCCAACCCCACCAAATGATCTCGCAATTTTGATCCTCTATAATTGGCATATTCCTACCCCATCATATGATCACCTAGTTTTGATCCTCCATAATGGGCATATTCTATCCCCATCCTGTGATTTCTATGTTTTGAACCTCTGTGTTGGGCATATTTTTACCCATTATAGGATCTCCTTGTTTTGATCCTTAATGATCGGTATATTCCTACCCCTTCATATGATCTTTTAGTTTTGATCCTCTTTGATGGGCATATACCTACCCCATCATACGATCTCCCAATTTCAATGCTCTATGATGGGTATATTCTTACCCCATAATATGATCTCATAGTTTTGATCATGTGTAATGTGTATATTCCTACACCATCAAATGATCTCCCAATTTTATTCCTCTTTAATGGGCATATTCCTACCCCATCATAGAATCTCCCAGTTTTGATCCTCTGTGATGGGCATATTCCCACACCAACATATGATCTCCCAATTTTGATCCTCTATGATAAGCTTATTCCTACCCCGTCTTATAATCTCCTACTTTTGATCCTCTATGATGGTCATATTCTTACTCCATCATATGATCTGCCAGTTTGGATCCTTTATAATGGGAAAATTCTTACCCCATTAAATGAACTCCCAATTTTGATGATCTATGATGAGAATATTCCTACCCCATCATATGATTTCCCAGCTTCAATCCTCTATGATGGGCATATTCCTACCCCTTTGTGCGATCTCCCAATTTTGATCATCTGTGATGGCCATATTCCTAACCCATCATATGATCTCCTAGTTTTGTTCTTTTATGATGGGTATATTCCTATCCCATCATAAGATTTCCAAGTTTTATTCCTCTATGATGAGCATATTCCCACCCCATCGTAGGATCGCCTAGTTTCAATCCTTTGTGATGGGCATATTCCTACCCCACCACATGATCTCCCAACTTTGATCCTCTATAATGGGCATATTACTACCCCATCATATGATCTCCTTATTTGGATCCTCTATGATGGGCATATTCTTACCCCATAATATGATTTCCTAGTTTTGATCCTCTATGATGGGCATATTTTTACCCATTATAAGATCTCTTTATTTTGATCCTCAGTGATCGACATATTCCTACCCCTTCATATGATCTTCCAGTATTGATCCTCTTTGATGGGCATATTCCTACTGATCATACGATCTCCTAATTTTGTTCCTCTATGATGGGTATATTCATACCCAATAATATGATCTCCCAATTTTGATCCTCCATAATGGGTATATTCCTACACCATCATATGATCTCCCAATTTATGATCTTATTTAATGGGCATGTTCTTACCCCATCATATGATCTCCCAATTTCGATCCTCTATGATAGGCATATTGCTATCCCATAATATGATCTCCCAATTTTGATCCTCTGTGATAGGCATATTCCTATCTTGTCGTATGATCTCCTAATCTTTATCCTCTGTGATGGGCACATTCTTACCTCATCTTATGATCTTCCAATTTGGATTGTTTGTGATGGGAAAACTCTTACCCCATCAAATGATTTCCCAATTTTGATCCTCTATGATGAGCATATTCCTGCCCCATCAAACAATTTTGCAATTTTGATCCTCCATGATGAGCATATTTTCTACTAGACTAGGAGACTAAGGATTGTCCTATGAATTGACATGTCCCAAAAACGCTTTTTCTATTAACTCGGCATCCTATAAAATCTGAATCAGAATATCCTATGATTTGAAAAGTGGTGTTATTCCTAGGATACCAAATTCCTAAGTCTTGGGTCCCTAAGAGATATCTATGGATTATCTTAACAGCAGTCAGGTGGGACTTCTTTGGATCAGCCTGAAATCTAGCATAAAGACAAATACTAAACATAATATCAGGTCTGCTAGCAGTCAAGTAAAGAAGTGATCCAATTATTCCTGTTTATTTCTTTTTATCAATAGATTTTTCATTTGAGTCTTTATCTAATTGAACACTCGAGCTCATGGGAGTTTTTATTGGCTTGGCTTTATCTATTTTATATTTCTTTAGGATGTCCTTAATGTATTTTGATTAATTAAGAAAGGTACCATCATCCATTTTCCTTATGCTAAGCCACAAAAAGTAGGACAATTCTTCCATCATACTCATCTCAAATTCCATTCTCATTATTTTAGAAAATCACCACATAAATTTTTATCAGAAGTTCCTAAAAGTATATTATCAACATAGATCTAAACAAAGAGTAATTCATCTCCTACTCTCCTCAAAAAAAGGGTGGTGTCTACACTCCCCTTTACAAACTCTCTTTCCAGTATAAATGTGACAAGCGTCTCATACCATATCCTGAGTGCCTGTTTTAATCCATATAAATCCTTTTTTAAATTTGAAAACATGATTTAAAAATTGGGAATCCTTAAAGCCAGGGGATTGCTCCATAAAGACATCTTCTTTTATTACCACATTTAAAAAGGTACTCTTGACATCTATTTGGAAAAGCTTAAATCCCTTATAACAAGCAAAGGTTAGTAACACTCTAATATCTTCTAATAAGACTACAGGGCAAAAGTTTCCTCATAATTAATCCCTTCTATTTGGTTGTACCCCTTAGCCACTAATCTTGCCTTAATCTCAACCACCACATCAAAATCATTCATTTTATTCTTAAAGTCGCATTTAGTGCCTACTACACTCTGGTCCTTAGGTCTTTCTACTAGCTCCCAGACATCATTCCTTATAAATTAATTCAATTCTTCCTGTATGGCTAGGATCCAGAATTCATTCGATAAGGCTTGATTTAGGTTGGTCGGTTCAGTCATTAAAATGAAGACAGAGTGGTTTACTTCTTTTCTAAGTCCATCCTAAGTTTTAACACCTTCAGATGGGTCTTCTAAGATAAGTTCTTTAGGATGACTTAAAGAATATCTCCATTCTTTAGGAAAAGCAATATCGGGTTTTACCCTTTCCTCCAGATTTGCAGATTCTACTACTTGGGTGACTTCTACAACCTCTTCTTCTTCTATCCTAGACCCTCCAGAATTATTAAATTTATTAAATACAACATGAGTGTTCTCCTAAACTACTAGTATTCTTTTATTGAAGACTCTATAGGATTTCCCAACACTTGAATAACCTAGGAACACTTCTTTATCAGATTTTGTGTCAAACTTTCCTAGTTGAGACTTCCCATTATTCAGAAAGAACACTTTACATCTAAAGACATACAGGTGAGAGAGGTTGGGTGTCCTTCCCTTCAAAATTTCATAGGGTTTCTTGTTCAGCATAGATCTAATATTTTTCCTATTCAGAACATAACAGGCTGTATTCACCATTTATGCCCAAAAGTATTTAAGAAGTGAGTATTCAGTTAACACAGCTCTAACGGCTTCTACCAGGCTCTTATTCTTCCTTTCAGCTATCTCGTTCTACTAAGGGGTCCTAGGAGATAAAATATTATGATCTATCCCTTGCTCCTTACAAAAAGATTCAAAATTTTTATTCTCAAATTCTCCACTATGGTTACTATGAATGGTTACAATCTCATAACCTAGCTTCCTCTGAATCTAAGTAGAAAAAGATCTAAACTCCTTGAATGATTCACTTTTATGAGGTTAAAATCTAACCCAAGTAAACCTCAAATAATCATCAACTATCACATACCCATAAACTTTCTCTCCTAGGCTTGAAGTGCTGACAGGTCCAAAGAGATCCATGTGAAGGACCTTCTAAGGGTTTGCTAGTGGTAAGGTCTTTGATTGATTGGATGGAGGATTTGACTTGCTTTCCTAATTGACAGGCATCACACATGTGGTGCTTAATAAACTCTAATTTGGGGGCACCTCTCACTAAGTCATTTTGGGTGATCTTCTTAAGACTTTTCATGCTTTCATGACACAATCTCCTAAGCCATAACCATGATTCATCAATAATTATTATTATGCAAAGAGCAATATCAGATTTTAAGTAATTTAAATTTAGCATTAAGACATTATTGATCCTTTTTTCCTATAAAATAATTTTGTCATTTAAGCTTATAATGCAGTTGGTTAGCAGAAATTTTATGCTAAAGCCTTTATCACAGAGCTGGCTGACGCTGAGAAGGTTATGTTTCAGTCCATCTATAAAAAAATATTTTTAATAATGAAATTTTTTGAATTATTAATTATACCTGAGTCCACCACTCTCCTAGTGGTGTTATCTCCAAGTGTCACCTAACTTCCTGCCTTGGCCTCCAGTGAAATGAATTGATTTACATCTCCAATCATATGCCTTGAATATTCATTGTCCAGGTACCACATGCTCTCATGAGGGCTTTTGTGAGAGAACCCTTATGAAATCATCAGAAATCAGATATGGGAACCCAAACAGGTTTGGGTCCCATCTTATGGAAAGAGGAGTAAGATACATGCATGCTATGCTGTGAATTTTATAATTTTGGTCTCCAGACCAAATGTGTTCTAGGTGAATGGTGCATGTGTAGGATATATGTCCTAGCATGTCTCAAGAAAAATATCTAACACTAGGAAAAGGGTTTACTAATCTATTTGGGTTATAATGTCTCTTCCTAAGTTTGAATGATGCATACTTTGTTGATGTTTTATAAAACCCTACAAGTGAAGGCGGTGTTTCATTTTGCTCTAATATAATGATCTTTTTTCTTAGAAACTCATTTGCCTTTTCATAGCTTGCCACTTGCTATTTCAATGCAAGCTCACTATTATCTAAATTACATGCAATAGTGTCTAGTTCTTTGAAAACCTTTTCTAAATCAACATGCGATGTTTTCAAGGAATCATTCTCAATAGTTAAATCAAGATAATTTTTCTTTAAAGATTCAATTTCATCTAGTAAAGACATGTGAATGCTATCCAGAGTTGAATGATCTTTCATTAGAATTTCATGCTCGTTCTGTAAATTTAAGAATTCAAATTTTAGGCTATCTTGTGCTTTCTTAAGCTTCCTATATGAAGAATGAATTCGTTTAGAAACTTAAAATAATTGATTATATATAAGCTTACATTCCTCTTCTTGATCAGAGCGATCAAGATGATCAACAGCCATTAAACACAAGTTTATTACCTCCTCTTCTACTTCAGTTTCAGAGGAGTCTGATGTTGAGTCTACCTAGAATACCTTTTGGATACTTTTCTTATCCTTCTTGAACATATATTTTTCTTTACCCTTTTCCTTATTTGGGTGAGCTTTTGGAGTTGGGCATTTAGATCTCAGATACCCTGGCTTTCTGCATTCAAAATAATAGCATCAGAAGAAGCTTTAGAATTTTTATTATTCTTAGCTTTATTCCACTTCTAACGATGCTTTTGTTTTTTCCTTAAGAAGCTCTTAAATTTCCATGTTATTAAAGCCATGTCCTCATCATTAGAACAAGAAATATTAGTGTCAGAATCATTAGTCTTCAACGCTATAGTTTTTCCCTTTTTTTTTCTCCTGCATGAAGTTGCCTTTGGTTCACTCCTTGCTCGTAAGCAATGAGAGATCCAAGTAAGTTATCAATCATATAAGCATTCAAATCCTTAGATTCAGTAATGACAGTAATTTTTGTATCAAAGGAAGAAATTAAACATCTCAAAATTTTGTTCACTTTTTTATAGTTTGTAAGTTCTCTTCCTAAGGCATGTAAAGAAGTAA
Source organism: Dendrobium chrysotoxum (assembly GCA_019925795.1). Classification (NCBI taxonomy): domain Eukaryota; kingdom Viridiplantae; phylum Streptophyta; class Magnoliopsida; order Asparagales; family Orchidaceae; genus Dendrobium; species Dendrobium chrysotoxum. The sequence continues at coordinate 46,596,216 of CM034313.1, read as the reverse complement.
CAATCTGAGTAAACCTAGTATACATTTCATAAATTGATTCACAAGGTTTCATGTGAAAGAGTTTATATTCATGAAGTAAAATGTTTAGCCTAGATTATTTAACTTCAGTTGTTCCTTCATAAGTTTTGTATAATCTGTCCCAAATTTTCTTTCCAGTAGAGCAAGTAGAGACATGCATGTAATATTTAAAATTTAATGCACAAAAGAAATAGTTTAGACATTTGGTATTCAGTTATGCTAAGTCTTTATCATATAAAGTCCATTCAACAAAAGGTAAGTTTTAATGCCATCGATTAATCTAAAAGGTGCAAAATAAACTTCCTTAACTAGCATCCACATGCTATAATCAATTGATTATAAAAAGGTTGACATGCAAGTTTTTCAAAAATCAAAAGGAATGTTATCAAATAGAGGTAGTCTAGTAATTAAATATCCTTCCACGATGTTGCGATTACCAAAGTTAACCATTAATCAATATTCAAAAGTTTTCTAAAACTTGATTTTATGAATCCGGCTCTTATACCACTTGAAAGTTTGTTAGGGTTGTTAAGCCCTTATGAACTAGCCCGAGGCTAACAAAGATGGGCGGGGGTGAATTGGTGTTTTAAAAATATTTAACATAAATAATAAGGAAAATTGTTTTTGAGATTTTTAATATTTTAAAACAAACTACTTTTATCGTAAGGTAGAAGCAGAATAATTTCACAAAAATAGAATTATGATATTTTAACCACATAAGTAATCTGGAGTAAATAATGCAAAAACTAAGTATAGGAACAAAAAAAGAAAGAACACACCAGATTTTTATGGTGGTTCAATCCACCTGACCTACATCTACTCCCCAAAGCCTCCCCTCCAAGTATTGCAATAAAACTATAGTGTCTCTCCTTTTGCTCCCAAAGCAAGGTGGAGATGCCCTTACAAAATCTTTTCACCGATCCTGATGAGGAAGAGAACCTAGACTCCTTTTTTTTCTCATGAAGTAGGCAAAGAACCACAACTCCTTTTGCTTCCTTTTGAAGCAGGAAGAGAACCCCAACTCCTTTTGCTTCCTCCTGAAGTTGGAAGAGAACCTCAACTCCTTTTGCTTCCTCCTGAAGCAGGCAAAGAACCTCGATATTGTGCTAATAAAGGCCTCCGTAGAGCCACCAAGGAGCCAAGGATGATGATTAGAGAAGATAACTTGAATCCTTACTTGAAGAAACCTTTGTGAACCCCTCACAAACACCCCCTCACAAGATTCTCTCTCTCTCTCTCACCCAAGCTCTCCTTCTCCTTCTATAAGGTCTTATAGGTCAGGACAAAAGCAAAGGATTTTTTTTATTAACAATCGAGAGAGCTTAAATAGGAGGCCTCAAAAAGTGCCTTAAATTTCAACTTTCCATCAAAGATCTTCCGGTATGATTAGTTTAAATCAGCCCTTCTAGCTAGGATAATCTGGGTTTCCTATATGATTAGAACACAAAGTTTATTCTGATCGTCCAAAATGATGCGGTCATAATCCTATACAATTAGTTAAAATATACACTTTCATCCAAGTAATAGTTCAGGACATCTAAGAGATAAATCAGGATGATATATAGAAATATACCTGATCATCCAAGATGATATTGTGATTGTTCTGTACATTAGTTCAAAATCCGATATTATCATCCAACATATAGTTTGGGACATCTAGGAGATAAATCAGGATGATATATAAATATAACTGATCATCCAGGATGATGTTGTGATTATCCTGTACGATTAGCTCAAAATTAGACATTATTATCAAGCAGATAGTTCGGGACATCCAGGAGAAAACTAGGGTTTTTATTACAGATCATCTAGTATGATTATATGATCATCCTGGATGATATGATCGATCAATCTAACCTTAATTACTCTCCTAATCACCTATTTAATTTAGGCATGATTATGTACAAATTATACAAGATGATCAGTATCGTCCTATAGGATTAGTACAATTTTTGTGAGTTATAAAATCTTGCCTAAATGGGTTTGGCAGCTAGATATTTTAGTTTAAGCATATTATCCAAGATGATGGGAGTATCAACTAGGATGATTTACTTAATCAGGTTTACTTGACCTAGATGCCCTAATTAGGGTTGTGAGCTGAATAAATCATCTAGGATAATAAAAAATTGTCTTGTACCATTTGCTGAGAAAATTTTATTTTCTCTATCTCCCAAAATTTCTCCCCCTGAGTGTGTGTGTGCAAGGCAACTTAGCTTCAGGATCCATCACAGAACATTTGACTCAAGAAAAGGAAAAATGCATTAGAATAGAAATTATAGACATATTGAATCGTAGAAATCATATGATCTGCTAGTTTTGATCCTCTTTAATGGGCATATTCCAACCCCATAATATAATCTCCCAGTAATGTTCCTATATGCTGGGCATATTCCTACTTTATCATACAATAACCAATTTTGATCTCCTATGATGGTCCTATTCCTACCCGATCACACGACCTCCTAGTTTTTATCCTCTCTGATGGGTATATTTCTACCCCCATCATATGATCTTCTAGTTTTGATCCTCTGGGATTTTTATATTCCTTCCCCATAATATAATCTCCCATTTTTGTACCTCTATGATGGGTATATTCCTACCCCATTATACGATCTCCTAGTTTTGATCCTTAATGATGGGCATATTATCACCCCATCATTTGAACTCTTAATTTTGATCCTCTATGATGGGCATATTACTATCCCAACATACGATCTCTGATTATTATTCCTCTGTGAAGGGCATATTCCTACCCCATCATACAATATCCTAGTTTTGATCATTTGTGATGGGCATATTCCTACCCCATCATATGATCACCTAGTTTTCATCCTTTGTGATGGGTATATTCTTACCCAATCAGACGATGTCTTAGTTCTGATCCTATGTGATGGGCATATTCCTACCCCATCAAATGATCTGCTAATTTTGATCCTCTTTGATAGGCATATTCCAACCCCATTATATAATCTCCCAGTAATGTTCCTCTGTGATGAGCATATTCTTACCCCATCATATGATCTCCCAAATTTGATCCTCTATGATGGTCATATGCCTACCCTATCACACAATCTCCTAGTTTCAATCCTCTATAATGGGCATATTCCTAACCCATCATATGATACCCTAGTTTTGTTCCTTTGTGAGGCATATTCCAACCCCATCATATGGTCTCCCAATTTCGATCCTCTGTGATGGGTATATTCTTACCCCATGATATGATCTCCCTATTTCAATTCTCTGTGATGGGCATATTCCTACCCCATCATATAATCTTCCAGTCCTCACGCTCTGTGATGGGCATATTTCTACCCCATCACACGATCTCCTAATTTTGATCTTTTTTATGGGCATATTCCTATCCCATCATATGATCTCCAAGTCTTCATCGTCTATGATGGGCATATTCCTACCCAATCATACGATCTCCTAGTTTTAATCATCTGTGATGGGCATGTTTCTACCCCATCATATGTTCTCCCAGTTTTGATCCTCTATGATGGGCATATTCCTACCCCATAATATGAGCTCCTAATTTTAATCCTCTATAATGGGCATATTCCTACCCCATCATATGATCCCCTAGTTTTGATCCTCTATAAAGTTCATATTCCCGCCCCAATATACAATCTCCAATTTTGTTCCTCTGTGATGGCTTTATTCCTACCCCTTCATACCATCTCTAAGATTTAATCCTCTATGATAGGCATATTCCTACCCCATCACATGATCTCCCAATTTTGATTATCTATGATGGGCATATTCTTACCCCATAATACGATCTCCTAGTTTTGATCCTCTACGATGGGCATATTCCTACCCCACCATATGATCTTCTAGTTTTGATCCTCTATGATGGGTATATTCCTACTTCATCATATGATCTCCCAATTTTGATCATCTATCATGGTCATAATCCTACCCCATCACACGATCTTCTAGTTTCATTCCTCTATGATGGGTATATTTCTACCCCCACTATAAGATCTCCTAGTTTTGATCCTCTATAATGGGCATATTCCTTCCCAATCATATAATCTCCCATTTTTATACCTTTGTGATGGGCATATTCCTACCCCATCGTACGATCTCCCAGTTTTGATCTTTTACGATGGGCATATTCCCACCCCATCATATGATTTCCAAGTTTTAATCCTCTATGGTGGGCATATTCCTACCCCATCATACGATCTCTGAGTAATATTTCTCTGTGTTGGGCATATTCCTACCAAATCATAAATCTCCCAATTTCAATCCTCTGTGATGGGTATATTCCTACCCCATCATATAATCTCCTAGTTTTGATCCTTAGTGATAGGCATATTCTTACCCCATCATATGATTGCCTAGTTCTGATCCTATGTGATGGGCATATTCCTACCCCATCATATGTTCTGCAAGTTTTTATCCTCTTTAATGTGTATATTCCAACCCCATTATACAATCTCCCAGTTTTAATCCTTTATGATGGGCATATTCCTACTTCATCATATGATCTCCCAATTTTGATCCTCTATGATGGTCATATTCCTATCCCATCACACGATCTCCTAGTTTTGATCCTCTGTGATGGGTATATTTTTACACCCATCATACAATCTACTAGTTTTAATCCTCTGTGATGGGCTTATTCCATCCCCATCATATGATCTCCCATTTTTGTACCTCTGTGATGGGCATATTCCTACCCCATCATATGATCTCCTAATTTTTATCCTATATAACGGGCATATTCCCACACAATCATATGATCTCCTAGTTTTGATCCTCTGTGATGGGCATTTTACTATCCCATCATATGATCTCTGAGTAATATTCCTCTATGATGGGTATATTTCTACCCCATCATACGATCTCTCAGTTTTGATCCTCTCTGATGGTTATATTCCTACCCCATTATATGATCACTTAGTTTTGATCTTTGGTGATGGGCATATTCTTACCCCATCAGACGATCTCTTAATTCTTATCCTATGTGATGGGCATATTCCTACCCCATCATATGATCTCCCAATTTCGATCCTCTGTGATAGATAAATATTCTTACCCTATAATATGATCTCCCTATTTTGATCTTCTGTGATAGGCATATTCCTACCCCATCATTTAATCTTCTAGTCTTCATGGTCTATGATGGGCATATTTCTACCCCATCACACTATCTCTTAATTTTGATCCTTTTTATTGGCATATTGATACCCCATCATACGGTTTCTGAATTTTGATCCTCTCTGATGGGCATATTCTTACCCCATCATACGATCTTCCAGTTTTGATCCACTATTACGGGCACATTCCTACACCATAATATGATCTCCTAGTTGTAATCCTCTATGCTGGGCATATTCCTACCCCATCATATGATCTCCTAGTTTTGACCCTCTTTGATGTTAATATTCCTACCCCAATATACAATCTCCAATTTTTCTTCCTCTATCATGGGTATATTCCTACCCCATCATACCATCTACTAGATTTGATCCTCTATGATGGGCATATTTTTACCCCATCATACGATCTCCCAGTTTTGATCCTCTGTGATGGGCATATTCTTACCCCTTAGTACGATCTATTGGTTTTGATCCTCAACGATGGGCATATTACTACCCCATCAAATGATCTCCTAGTTTTGATCCCGTATGATGTCCATATTCCTACCTGAATATACAATCTCACATTTTTGTGTGTGATGGGCATATTTCTAGCCCATCATATGATCTCCTAATTTTGATCCTCTGTAATGGGCATATTCCTACCCCATCATATGATTTGCCAGTTTGGATCCTTTGTGATGGGTAAATTCCTACCCCATTATACGATCTCCCAATTTTTATCCTCTTTGATGGGCATATTCTTACCCCATCATACGATCTCCAAGTTTTGATCCTCTATGATGGGAATATTCCCACCCCATTATATGATCTCCTAGTTTTGATCCTCTTTGATAGGAATATTCCTATCCCATCACACAGTCTCTGAGTAGTATTCCTCTTTGATGGGCATATTCTTACCAAATCATATGATCTCCTAGTTTCGATCCTCTATGGTGGGTATATTCCTACCCCATCATACGATCTCCTAGTTTTGATCATTGGTGATGAACATATTTTTACCCATCATACGATCTCCTAGTTCTGATCCTATTTGATGGGCATATTCCTACCCCATCATATGATCTACTAGTTTTGATCCTCTTTGATTGGCATATTCCAACCCCATTATACAGTCTCCCAGTAATGTTCCTCTGTGATGGGCATATTCCTACTTCATCATTCGATCTCCCAATTTTGATCCTCTATGATGGTCATATTCCTACCCTATCACACAATCTCTGAGTTCTGATCCTCTGTGATGGGTATATTTCTACCCCCATCATATGATCTCCTAGTTTTGATCCTGTATAATGGGTATATTCCTTCCCCATCATATAATCTCCCATTTTTGTACCTCTGTGATGGGCATATTCCTACTCCATCATACATCTCCCAGTTTTGATAGTTTATGATGGGCATATTCTCATCCCATCATATGATCTCCTAGTTTTGATCCTCTATGATGGGCATATTCCTATCCCATCATATAATCTCTTAGTAATATTCCTCTGTGATGGGCATATTTCAACCCCATCAATGATCTCCCAGTTTTGATCCTCTGTAATGGATATAATCCTATCCCATCATACGATCACCTAATTTTGATCCTTGGTGATGAGCAAATTCTTACGCCATCAGACGATCTCCTAGTTCTGCTACTATATGGTGGGCATATTCCTACCCCATCATATGATCTGCTAGTTTTGATCCTCTTTGATTGGCTTAATCCAACCTGATTATACGATCTCCTAGTAATGTTCTTCTATGATGGGCATATTACATCATGCGATCTCCCAATTTTGATCCTCTATGATGTTTATATTCCTATCCCATCACACAATCTCCTAATTTTGATCCTCTGTGATGGGCAAATTTCTACCCCCATCATATGATCTCCTAATTTTGATCCTCTCTGATGGGCATATTCATTCCCCATCATATGATCTCCTATTTTTATACCTCTATGATAGGCATATTCCTACCACATCATATTATCTCCCAGTTTTGATCCTTTATGATGGGCATATTCCCACCCCAACATATAATCTCCTAGTTTTTATCCACTATGATGGGCATTTTTTATCCCATCATACGATCTTTAAGTAATAATCCTCTGTGATGGGCATATTCCTACCCAATCATACGATCTCTCAATTTCGATCCTCTGTGATGGGTATATTCCTACCCAGTCATACGATCTCTTAGTTTTGATCATTAGTGATTGGCATATTCTTGCCCCATCATATGATCTGCTAGTTTTGATCTTGTTTGATGGGCATATTCTAACCCCATTATACAATCTCCCAATAATGTTACTTTGTGATGGACATATTCCTACGCCATCGTACAATCTCTCAAATTTGACCCTCAATAATAGTGGTATTCCTGCCCCATCACACGATCTCCTAGTTTTGATCCTTTGTGATGGGCATATTTCTACCCCCATCATATGATCTCCTAGTTTGGATCCTCTGTGATGGGCATATTCCTTCCCCATCATATGATCTCCCAGTTTTGGTACCTCTATGATTCCTACCCAATCATTCGATCGCCTAGTTTCCTCTTTGATGGATATATTCCAACCTCATCATACGATCTCCTAGTTTTGATCCTCAATAACGGGCATATTCCTACCCCTTCATACAATTTTCTAGTTTTGATCCTCTATGTTTGGCATATTCCAAACCCATCTTACGATCTCCCTATTTTGATCCTATGAAATGGTCATATTCCTACCCCATCATATGATCTCTTAGTTTCATTCCTATATGATTGTTATATTCCTTCCCAATTTGACAATCTCTAAGTTTAATCCTTTATGATGGGTATATTCCTGCCCCATCATATGATCTTTAAGTTTTAGTCTTCTGTGATGGGCATATTCCTACCCCATCATATGATCCCCTAGTTTTGATCCTCTATAATGGATATATTTCTACCACATTATATGATCTCCTAGTTCTGATCCTATGTGACGGGCATATTCCTACCCCATTATGAGATCTCTTATTTCTATTCCTCTATGATGGGTATATTCCTACCCCATCATATAATATCCTAATTTTGATTCTGTGTGATGGGTATATTCCTACCCCATCATATGATCACCTAATTTTGATCCTAAAAAATGGGCATATTCCTACCTCCTTCATATGATATTCTATTATTAATCCTCTATGATGGGCATATTCCTACCCCATCGTATGATGTGCCTATTTCCATCATCAATGATGCACATATTCCTACCCCCTCTTACGACCTCTCAGTTTTGATCCTTTGTGATAGGCATATTCCTACCCCATCATACGATCTCCTAATTTTCATCCTCTATTAGGGGTATATTCCTACCCCATCACATGATGTCATTGTTTTGATCCTCAATTATGGGCATATACCTACCCTTCATATAATCTTCTAGTTTTGATCCTCTTTGATGGGCATATTCCTACCCCATCATAAATTCTCCCAATTTGGATCCTCTGTGATGGGCAAATTCCTACACCGTCATAAGATCTCGTAGTTTCAATCCTATATGATGAGCATATTCCCACCCTATCATATAATCTCCCAGTTTTGATCCTCTATTATAGGCATATTCCTACCCCACCACATGAACTCCCAATTTTGATCCTCTGTGATGGGCATATTACTACCACATCATACGATCTCATAGTTTTGATCATCTATGATGGGTATATTCCTACCCCATTATACGATTTTCTAGTTTTGATCCTCTTTGATGGATATATTTCTACCCCATCATATGATGTCCTAGTTTTAATCCTTATGATGGGCTTATTCATACCCCATCATATGATCTCATAATTTTTTCCTCTGTAATGGGCCCATTCCTATCCCATCATATGATCTACCAGTTTTGATCCTTTGTGACGGGTACTTTCCTACCCCATTATATGATCTCCTAGTTTTGATCCTCTTTGAAGGGCATATTCCTACCCCATCATATGATCTCCCAGTTTCGATCTTCTATGATGGCTTATTCCTATCCCATCATATGACCTCTCAATTTTGATCCTCTGTAATAAGCATATTCCTACAACAACATATGATCTCCTAGTTTTCATCCTTCATGATCGGCAGATTCTTACCCCATTATATGATCTGCAGTTTGGATCTTTTGTGATGGGCAAATTCTTACCCTATTATATGATCTCTCAGTTTTGATCCTCTATAATGGGCATATTCCTACCCCATCATACAATCTCCTGGTTTTGGTCCTCTATAATTGGCATATTCCTACTATATCAAATGATCTCCTAGTTTTGATACTCTGTGATGGGCATATTTCTACCCCATCATACGATCTACCAGTTTTATTCCTCTATGATGGGCATATTCCTACCCCATTATATGGTATCCCAATTTTGATCCTCTGTGATGGGTATATTTGTACCCCATTTTAGGATCTCCCAGTTTCAATCCTCTAAGAAGGGCATATTTCTACCATAACATACGATCTCATAGCCTCAATCCTCAATGATGGGCATATTCCTACCCCATCATTCGATCTCCCAATTTTGATATTCTGTGATGGGCATATTCATACCCTATCATATGATCTCCTAGTTTTGATCCTTTTGATGGGCATATTCCGAGCCCATCATACGATCTCCTTATTTCGATCCTCAGTGAAGGGCATATTCATACCCCTTCATATGATCTTCCAGTTTAATCCTCTTTAATGGGCATATTCCTACCACATCATATGATCTCCAAATTTCAATCATGTATGATTGGCAAATTCCTAACCCATCATACTATCTCCTAGTTTTGATCCTCTTTGATGGGCATATTCCTACCCCATCATACAATATCCCAGTTTTGATCCTCTTTCATGGGCATATTCCTACCCAATAATATGATCTCCTAGTTTCGATCATTTGTGATGGGCATATTCCTACCCCTTCAAATGACCTCCTAGTTTCGATCATTTGTGATGGGCAAATTCCTCTCCCATCAAATGATCTCTAAGTTTTGTTTCTCTACGATGGGCATATTCCTACCCTGTCATACTATCTCTCAATTTCGATCCTCCATAATAGGCATATTCTTACCCCATCATATGATATCCCAATAATGTTCCTCTGTGATGGGTTTGTTCCTACCCCATCATATGATCAACCAATTTTGATCCTCTGTGATGGGCATATTCCTATCCTATCATATGATCTTCCAGTCTAATCCTCTGTGATGGCATATTTCTACCCCATAACATAATCTCCCAGCTTTGATCCTTTATGATGGGCATATTCCTACCCCAACATACGATCTCATAGCCTCGATCCTCAATGATGGGCATATTCCTACACCATCATTCGATCTCCTAATTTTGATATTCTGTGATGGGCATGATTCATACCCTATCATATGATCTCCTAGTTTTGATCCTTTTTATGGGCATATTCCAACCCCATCATACGATCTCCATATTTTGATCCTCAGTGAAGGGCACATTCTTACCCCTTCATATGATCTTCCAGCTTAATCCTCTTTAATGGGCATATTCCTACCACATCATATGATCTCCTAATTTCAATCATGTATGATTGGCATATTCCTAACCCATCATACTATCTCCTAGTTTTGATCCTCTTTGATGGGCATATTCCTACCCCATCATACAATATCACAATTTTAATCCTCTATCATGGGCAAATTCCTACCCCATCATATGATCTCCTAGTTTCGATCATTTATGATGGGCATATTCCTACCCCTTCAAATGACCTCCTAGTTTCGATCATTTGTGATGGGCATATTCCTCTCCCATCAAATGATCTCCAAGTTTTGTTTCTCTGCGATGGGCATATTCCTACCCCATCATACTATCTCTCAATTTTAATCCTCCATAATAGGCATATTCTTACCCCATCGTATGATATCCCAATAATGTTTTTCTGTGATGGGTATGTTCCTACCCCATCATATGATCTACCAATTTTGATCCTTTGTGATGGGCATATTCATATCCTATCATATGATCTTCCAGTCTTGATCCTCGGTGATGGCATATTTCTACCCCATAATACAATCTCCCAGCTTTGATCCTTTATGATGGGCATATTCCTACCCCAACATACGATCTCATAGCCTCAATCCTCAATGATGGGCATATTCCTACCCCATCATTCGAACTCCCAATTTTGATATTCTGTGATGGGCATATTCATACCCTATCATATGATCTCCTAGTTTTGATCCTTTTTGATGGGCATAATCTGACCCCATCATACGATCTCCTTATTTTGATCCTCAGTGAAGGGCATATTCTTACCCCTTCATATGATCTTCAAGCTTAATCCTCTTTAATGGGCATATTCCTACCACATCATATGATCTCTTAATTTCAATCATGTATGATTGGCATATTCCTAACCCATCATACTATCTCCTAGTTTAGATCCTCTTTGATGGGCATATTCCTACCCCATCTTACAATATCCCAGTTTTGATCCTCTGTCATGGGCATATTCATACCCCATCATATGATCTCCTAGTTTCGATCATTTGTGATGGGCATATTCCTACCACTTTAAATGACCTCCTAGTTTCGATCATTTGTGATGGGCATATTCCTACCCCATCTTACGATCTCCCAATTTTTATCCTCTATGATGGGCATATTCTTACCCCATCATATGATCTGCCAGTTTTAATCCTTTATGATGGGTATATTGCTGCCCCATCACATAATCTCCTCATTTTGATCCTCTATGATGGGCATATTCCAACCCCATCATATAATCTCCTAGTTTTGATCCTCAGTGATTGGCTTATTCCTACCCCTTCATACGATCTTCAAGTTTTGATCCTCTATATTCAGCATATTCCTCCCATGATACGATCTGCCAGTTTTGATCCTTGATTATTGTCACATTCCGACCTCATCTTATGATCTCCCAGTTTTACTCCTCTAAGATGGGCATATTCCAACCCCATCATACCATCTCCCAGTCTCGATCCTTTATGATGGGTATATTCCTATCCCATCATACGATCTCCCAATTTTGACCCTCTATGATGGGCATATTCCTACCCCATCATCTTATCTTCTAGTCTTAATCCTCCATGGTGGGAATATTCCTACCCCATCACATGATCTCCCAATTTTGATTTTCTATGATGGGCATGTACCTACCCTAACTTATAATCTCCTATTTTTGATCCTCAGTGATGGGTATATTCCTACCCCATTACAAGATGTCCTAGTTTTGATCCTTTGTGATGGGCATATTTCTACCCCATCATATGATCTCCTAGTTTTGATCCTCTGTGATGGGCATATTCCTACCCCATCATATGACCTTCTAGTCTTGATCCTCTTAGATGGGTATATTCTAACCCAATCATGCCATCTCTTAGTCTCGATCCTCTGTGATGGGCAATTCCTACCCCATCATACAACCTCCCAATTTTGATACTCTATGATGGGCATATTCCTACACCATCATACAATCTCCTAGTTTTGATCCTCATTGATGGGCCTATTCCTACCCCAACAGATGATCTCCCAGTTTCAATCCTCTATAATGGGTATATTCATACCCCACCATACAATCTACTAAATTCGATCGACAGTGTTTGATATATTCTTACCCCTTTATATGATCTTCTTGTTTTAATCCTCTATGATGGGCATATTCCTACGCCATCATATGATCTTCTATTTTAAATCCTCTCTGATAGGAATATTGCTACACATCATACGTTCTCCAAATTTTAATCCTTATTTATGGTCATATTCCTACCCCATCATATGATCTCCCAATTTTGATCCTCTATGATGGGCATATTCCTACCCCATCATACGATCACCTAGTTTTGATCCTTTGTGATGGGCATATTCCTACCCCATCAAATGACCATCTAGTTTCGATCCTATATTATTGGCATATTCCTATCCCTCCATACGATATTCCAGTCTTGTTCCTTTATGATGGCATATTCCTTACCCATCATACGATCTCCTAGTTTCAATCCTTTGTAATGGGCTTATTCCTACCCCATCATATGATCTTTCACTCTGTGATGGGCATATTTCTACCCCATCACCTGATCTCCAAGATTTGATCCTTTATTATGGGCATATTCATACCTCATCATACGAGCTTCTAATTTTGAGCATCTCTGATGGGCATATTCCTACCCCATCATACAATCTCCAAGTTTTGATACTTTATGAAGGGCATATTCGTACCCATCATATGATTTCCTAGTTTTGATCCTTTGTGATGGGCTTATTCCTACCCAATCATATGACCTCCTAATTTCATTCCTCTGTGATGGGCATATTTCTACCCTATTATATGATCTCCCATTTTTGTTCCTCGATGATGGGCATATTCTTATCGCATCATACTATCTCCCAGTTTTGATCCTCTATAATGGGTATATTCCTAACCCATCAAACAATCTCCTAGTTTTGATCCTCAGTGATTGGCATATTCCTACCCCTTCATATGATCTTCTAGTTTTGGTCCTCTTTGATCGGAATATTCCTACCCCATCATGTGATCTGTCAGACTCGATCCTTTGTGATGGGCATATTCCTACCCCATCTTATGATCTGCCAATTTTTATCCTCTATGATGGGCTTATTCCTACCCCGTCATACGATCTCCTAGTTTTGATCCTCTATAATGGTCATATTTCTACCCCATCAAATGACCTCCTAGTTTTGATACTCTATAATGGGCATATTCCTACCCCATCATACAATCTCCTAGTTTTGATCCTTTGTGATGGGTTAATTCCTACCCAATCATATGATATCCTATTTTTAATCCTCTTTAATGGGTATATTCCTACCCCATTATACGATGTCCCATTTTTATTCCTCTATGATGAGCATATTCTTACGCCATCATATGATCTCCCAGTTTTGATCCTCTATAATGGGTATATTCCTACCCCATCATAAAATCTCGTAATTTTGATCCTTAGTGATAGGCATATTTTTACCCCTTCAGATGATCTTCTAATTTTGATCCTCTAGGATGGGCATATTCCTACCCCATCAAGTGATCTACCTGATTTGATCTTTTGTGATGAGCATATTCCTACCTTATCTTATAATCTCCTAGTTTTTATCCTCTATGATGGGCATATTTCTATCCCATCATACGATCTCCTAGTTTTGATCCTCTGTGATGGTCATATTTCTACCCCATCAAATGACCTCCAAGTTTTGATCCTCAATGATGGGCATATTCCTACCCCATCACAAGATCTTCTAGTTTTGTTCCATTGTGATGGGTATATTCCTATCCCATCATACGATCTCCAAATTTCTCTCCTCTGTGATGGGCATATTCTGACCCAATCATATAATCTCCTAGTCCTGATCCTCTAACATGTGCATAAGCCTACCCCATCATATAATCTCCAAGTTTTGATACTCTATGATGGGAATATTTCTACACCTTCATATGTTCTCTTACTTTTGATACGCTTTGATGGGAATATTCCTACCCCATCAGATAATCTCACAGTTTTAATCCTTTATGATGGGTATATTCCTACCCCACCATACGATCTACTAGATTTGATCCTCAGTGTCCGGCATATTCCTACCCCTTCATATGATCTTCTAGTTTTTAACCTCTGTGATGGGCTTATTCCTAACCCGTCATATGATCTTCTATTTTAAACCCTCTTTGATAGGCATTTTGCTACCCCATCATATGATCTCCCAATTTTAATCCTATTTTATCAGCATATTACTATCCCATCATATGATCTTCCTATTTCGATCCTCTTTGATGGCCACATTCCTACCCCATCGTACGATCACCTAGTTTTGATCCTCTCTGATGGACATATTCCTACCACATCAAATGACCACCTAGTTTTGATCCTCTATTATCAACATATTCATACCCCTTTATATGATCTTCCAGTCTTATTCCTTTATGATGGGCATATTCCTATCCCATCATATGATCTCCTAGCTTCCATCCTCTGTGATAGGCATATTCCTACCCTATCATATGATGTTTTAGTCTATGATGGGCATATTTATACCCCATCACATGATCTCTTAGTTTTGATCCTCTGTTATGGGCATATTGCAATCCCATCATACGATCTCCTAGTTTTGATCCTTCGTGATGGGCATATTCCTACCCCATTATACGCTCTCCCAGTTTTGATGCTATATGATTGGCATATTCTTACCCATCATACGATCTCTTAATTTTAATCCTTTGTGATGGGCTTATTCCTACCAAATCATATGATCACGTAATTTTAATCCTCTATGATTGGCATATTCCTTCCATATCATACGATATCCTAGTTTTGATCGTTTGTGATGGGCTTATTCCTACCCATTCATATGATCTTATAGTTTTAAACCTCTATGATGGCCTTATTCCTAACCCATCATATAATCTTCAATTTTAAATCCTCTGTGATAGGCATCTTGCTACCCCATCATATGATCTCCCAATTTTAATCCTCTTTTATTGTCATATTCCTATCCCATCATATGATCTTCCTATTTTAATCCTCTTTGATGGGCATATTCCTACCCCATCGTATGATCACGTAGTTTTGATCCTCTGTGATGGACATATTCCTACCCATCAAATGACAACCTAGTTTCGATCCTCTATTAACGACATATTCATACCCCTTCATATGATCTTCCAGTCTTGTTCCTTTGTGATGGGCATATTCCTATCCCATCATATGATATCCTAGCTTCCATCCTCTGTGATGGGCATATTCCTACCCTATCATATGATGTTTCAGTCTGCGATGGGCATATTTATACCCCATCTCATGATCTCTTAGTTTTGATCCTCTGTTATAGGCATATTTCAATCCCATCATATGATCTCCTAGTTTTAATCATTTGTGATGGGCATATTCCTACCCCATTATACGATCTCCCAGTTTTGATCCTATATGATGGGCATATTCCTACCCGTCATACGATCTCTTAATTTTAATCCTTTGTGATGGGCTTATTCCTACCAAATCATATGATCTCCTAATTTCAATCCTCTATGATGGGCATATTCCTTCCCCATCCTACGATCTCCTAGTTTTGCTCCTTTTTGATGAGATTATTCCTACCCAATCATATGATCTCCTAGTTTCAATCATTTTTGATGGGCATATTCCTACCCCATTATACGATCCCATTATTATTCCTCTATGATGGGCATATTCCTACCCTATCATATGATCTCCTAATTTTAATCCCCTTTGATGGGAATATTCCTTCCCCATCATGTTATCTGCTAGCTTAGATTATTTATGATGAGCATATTCTTACCCCATCATACGATCCCCAAATTTTGATCTTCTTTGATGGGCATATTGCTACCCCATCATACATTCTCCCTGTTTTGATCCTCTATGATAAGCATATTACTACTCCATATGATCTCCTAGTTTTGATCCTCTTTGATGGGCATATTCCTACTCCATCATACATTTTCCTAGTTTTGATCCTTTGTGATAGGCATATTACTACCCCATCACACGATCTCTTAGTTTTGTTCCTCTATGATGGGCATATTCCTACCCCATCATTTGATGTCCCAATTTTGATCCTTAATGATGGGTTTATTCCAACCCCATCAAAAAATCTCTAAGTTTTGATCCTGTGTAATGGGCATATTCCTACCCTAACATGTGGCCTCCTGATTTTGATCCTCTAAAATGGGCATATTCCTGCACCATCATATGATCTTCCAGTCTTGATCCTCTGTGATGGGCGTATTCTGACCCAATCATACCATCTCCTAGTCTCGATCCTCTGTGATGGGCATACTCCTACCCCATCATATAATCTCCCAATTTCGATACTCTATGATGGGAATATTCCTACACCATCATACGATCTCCTAGCTTTGATCCTCTTTGTTGGGCATATTCCTACCCCTTCAGATGATATTCTAGTTTTAATCCTTTTTGATGGGTATATTCCTACTCCACCAAACAATCTACAATATTAGATCCTCAATGTTCGACATATTCCTACCCCTTCATACGATCTTCTAGTCTTAATCCTTTGTGATGGGTATATTCCTAACCCATTATATGTCCTTATATTTTAAATTCTCTATGATAAGCATATTGCTACCCCATCATATGATCTCCCAATTTTAATCCTCTTTTATCGGCAAACTCCTACCCTATCATATGATCTTCCAATTATGATCCTCTATGATGGGCACATTCCTACCCCATCATACAATCACCTAGTTTTGATCCTCTGTGATGGGCATATTCCTACCATATCATATGACCAGCTAGTTTTGATCCTCTATTATCGGCATATTCCTACCCCTTCATATGATCTTCCAGTCTTGTTCCTTTGTGATGGGCATATTCCTACCCCATCATATAATCTTCTAGTTTCAATCCTTTATGATTGGCATAATCCTATCAAGTGACTGTACTTATCATACGATGTATAGTTTTTATTTTATGAATTACTCTTCCTTACTGTAGAGAGTGAGCTTTATCGTCTCTTATGTCGGGAAGGTAATTTTACAGTTGAGATTATTTAATGATTTTGAGAGGGAGAAAGCCTACAAAAGATGCGCAAAGAGCACCAAAAGGAAAAGAAGCACAAAATTAGCCCAAACTGAAAAGATGCGTAATGTCGCCAAAAATTGAAAAGATACACAAAGTGTATCAAAAATTAAAAGATGCGCAAAGTGCCAAACAAATTGAAAAAGAGGCACAAAATGAGCCCACAAAGAAATAGGCTTTCTTCCCTTTCGGATCTTTAAATGTCTTAGAAAAAACCATACACCACTCAATATTTTAAAAAGCTTGTGACAAAAATCATGATTTCTGATTTCTTACTTTGTAATACTATTATATCAAATATTTTTTTAAAACGAGGCTTGAATGGATCTCTTTTCGAATCTAATTTCTTTTCTTCTGAATTGAATTTTTATTTTGAAAGGAATTTGCAACTATAAGGTATCCAAGGTGGGAATTACGAAAGTTGATTTTCCAACTTCTTTGGATTTCAGCACTATCGATCATCTTCTTATTGGTTTTTGGATTCAAAATTAAGGAAAAATTCTGATTTACTGGAGCAGATCGATTCAGAAAAAGGGGGGGGATAACCAATTGTTGTGCTTTTTTCTGTTTGTATTATTGTGTCTATTCCTCCTCCTTTTTGTGATGTCAAAAGGGAGAGTTAGTTGAGTGACTAGTAGTTTTTATTTTATGTATTGATCTTGTTATGTGTTATTTATTTTGCTCAGTGAATTTGAAAAGATATTTATTTTTCGTATGTGCGTTGGTTAACTCCTGGTTGTTTTATTTTAAACTACTACATCAATATTTTCCATTATAAAAAAGGGGAAGATTATTACAAATCTGGTTTCAAATAGTATAATTTTGATGATGACAAACATGTTTGTATTCTATTTTTCCTGGCTAACCCATTTCAGGTACAAAAGATCAAAAACAACTCAAGCCAACTCAAGATCGAGTCCAAGTGCATCTAAATGTAATGTTTTCCTTTTCTTGAGTCAAATGTAATGTAACTAATCTCCTAGATAAGTAACCTTGCACACACACACTCAGGGGGAGAGTTTAGTGAATTAGAGTTTCTATTCAATTTATGTTCAGATCGTCCTCGATGATATTCACATCATCCTGGATGATCCAGTGAAAATCGAAACCTAATTAGGGTGACCAAATTAAATCTTTCTGATTAAGTAGATCGTCCTAGACGATCCATACATCGTACGGGATGAAATACTAAAATCAAAAATTCTTAGCCGCCAGATCAAGTTAGGCAAGTTTATTTTTAGAGATTGGATCTGATCATCCCGGATAATACGTGTATCATCCTGGACAATCCATTACAATCATACCTAAATTAGTCCGATAATCAAAGAAAGTAATTAAGGTCTAATTGATTCGATCATATCATCCCAAACGATCGTAGGATCGTACGGGATGATGTGTTAAAAATCCTGACCGTCCAGTGCCTTTCACCTGTACGTCCAGAGCTGTGTGCAGGATGATAATCTCGATTTTGAACTAATCGTATGGGACGATACACATATCATCCCGGATGATCAAGTCATTTTGAAATCGAACTGCATGTTTCTCCTGTATGTTCAGAGCGATGCTCAGGAGGATTTTGACACTTTTTAAACTAATCGTACAGGACGATAGTAATATCATCCTGGATGATCAAGTTGTGAAACACAAGTTCCTCTAGGCGACCAGAGCGGTCTTTTGGATGAAATTCTTTAATTTATACTAATCATCCCGGACGATCGCAAAATCGTACAGGACGATCTGAACAACTTTTTTCAACTAATCGTCCAAAAGAGCCAGATTATCCAGGCTAAAATAAGTGATTTTAAACTGATCGTACAGGATAATCTAGCAATCGTCCTAGACAATATTGGCCGACCAGTTGAGATTTAGGGCAAATTTTGAGCCTTCTTATAAAAGATCTTTTTCTTCTAATAAGAAAAATCTTTTGCCAGTTTCCTTTACCGAGAAACCCTAGAGAGAGAGAGTTTGGGAGAGAGAGTGGATCTTGTGAGGTGGAGTTTTTTGAGGGATTCACAAAGGTTGCTCCAAGCAAGGATCAGAATCATCTTCTCTATTCATCGTCTCTCATCCTGTCAATGTTTTCTATGGAAGGATCATTCGTAAGAAGATCTGGGTTCTTTGCCCATTTCAGGAGGAAGCGACAGGAGTTCAGGTTCTCTGCCTACTTCAAGAGGAAGCAAAAGGAGTTTTGATTCTTTGTCCGCTTAAGGAGGAAGCAAAAGGAGTTCAGGTTCTCTGCCTCACTAGGTTGGTGGAAAGGAGTTTTGTACAGGCTTCTCCGCCTTGCTGTGGGAGCAGAAGGAGAGTCACTTTTGTGTTAGTGCAATACCTGGAGGAGAGGCTCCGGGGAGTGGACGTAGGTGAAGTTGACCAAACCAATATAAAATCTAGTGTGTTCTTTTTGATTATTTTTTGCACTTTATTTTTTTGTTATTATCTGCTTGGGTGAAATCTGTGGTTGATATTTTCGTTTCTGTGTTTACGTGTTTTCACTGCAAATTATCGAAAAGATTTTTTCTATTGCTCATGAATTTTGTAAATAACCAATACACCCCCCCCCCTCTTGGTTAGCCTCGGGACTAGTTCATCAGGGCTTAACATCCCTATCAAACTTTTAGTATTCCTACCCCATCATTTGATGTTCGACTCTATAAAGGGAATATTTCTACCCCAGCACACGATCTGCTAGTTTGATACTCTGTGATGGGCATATTCCTACACCATCATACGATCTCCTAGTTTTGATCTATGTAATCATCATATTGCAGTCCAATAATATTATCCTCTAGTCTATGATGTGTATATTTATACCCCATAACATGATCTCCTAGTTTTGATCCTCTGTGATAGGCACATTCCTACCCCATCATGCGATCTTTTAGTTTTAATCCTCTATGATTGGCATATTCCTACCCCATCATATGATGTCACAATTTTGATCCACTGTGATGGGCATATTCCTACCCCATGATACGATCACCAAGTTTTGATCCTTTATGATGGGACCATTCTGACCAAATCATATGATCACCTAGTTTCAATCCTCTAAGGATGGGCTTATTCTTACCCCATTTTATGATCTCCCATTTTTGTTCCTTTATGATTAGCACATTCCTACCCTATCATACAATCTCCAAGTTTTGATCATCTGTGATGGGCATATTCCTACACCATCATACGATCTCCTAGTTTTAATACTCTATAATGGGCATATTCCTACCCTATCATACGATCTTCTAGTTTTAAACCTCTACGATGGGCATATTCTAACCCCTTTAAACAATCTCCTAATTTTGATCCTCTTTGATGGGCATATTCCTACCCCATCATGTGATTTTCCAGTTTTGATCCTCAGTGTTGGTCATATTCTCACCCCATCTTATGATCTCCTAATTTTGATTCTCGGTGATGGGCATATTCCTACCCCATCACACAATCTCCCAGTTTTATCCCCTATGATCAATATATTCCATCCCCATCAAATGATCTCTAGTTTTGACCCTCAATGATGGGCATATTCCTACCTAATTATATGATCTTAGAGTCTTAATCCTCTATTATAGGCATATTCTTACACCATCATATAATCATCAAGTCTTAATCCTCTAAGATGGGCATATTCCTACCCCATCACACGATATCCAAGTTTTGATTTTCTATGATGCACATATCCTTCCCCCATTATACAATCTCTTAGTTTTGATCCTCAGTGATGGGAATATTCCTACCCCATCATACGATCTCCCAGTTTTGATCCTTTGCGATGTGTGTAATCCTACCCCATCATATGATCTTCGACTCTGTGATGGGCATATTTCTACTCCATCACACAATCTCCTAGTTTTGATCCTCTTTGATGGGCATATTCATACACCATCATACGATCTCCATGTTTTGATCCTATGTGATTTGCATATTGCTACCCAGTCATATAATCTTCCAGTCTATGATGTGCATATTTCTACCCCATCACACGATCTCCTAGTTTTGATCCTCTATGATAGGCTCATTACTACCCCATTATACGTTCTCCTAGTTTTAATCCTCTGTCAGGGGCCTATTCCTACCCCATCATATGATCTCCTAGTTTCGATCCAGTGTGATGGGCCTATTCCTACCAAATCATCTGATCTCCTAGTTTCAATCCTCTAAGGATGGACATATTCCTACCTCATTATATGATCTCCCATTTTTGTTCCTCTATAATTGTCATATTTTTACCCCATCATATAATCTCCCAATTTTAGTTGTCTATGATGGGTATATTCCTACCCCATCATACGATCTCTTAGTATTAATCCTCTGTGATGATGGGCATATTCCTACCCCATCATACGATCTCATAATATTACTCCTCTATGATGGGCATATTACTTCCCCAACATACATTCTCCTAATTTTGATCCTTTTTGATGGGCTTATTCCGACCCCATCATATGATCTACAAGATTTAAACCTCGGTGATGGGCATATTCCAACCCATTATATAATCTCCCAATTTTCTTCCTCTATGATCCGTATATTCCTACCCCATCGTACGATCTGCCAGTTTTGATGCTGTATGATGGGCATATTACTTCCCCATCATACGATCTCCTAGTTTTGATCCTTAGAAATGGGCAAATTCGTACTCCTTCATATGAACTTCCAGTTTCGATCCTCTATGTTGGGCAGATTCATACCCCATTGTATGAACTACTAGTTTTGATCAGTAATGGTCAAATTTCAACCCTATCTTAGGATCTCCCAATTTTGATCCTTTGTGGTAAGCATATTTTTTCCCCATTATATGATCTCCCAATTTTGATCCTCTACAAAGGGTATATTCCTTCCCCATCATATGATCTCTGAGTTTTAACCCTCTATGATGGGCACATTCCTACACCATCATATGATCTTCTAGTCTTAATTCTCTATAATGGGCATATTCTTACAGCATCACTTGATATCCAAGTTTTGATTTTCAATGATGGGCTTATTTCCACCCCATCATATGATCCTTATTTTGATCCTCAATAATGGGCATACTCCTACCCCATAATACAATCTCCCATTTTTGATTCTCTGTGATGAGCATATTCCTACCCCATCATATGACCTTCCAGTTTGTAACGGGTATATTTTTACACCATCACATGATCTCTTAGTTTTAATCCTTTGTGATGGGCATATTCCTACCACATCATACGATCTTTGAGTTTTGATCCTCTATGATGGGCATACTCCTACCCCATCAAATAATCTCCTAGTTTCAATCCTCTATAATGGGCATATTCTTACCCCATCATACAATCTCCTAATTTTAATCCTTTGTAATGAGGTTATTACTACCCAATGATAGGATCTCTTAGTTTTAGTCCTATGTGATGGGCATATTCCTACCCCATTATATGATCTCCCATTTTTGTTCTTCTATGATGGTCATATTCCTACCAAATCATACGATCTCCCAGTTTCGATCCTCTGTGATGGGTATATTCCTACCCCATCATATGATCTCCTAGTTTTGATCCTCAGTGATTGGTATATTCCTACCCCTTCATACGACCTTCCAATTTTGATCCTCTAAGTGTTGCAAATCTGGTTTTGATGATGACAAATATGTTTCTATTATGTTTTGCTTGGCTAACCCGTTTCAGGCACAGAAGATCACGAGCAACTCGAGCCAACTCAAGATCGGGTCCAAGTGTGTCTAAGTGTATTATTTTCCTTTTCTTGAGTCAATTGTAATGTAACTGATCCCCTAGCTAAGTAACCTTGCACACACACACTCAGGGGGAGAGCTTGAGTGAATTAGAGTTTCTGTTCAAGTTTTTGTTCAAATCGTCCTAGACGATAGTCACATCATCCTGGACGATTAGGTAAAAATAGAAACCCTAGCTAGCGCGACCAAGTTAAGTGTGTCTGATTAAGCAGATCGTCCTAGACGATCCTTGGATTGTACGGGACGATATGCTCAAATCAGAAATTCTCAACCGCCAGATCAAGTTAGGCAAGTTTTTATTTTAAGCTATTTGATCTGATTGTCCTGGACGATACGTGTATCATCCTGGATGCCACTGTACATCATGCCTAAATTAGTCTGGTAATTAAGAAAAGCAATTAAGACTTGATTGATACGATCATATCATCCCGGACGATCGCAGGATCGTCTTGGATGAAAATGATTGTCTAGGTCATTTCAGTTGTACTACCCGAACTGTGCTCAGGACGATTGACACTTTTTGAACTAATCGTACAAGACGATTACCTTATCGTCCTGGACGATCAAGTCATTTTTTGTTCATCCAGCATAATTTACTCTGGTCGACCCGAACTGTCTTCTAGACGATATTCCTCGATTTACACTAATCGTCCCGGACGATCGCAGAATCGTACGGGGCGATATGAACAACTTTTTCTACTGATCGTCCAGAAGAGCCAGATCGTCCAGGCTAAAATAGCTGATTTTGAACTGTTCGTACAGGACGATCTATAGATCATCCTGGACGATCTTGGCCGACCAGTTGAGATTTAATGCAAATTTTAAGCCCTCCTATAAAAGATCTTTTTCTTTCAACAAGAAAAATCTTTTGCCACTTTCCTTTCCAGAGAAAACCTAGAGAGAAAGAGAGTTTGGGATAGAGAGAGAGAGGATCTTGTGAGGGGTTCACGAAGGTTGCTCAAAGCAAGGATCAGAGTCTTCGTCTCCGCTCGTTGTCTTTCATCGTGTTGGTGTTCTTTGGGAGAGGATCATCGGCAAGAAGATCCGAGGTTCTCTTCCTGCTTCAGGAGGAAGCAAAAGGAGGTTAGGTTCTCTGCCTCACCATGTCAGTGGAAAGGAGGTTCTTGTACAGGCTTCTCTGCCTTACTGTGGGAGCAAAAGGAGAGACACTTTGAGTTAGTGCAATACCTGGAGGGGAGGATCCGGGGAGTGGACGTAGGTCAAGTTGACCGAACCACTATAAAATTTGGTGTGTTCATTCTGATTACTTTATGCAGTTTTATTTTTCTGTGATTAACTGCTTCGGTGAAATTATGGTTGATCTTTTCGTTTGATCGTCTTATTTATTTCCGCTACAAATAATAGAAAAGATTTTCATTGTTGCTGTCAAATTTTTAAATAACCAATTCACCCCCCCTCTTCGTTAGCCTCGGGACTAGTTCATCAGGGCTTAACATCCCAATCGAACTTTCAAGTGGTATCAGAGCGGGATTCAAAATTTAAGTTTAAAAACTTCTGAATTTAATCCATGGCTTACTTTGGTAATCGTAATACAACTGAAGGTTATTCAATTACACGATCGCCATTGTTTGATAATATTCCTTTTGACTTTTGGAAAACACGCATGTCCATTTTTCTTCAATCAATTGATTATCGCATGTGGATGTTAGTTAAGGATGGATACGAACCACCGTTTAGATTGGTTAACAATGTGAAACTGAACTACCCTTTACTGATTGGACTTTTGATGATCGTGATTTAGTACAATTGATTGCCAAATGTTTGAATTATTTTTTCTGTGCTTTAAAATCTAAGGATTATATGCGTGTATCTACCTGTACAACTGGTAAGAAAATTTGGGATAGATTGTGCATCACGTATGAAGGTACAACTGAAGTCAAACAGTCTAGATTAAATTTTTTGCTGCATGACTATGCATTATTTCGCATGAAACCTACTGAAACCATTTCTGAAATGTATACAAGATTCACTCAAATCGTCACTTCTTTGCATGCCTTAGGTAGAGAACTTACAAACTACGAAAGAGTGAATAAAATACTTAGATGTTTACCTTCTTCATATGATGCTAAGATAACTGCAATCACTAATCTAAAGATTTAAATACTTACTCTATTTATAGCTTACTTGGATCACTCATTGCTTACGAGCAAGGGGTGAACCAAAGACAACTTGATGCAGGTGTGAGGAAGAAGGAGAAAACAGTGGCACTGAAGGTCAACAATAGTGATTCTTTCTCTTCCGGGTCTGATAGCGATGACAAGGCCTTGATCACAAGGCAATTCAAAAGCTTTCTAAGGAAGAAACACAAGAACATTCAGAAGTGGAACAAGGGTAAGTCCAACAAAAATTTTAAGGGTTCATCTGATACTATCTGTTTTGAATGTAGGAAGCCTCGACACATTAAGGCTGATTGTCCTACACTTAAAGCTCATCCAAGCAAGGAGAAGGGTGAGGAGAAACACAAGTTTAGAAAGGACAAGAAGCGAATTCAAAAGGCAGTTCTGGGCAGACTCTGCATCCGACTCCTCTGAGATTGAAGTTGAAGAGGAGAAAATAAATTTGTGTCTGATGGCTGATGATCACCCTGGTCAATCGGACCAGGAAGAGGTATGTGAGCTCACTTACAATCAATTACTTGAAGTATCTGAAAAAATTCACGTATAGTATAGGAAGCTTAAAAAAACCCATGCTAGTTTGAAACTGGATTATTTGA
This sequence comes from Dendrobium chrysotoxum, assembly GCA_019925795.1. Taxonomy (NCBI): domain Eukaryota; kingdom Viridiplantae; phylum Streptophyta; class Magnoliopsida; order Asparagales; family Orchidaceae; genus Dendrobium; species Dendrobium chrysotoxum. Next base: position 46,570,094 of record CM034313.1, on the reverse strand, counting down.
CTTTGCAAAAAGAGCATGATTCTGTAGTTAAAGATCATTCCACACTTGACAACAATCACATGTCTTACTTGATGAGTTTGATGAATTGAATAAAAAATATTCTGATTTAGTTACTGTGCATTATTCATTGAAAACCACTCATGTTGATTTGGAGAGAGCTTTTAAAGAATTAGATACCATGGCATGTGAATTAGAAAGTAGCAATGGTGCTTTAAAATTTGAAATTGCAAGTTTAAATAAAGAGAATGAATTTTTGAAAGTGAAAATCAGTGCTTTTGAGAAAAACTAAACACCTCCTACTTTTGCACAATTCTATGCACCTCCACCTTTTGTAGATTCAGATTTAAAATCATCAAAGCATGTTTCGTATAAACCTAGGAAGAGGCACTATCACTCACATAGATTAGTAAACCCTTTTCCTGGTGTTAGATGTTATTCATGTGGCATGTTAGGACACATTTCCCACACCTACGCAATTCACCGTAGTACACATTGGGTGTGGAGGCCCAAACTACCTGTTTCACAGCACAGCACACATGCATCGCATTCTTCTTTTCATAAGAAGGAACCCAAACCTGTTTGGGTTCCTAAAACTGATGTTTGATGATTTTGTAGGTGTGCTCTCACACAAGACCTCGTGAGAGCATGTGGTACCTGGACAGCGGATGTTCAAGACACATGACTGGAGATGCAAATCAGTTCATTTCGCTGGAGGCTAGGGCTGGAGGCAAGGTTATACTTGGAGATAACACCACCAGGAAGGTGGTAGGCACAGGTATAATTGGCGATTCAAAGAGTTTTATGATTGATAATATTTTTCTTGTAGATGGACTGAAATACAACTTGTTGAGCATCAATCAACTGTGTGACGAAGGATACAGCATCAAATTCCTGCCCATTTGCTATATTTTAAGCTTAAATGATAAAGTTGTTTTGCAGGGACAAAGGATCAACAATGTCTACAAGCTGGATGTATGTTGCATTAAAGATGAAAATTTAATTTGCTTAAAAACTGTTGCTGATGAGTCTTGTTTGTGGCATAGGAGATTATGTCATGCCAGTATGAAAACACTTAGGAAAGTCACCCAAAAGGACTCAGTTAGAGGTGTGCCCAAGCTTAAGTTCACTAAGGATCACCTGTGTGATGCCTGTTAGTTAGGGAAGCAAGTCAAGTCCTCTTTTCACTCTGTTAAGGACATTAGTACCTCAAGACCTTTAGAAGTTCTTCACATGGACCTCTTTGGACCCATTAGCACTGCCAGCTTAGGGGGGAAAGTTTATGGATTTGTGATTGTAGATGATTACTCGAGGTTCACTTGGATTAAATTTCTGTCACACAAATCAGAGTCATTTGATGAGTTTAAGTCCTTCTCCACTTGGATTCAGAGGAAGTTAGGCTATGAGATCTTGACTATTCATAGTGATCATGGTGGAGAGTTTGAAAATGTGAAGTTCTGAAGTTTCTATGAGGAGCAAGGGATTAGTCATAATTTTTCAGCTCCTAGGACCCCTCAGCAGAATGGGGTAGCTGAAAGGAAGAACATGACCTTAGTGGAAGCTGCTAGAGCCATGCTTACTGAGTATTCACTTCCAAAATACTTTTGGGCTGAAGCGGTGAACACTCCCTGTTATGTGCTAAATAGGGTGAATGTGAGATCAAAACTGAACAAGACACCTTATGAGATCATTAAGGGTAGAACTCCAAACCTGTCCCACCTCCATGTCTTTGGCTGTAAGGTTTTCATTCTGAACAACGGGAAATCATCCTTATGAAAGTTTGACCCCATATATAATAAAGGAGTGTTCTTAGGCTATTCTAGTGTGGGGAAATTCTTTAGGGTGTTCAATAAAAGGACTTTGGTAGTGGAAGAGACAACTCATGTGGTGTTTGATGAATCTAATCCTAAGGTGACTAGAGTTGAGGAAGAAGAAAAGGTAGAGGAGATTACCCAAGGGATTGGAAATGCAAATATGGAGGAGAGGGTAAAACCTCAAGCCACACTGCCTAGAGATTGGAGATATTCTTCGAGTCATCCTAAAGAACTGATCTTAGGAGACCCTTCTGAAGGTGTTAGGACTAGGTATGGACTTAGAAAGGAAGTAAACCACTATGCCTTTATCTCAATGACTGAACCCACCAACATCAATCAAGCCCTTTCGGATGAGTTTTGGATCTTAGCTATGCAAGAAGAATTGAATCAATTTGTAAGGAATGATGTTTGAGAGTTAGTAAAAAGACCTAGAACTCAAAGTATTGTGGGAACCAAGTGGGTCTTTAAGAATAAGATGAATGATTCTGGTGTGGTGGTTAGAAATAAGGCAAGATTGGTGGCTAAGGGGAATAATCAGATAGAAGGGATTGATTTTGAGAAGACTTTTGCCCCTGTAGCTAGATTGGAAGCCATTAGAGTGCTACTAGCCTTTGCCTATTATAAGGGATTCAAGTTGTTTTAAATGAATGTCAAGAGTGCCTTTTTAAATTGGGTAATAAAAGAGGATGTTTTTGTAGAACAACCCCCAGGCTTTGAGAGTTCCCAATTTCCAAATCATGTTTACAAATTAAAAAAGGCCTTATATGGATTGAAACAGGCACCTAGAGCTTGGTGTGAGAGGCTTAGCATATTTGTGTTAGAAAGAGAGTTTGTTAAGGGGAGCGTAGACATCACCCTTTTTTTGAGGAGAATTGGGGATGATTTACTCATTGTCCATATCTATGTTGATGATATAATTTTTGGATCTTCAGATAAATATTTATGTGATGAGTTTTCTAAAATAATGGGTAAGGAGTTTGAGATGAGTATGATTGGAAAATTATCCTACTTCTTGGGGTTTAGCATAAGGCAATTAGATGATGGAACCTTTCTCAATCAATATAAATAAACTAAGGACATTTTAAAGAAATATGAAATGGACAAAGCCAAGCCAATCAACACTCCCATGAGCTCCTCTGTTCAGTTAGATAAGGATTCAAGTGGAAAATCTGTTGATTAGAAGAGGTATAAAGGTATAATTGGATCACTGCTTTACCTGACTGCTAGCCGACCTGATATCATGTTTAGTGTCTATTTTTGTGCTAGGTTTCAGGCTGATCCAAAAGAATCCCACCTGACTACTGTTAAGATAATTCTTAGATATCTTTTAGGGACCCCAAACCTAGGAATCTAGTACCCTAGGCACAGCACCTCTTTTGAGATTATTGGATATTCTGATTCTAACTTTGCAGGGTGTAGGGTGGATAGAAAAAGCACTTTTGGAACTTGTTAATTCATAGGACAGTCTTTAGTCTCCTGGTCCAGTAGAAAACAGAACTCAGTTGCACTTTCCACTACTGAAGCTGAGTACATTGCCTTACAGAGTTGTGTGGCCCAAGTTCTTTGGTTGAAGCAACAAGTCTTAGATTTAGTATTACCTGTGGGCACAATTTCAATTCTGTGATAATACAAGTGCCATCTGCATCTCTAAGAATCCAATCTAACATTCTAGAACCAAACACATTGACAAAAGGCATTAGTTTATTAAGGACCATGTTACAAAAGGAGACATTGAGCTACATCATGTAGTAACTGAAAATCAGCTGGCTGACATATTCACTAAACCACTGGCCTTTGACTCATTCAGTATTCTGAGAACCAGATTCGGGGTGATTGATATAAATGCTTGATTCTGATGACTGCTGATTTCTGATTGTTCAGATTGTTATTCTATTTTCTGTTAGTTAGTTTTTGAGTTGATTATTTGCTTTCAATTGGTTTTATTTCTTCTGTTGATTTCTTTGTTAGCCTTATTGTTAGTTTGGTTTGAGTATTTACTTTGATGTGATTTACTACCTATTTTTGTTCACTGGTTCATCTCTTGCACTTACTCTTTTATGCTTTTCAAAATCTGATCACTGCTCACTACTTCTGATAATCTGAATTTTTGACTGGGGGTTTTACCTTATTTTTATTTGGAAGCTGGTAAGCAGTGATTGATTCCACTGGATCTGTTAAAAGGAAGAAACATTGAAGATTGTTTCTCTTCCTCTAACTCCTTTGATGGTGTATTATTCTTTTGGATAAATATCCTCTTCAAAATTAAAATTTTAGTTTTTGAAATAGAGATTTATTTTATCTTCCTACAGTAATCTACCTCATATCAATAGTGTTTTCAAAGCCTTGAGTCATTATTTTGATTTTCTAAACCAAGTGATTACACTTATCATATGACGTATAGTTTTTATTTTGTGAATTACTCTTCCTTATTGTGGAGAGAGTCTCCTATGTCTGGAAGATAATTTCACAGCTGAGACTCTTTAATGGTTATGAAAAGAAGAAAGCTTACAAAAGATGTGCAGTGCGCCAAATCAATTGAAAAAGAGGCACAAAATGAGCCCAAAGTTGAAAAGATACGAAATGTCGCCAACTAAAAGATACACAAAGTGTATCAAAAATGAAAAGATGTGCAAAGCACCAAATAAATTGAAAAAGAGGCACAAAATGAGCCCAACCAAGCTTTCTTTCCTTTCAGATTGCTAAAGGTCTTAGAAAAATCCGTGCGCCACTTAATACTTTCAAAAGCTTGTGTTTGAAAATCCTGATTTCTGAATTATTACTTTGTAACACTATTATATCAGATATTTTTCTAGAATGAGGCTTGAAAGGATCTCTTTTCAAATCTAATTTCCTTTCTTCTGAATTGGATTTTTGTTTTGAAAGAGATTTGCATCGATAAGGTGCCCGAGGTGTGAGTTACGAAAGTCGGTTTTTCCAACTTTTTTCTAGATTTCAGTGCTGTCAATCATCTTCTTATTGGCTTTTGGATTTAACATCAAGGGAGAATTCTGTCTTACTGGAGTAGACTGGTCAAAAAAAAATGTTGCTTTTTTGTGTTCTCATTTCGAGTTTTCTTCATTTTTGTTTTGTTTTTTCATCTTATTGGTTATGTTTTAGGGATCGTGATCTGTCATCTCCATCCTCCATCTTTTTCTATTTTCTTCACATCATCCTGTATGATTCACATATCATCCTGGACGATTCTCTTCATCCTGGATGATCCAAACATCATCCTTGACAATCAATTCAAAATCATCCCCACTCTGATCATGCTGCTGAGAAACTCGTATTATTGGTGATCGTCCTGGATGATACCTACATCGGCCTCGACGATATAATCCATATCTTCCTGATCTGATCAAACGGCTGAGATTGCACCAATTATTATCTATCATCCTGGACGATCCACCTCATCATCCTGGATGATCCACGTGTCAGCCGCTGGACGATTGGAATTTGGCCCGTCCGTCACACTTATTGCACATCATCCGGGACGATCCACCTAATCGTCCTGGAAGATACTTTTCGTCAACGATCATCCAGCTTGACTCCTCGAGACGATCGTCTATGTCTAATCATCCTAGACGATCTCTGATCATCCCAGACGATCGGACAGTATTTTTGACAAATCATCCCGGCCGTCATAATTGAACTTATCATCCCGGACGATGTCACGATCGTACGGGACGATCAGGCCAAGTTCTATTTAAACAGCCGTTTCTTCATCCTTTCTTTCACACATCTCCCTCTACCTTCCTTCACTGTTGCTTTCTAATGGCTGGTGGCAAACGTTCACGGCAAAAGGGTGCAAGTTCCTCCCGAGGGAATGTTGATCCCCGCTTTCCAAATGCAGCCGATCAGGCTACCTTCGAGTGCTATCGCAACGTGGGGATCACGCATTCCAAAATAATAAACCATCGCACCCTCACCTATCCTATTCTTGATCTTTTGGTACACACCTCCCTCACCTTCATCCTTACATTAGCCTTTTCATTTAGTCTTGAACTTCTTCAAGTTTTCTTTGCCAATTTGCGCATTTCCATGGACTATTCCATTCTTCGCTCGTATGTCAATCAACATCCCGTGAAACTCACTACCCAAGACTTTCACAATATTCTCTAATTTTTTCTCACTGGCGATAAACTTCACACTCTTATCATCGACCCTGACTATGATTGGAGTGTCTCCAATCACTTCCTTTGCAATACGAACGCACCCTACCATGATAATGTTTGCACTTCACTTCTTAAGGACGCACGGACCATTCAGTATGTTCTTCGTTCCTCCATCATTCTAAAGGCGGGGGATCAAATTCACATCACCGCGTTACTGTCCTTGACCACATACTACATCTTGGCCCGCAGGGAGTTTAATGCCTCTGACCTTATTATCCAATACATCGAGCACCTCACCACTATTAGGGATCTGGGTCATAGGCGTCGCCCAAATATAGCTTTAGGTCATCTAATTCATTTTGCCTTAGAAACCAAATATGACGTGTAATATCTTGTCCCTCCTGATGTACCTCCTTCCTTCTTCATAAACAATTCATTCCACATCCTAAACAGCACCCAACTACATCCGGAGCCCTCCCGGATGTTGAGGAGGAAGAGGAAGAGGCTATTCAAGTTCCTGCTGCACCTGATGCACCTGCTCCCCTTCGCATTGCCTTTCTTTTTGACAACCTGGTGCAGCGCTTCGATCAGTGGGAGGCCAGATTCGACTCCTATGTGGCTGCCAAGGAGCAGCGGCACGCTGAGGACCTCCAGCGCTTCACTGACTATGCTGCGCAGCAGCAACAGCAGCATGACCGGATATTGCCTGGATTGGCGCCCACTTTCAAGCCATTCACGGTTACTTTAACCCACCACCGCCACCTCCTCCTTCCGATCAGGATCCGCCTCTGTTTTAGTGTTCTATTTTGTAGCTATTTTCCTTTTTGTTTGTACTGATATTTTAGTGTTTCTGTTTACCCTCCTTCTTTTTATGATGTCAAAAGGGGGAGTTAGTTGTAGCCGTTTCTATTTTTTGTTATGTGTTATGTTTCCTGTATTGCTTTAGTTGTTAAATGAAAATTTGAAAAAAAATATTTGTTTTTTGATCTCCTAGTTATTTTATTTTTCAAACTATTATACAAATGATTGCCATCATCAAAAAGAGGGAGATTGTTACAAATCTGGTTTTGATGATGACAAATATGTTTCTATTGTGTTTTGCTTGGCTAACCCGTTTCAGGCACAAAAGATCACGAGCAATGCGAGCCAACTCAAGATCGGGTCCAAGTGTGTTTAAGTGTATTGTTTTCCTTTTCTTGAGTCAATTGTAATGTAACTGATCCCCTAGCTAAGTAACTTTACACACACACACTCTGGGGGAGAGCTTGAGTGAATTAGAGTTTCTGTTCAAGTTTTTGTTCAGATCATCCTGGATAATAGTCACATCATCCTGGACGATCAAGTAAAAATAAAAACCCTAATTAAGGCTACCAAGTTAAGTGTGTCTGATTAAGCAGATCGTCCTGGACGATCCTTGGATCGTACGGGATGATATGCTCAAATCAGAAATTCTCAGCCGCCAGATAATGTTAGGCAAGCTTTTATTTTAAGATATTTGGTCTGATCATCCTGGATGATACGTATATCATCCTGGATGATACTGTACAATCATGCCTAAATTAGTCTAGTAATTAAGGAAAGCAATTAAGACTTGATTGATACAATCATATCATCCCGGATGATCGCAGGATTGTCCTGGACGAAAATGATCGTCTAGGTCATTTCAACTGTACTACCCGAATTGTGCTCAGGATGATTTGGCACTTTTTGAACTAATCGTACAGGATGATAACCTTATCATCCTAGACAGTCATTTTTTGGTCATCCAGCACAATTTACTCTGGACGACTCAGACTGTCTTCTGTACGATATTCCTCGATTTACACTAATCATCCCGGACGATCGTAGAATCTTACGGGATGATATGAACTTTTTCTACTGATCGTCCAGAAGAGCCAGATCGTCCAGGTTGAAATAGCTAATTTTATACTGATCGTACAGGACGATCTTGGCCGACCAGTTGAGATTTAGGAAAAATTTTTAGCCCTCCTATAAAAGATCTTTTTCTTTCAACAAGAAAAATCTTTTGCCACTTTCCTTTCTAGAGAAACCCTAGAGAGAAAGAGAGTTTGGGAGAGCGAGAGAGACGATCTTGTGAGGGGGAGTTCGTGAGGGGTTCACGAAGGTTGCTCCAAGAAAGAATCAGAGTCTTCATCTCCGCTCGTTGTCTTTCGTCGTGTTGGTGTTCTTTGGGAGAGGATCGTCAGTAAGAAGATCCGAGGTTCTCTGCCTGCTTCAGGAGGAAGAAAAAGGAGGTTAGATTCTCTGCCTCACCATGTCGGTGGAAAGGAGTTCTTGTACAGGCTTCTCTTCCTTACTGTGGGAGAAAAAGGATAGACACTTTGAGTTAGTGCAATACCCGGAGGGGAGGCTCCGGGGAGTGGACGTAGGTAAAATTGACCGAACCACTATAAAATCCGATGTGTTCATTCTAATTACTTTCGGCACTTTCATTTTTCTGTGATTAACTGCTTGGGAGAAATTGTGGTTGATCATTTTATTTGATCATCTTATTTGTTTCAGCTGCAAATCATAGGAAAGTTTTTCATTGTTGCTGTCAAATTTTTAAGTAACCAATTCACCCCCCCTTCTGGGTTAGCCTCGGGACTAGTTCATCAGGGCTTAACATCCCAATCAAACTTTCACTAAGATGGGCGTATTCTTACACCATCATATGATCTACTAAATTTGATCCTCTATGATGGGCATATTCCTATTCCATCTTGTGATCTCCTAGTTGTTATCCTCTATGATGTGTAAATTCCTACCCCGTCATAAGACCTACTAGTTTTAATTATCTTTGATGGGCATAATCCTATCCCATCATATGATCTCCTAGTTTTTATCCACAGTAATGGGCATATTCCTACCCCTTTATTCGATCCTTTAAGTTGGGCATATTCATACCCCATAATATGAAATACCAATTTTGATCCTCAGTGATGGTCGTATTCCTACCCCATCTTATGATCTCCCAATTTTGATCATTTGTGATGGGCATATTCCTACCCCATCATATGATCTCCCAGTTTTGATCCTCTATGATGGGTTTATTCCTTCCCCATCATATGATCTCTAAGTTTTGACCCTCTATGATGGGCACATTCCTACCCCATCATATGATCTTCCAGTCTTAATTCTCTATAATGGGTATATTCCTACCACATCACATGATATCCATGTTTTGATTTTCTATGATGGGCATATTCCTACCCCATCATATGATCCTTATTTTTATCCTCAGTGATGGGTATATTCCTACCCCATCATACGATCTCCCAGTTTTGATCCTCTGTATTGAGTATATTCCTACGCCATCATATGACCTTCCAATCTGTAACGGGCATATTTTTATCCAATCACACAATCTCATAGTTTTGATCCTTTGTGATGGGCATATTCCTATACATCATATGATCTTTGAGCTTCGTTCCTCTATGTCGGGCATATTCCTACCCCATCATATAATCTCCCAATTTTAATCCTCTATGATAGGCATATTCCTACCCCATCATACGATATCCTAATTTTTTGTTCCTTTGTAATAGGCTTATTCCAACCCATTCATAGGATCTCTTTGTTTCAATACTATGTGATGGGCATATTCCTATACAATCTCCCATTCTTGTTCCTCTGTGATAGCCATATGAACCCATCAAATGATCTCCCAGTTTTGATCCTCTATGATGGGTACATTCCTACCCATCATATGATCTCCTAGTTTTGATCCTTAGTGATGGGTGTATTCCTAACCCTTCATATGATCCTCCAATTTTGATACTCTATATTAGGCATATTCCTACCCATTCAAGTTATCTACAAGATTCAATGCTTTTTTAAGGGCATATTCCTACCCCATCTTATGATCTTTCAATTTTGATCCTCTATTATTGGTATATTCCTACCCCCATCAAACATCTCCTAGTTCTGATCCTCTATGATGGGCATATTCCTATCGTATCATATGGTCTCCAAGTTTTGATCCTCCATAATGGGCATATTCCTACCGCCTCATATGATCTTCCAGTCCTGATCCTTTATGATGGGCATATTTCTACCCCATCATATGATCTCCCAGTTTTCATCCTCTTTGATGGGCATATTCTGACCCCATTATAGAATCTCCCAGTTTTGATACTCTAACATGAGCATATTCCTACTTCATCATATGTCCTAGTTTTGTTCCTCTATGATGGGATTATTCCTACCCCACCAGAGGATCTCCCAGTTTTAATTCTTTATGATGTGTATATTCCTACCCCATCATACGATCTCCTTGATTCAGTCCTCCATGATCAGCATATTCCTACCCCTTCATATGATCTTTAGTTATAATCCTCTGTGATGGGCATATTCCTATCCCAATCATATGATCTCCTAATTTAAATCCTGTGTAATAAGCATATTCTAACCATAACAAATGATCTTCCTGTTTCGAACCTCCGTGATGGTTATTTTCCTACCCCATCATATGATATGTTGGTTGTGATCCTTAGTGATGGTCATATTCCTACCCCATCTTATGATCTCCTAATTTTAATCCTCTGTGATGAGCATAGTCCTACCCCATCATATGATCTCCCAATTTCGATCCTCTATGATTGGTATAATTCTTCCCCATCATATGATCTACCCGTTTTGACCCTCTATGATCGGTATATTCCTACCCCACCATATGATCTTCCAGTCTTAATCCTCAATGATGAGCATGTTCATATTCCACCACATGATATTCATGTTTTGGTTTTCTATGATAGGCATATTCCTACCCCATCATACGATCTCCTAGTTTCAATCCTCAGTGATGGGCATATTCCTACCCCATCATACGACCTCCCAATTTTGATCTGCTGAGATGGTTATATTCCTACCCCATCATATGATCTTCCAGTCTATGATGGGCATATTTCTTCCCCATCATACTATCTCCAAATTTTTATCCTCTATGATGGACATATTCCTCCCCATCATAAGATCTCCAAATTTTGATCCTCAGTGACGGGCATATTCCTACCCCATCATACGATCTCCCAATTTTGATCTTTTGAGATGGTCGTATTCCTACCCCATCATATGATCATCTAGTCTATGATGGGCATACTTCTACCCCATCATACAATCTCCTAGTTTTGATCCTCTGTGATGGGCATATTCCTTCCACATCATTCAATCTCCCAGTTTTGATACTTTATGATGGGCATATTCCTATCCCATCATATGACCTCCTAGTTTTTATCCTTTGTGATGGACTTTATTTCTACCCAATTATAAGATCTCCTAGTTTCAATCCTCTGTGATGGGTATATTCCTACACCATTATATGATCCCCTATTTTTGTTGCTCTGTGCTGGGGATATTCCTACCCATCATACGATCTCTGAATTTCGATCCTCTATGATGGGTATATTTCTACCCTATCATACCATCTCATAATTTTGATCCTCACATATGGGTATATTCCTACCCCTTCATATGATCTTCCAGTTTTGATCTATAATAGGCATATTCCTATCCCATCATGTAATCTACCAGATTCACTCCTATGTGATGGGCTTATTGCTACCCCATCTTATGATCCCCTAATTTTTATCCTCTGTGATGGGTATATTCCTTTCCCATCATAAGATCTCTGAGTTTCGATCCTCTATGATGGGCATATTGCTACCCCATCATACGAACTCCTAATTTTGATCCTCTGTGATGTGCATATTTCTACCCCATCAAATGATCGCCTAGTTTCAATCCTCTATTATGGGCTTATTCCTACCCCTTTATACGATCTTCCAATCTTATTCCTCTATGATGGGCATATTCCTACCCAATAATACTATCTCATAGTTTTGATCCTCTGTGATGGGCATATTCTTACCCCATCATACCATCTCCTAGTTTTGATCCTTTGTGATTGGCTTATACCTACCCAATAAATGATCTCCTAGTTATATTGCTCTGTGATGGGCATATTCCTACCCTATTATATGATCTCCCATTTTTGTTCCTCTATAATGGTCATATTCCTACCGCATCATACGATCTCCCTATTTTGATCCTCTGTGATGGGTATCTTCCTAGCCCATTCTACAATCTCTTAGTTTTGATCCTCTATGATGGGCATATTCCTACCCCATTATAAGACCTACTAGTTTAGATTATCTTTGATGGGCATATTTCTATCCCAACATATAGTCTCGTAGCTTTGATACTCTATTATGGGCTTATTCTTACCCATCATACGATCTCCCAGTTTTAATCCTCTATGATGGGCATGTTTTTACCCCATCAAATGTCCTCCTAGTTACGATCCTCTGTTATGGGTATATTCCGACCCCTTCATACGATCTTCCTTCCTTTTTCCTCTATGATGGGCACATTCCTACCCCATCATATGATCTCCCAATTTTGATCCTCTAAGATGGCTATATTCCTACCACATTATATGATCTTCTTATTGGTGATGGGCATATTTATACCCTATCACACGATCTACTAGTTTTGATCCTCTGTGATAGGCATATTCCTACCCCATCATACAATCTCCTAGTTTTGATCCTCTGTGAAGGGCATATTCCTACCCCATCATACGATCTCCCAGTTTTAATTCTCTATGATAGGCATATTCCAAACCCCTCATATGATCTCGTAGTTTTCATCCTTTGTGATGCGCTTATTCCTACCCAATCATATGATCTCCTAGTTTCAATCCTTTGTGATGGGCATATTCCTACCCCATTATACGATCTACCATTTTAGTTCCTTAATGATGGGCATATTCCTACGACATCATATGATCTCCTAGTGTCGATCCTCTATGATGGGTATATTCTTACCCCATCATTTGATCTCCTAGTTTCGATCCTCAATGATGGGCATATTCATACCCCTTCATATGATCTTCCAATTTTGATCCTCTATGATTGGCATATTCCTACCCCATCACACAATCTCCTAGTTTTAAGCCTTAGTGATGGGCATATTCCTACCCCTTCATACGATCTTCCCATTTTGATCCTCTATGTTTGGTATATTCCTACCCCATCAAATAATTAGCCAATTTCGATCCTCATTGATGTTCATATTCCCACCCCATCTTATGATCTGTCAATTTTGATCATCTATGATGGGCATATTCCTACCCCATCATACGTTCCCCCAATTTCGATCCACTATGACGGGTATATTCCTTCCCCATCATTCAATATCCCAAATTTGACCCTCTATGATGGGCACATTCCTACCCCAACATATGATCTTTTATTCTTAATCCTCTATGATGGGCATACTCGTACCCCATAACACGATCTCCAAGTTTTGATTTTCTGTGATGGGCATATTTCTCCCCATCGTAGGATCACCTAGTTTCAATCCTCAGTGATCGGCATAATCTTACTCCATCATATGATCTCCCAATTTCGATCCATTATGACTGGTATATTCCTTCCCCATCATTCAATCTCCCAAATTTGACCCTCTACCCATCATATGATCTTTCAGTCTTAATCCTCTATGATGGGCATATTCCTACCCCATCACACGATCTCCAAGTTTTGATTTTCTATTATGGGCATATTGCTACCCCATCATAGGATCACCTACTTTCAACCCTCAGTGATAGGCATATTCCTACCCCATCATACGATCTCCCAATTTTGCTCCTCTATGATGGGCGTATTCCTACCCCATCATATGATCTTCAAGCTTGTGATGGGAAAATTTTTACCGCTTCATAAGATCTCCTAGTTTTAATCCTTGTCATGGGCATATTCCTACCCCATCGTACGATCTCTTTCGATCCTCAATGTTGGGCATATTACTACCACATCACATGATCTCCTAGTTTCGATCCTCTATGATAAGCTTATTCCTACCCCATTATAAGATCTATAAATTTTGATCCTCTATGATAGGCATATTTGCACACCATCATATAATCTCCCAGTTTTGATCCTTTGTAATGGGTATATTCCCACCCCATCATACGATCTGCTAATTTTGTTCCTCTATGATAGGTATATATCCTACCCCATCACATCATCTCTCAATTTTGATCGTCTTTGATGAGCATATTTCCATACCCCATCATATGATCTCCGAGTTTCGATCCTCTGTGATAGGTATATTCCTACCCCAACATACGATCTCCTAGTTTTGATCCTCTATGATATGTATATTCCTACCCCATCACATCATCTCTAAGTTTTGATCCTTTGTAATGAGCATACTCCTACACAATAATATGTTATCCTAGTCTTGATCCTCTGTGATGGGCATTTTCCTACCCCATCAAATGATCTCCTAATTTTGATCCACTATGATGGGTATATTCCTACCTCGTCATATGATCTCCTAGTTTTGATCCTCTATGATGGGCATATTCCTATCTCGTTATATGATCTCCCATTTTTGTTCCTCTATGATCGGCAAATTTTTACCCCATCATATGATCCTCCTATTTTGATCCTCGATGATGGGCATATTCCTACCTCATCATTTGATCTTCCTATTTAGATCCTTTGTGATGGGCATATTCCTATCTCACATACGATCTCCCAATTTTGATCCTTTTTGATAGGCATATTCCTACCCCATCGTACGATCTCCTAATTTACATCCTCTATCATGGCCATATTCCTTCCCCATCAAATGATCTCCTAATTTTGATCCTCTGTGATGGGCATATTCCTAGCCCATTTTATGATCTCCTAGTTTTGATCCCTATGATGGGCATATTACTATCTCATTATATGATCTCCCATTTTTGTTCCTCTATGATGGGCATATTTTTACCCCATCATATGCTCTTCCTATTTCGATCCTCAATGATGGGCATATTCCTACCCCATCATTTGATCTTCCTATTTAGATCCTTTGTGAAGAGCATAATCCTATCCCACATATGATCTCCCAATTTTGATCCTTTTAATAGGCATATTCCCACCCCATCATATGATCTCCTAATTTTCAACCTCTTTGATGGCCATATTCCTACACCATCATATGATCTCTTAATTTCAATCCTCTCTGATGGGCATATTCCTACCCCATCACATGATCTCCTAGTAATGTTCCTCTGTGATGGGAATATTCCTATCCCATTATATTATCAACTAGTTTGGATCCTCTGTGATGGGCATATTCCTACCAAATAATATGATCTCCTAGTTTTGATCCTTTATGATGGGCATATTACTACCCCATTATATGATCTCCCATTTTTGTTCCTCTGTGATGGGTATATTCCTACCCCATCATACGTTCTCCCAACTTCAATCCACTATAAAGGGTATATTCATACCCCACTATATGATCTCCTTATTTTGATCCTCAGTGACGGGCATATTATTTCCCCTTCATATGATCTTTTAGTTTCGATCCTCTATGATGGGCATATTCCTACCCCATCATATGATCTGCCAATTTTGATCCTCTTTGATTAGCCTATTCCTACCCCATCATACGGACTCCTAGTTTTGATCCTTAGTAATTGGCATATTCCTACCCGATTATATGATCTCCTAATTTTGATCATCTTTAATGGGCATATTCTTACCCCGTCATACGATTTCCTAATTTTCATCCTCTATGATGGGCATATTCCAACCCCATCATATGATCTTTCAATTTCAAACCTCTATAATGGGCATATTACTACCCCATAAAATGATCTCCCAATAATGTTTTTCTGTGATGGGTATTTTCCTACCCCATTATACGATCTCCCAATTTTGACCCGCTGATATGGGCATATTCTTACCCCATCATATGATCTCTCAATTTTGATCCTCTGTGATGACTATATTCTTACCCCATCATATGATCTCCCAGTAATGTTCCTCTGTGATGGGTGTATTCCTACCCCATCATATAATCTCCCAGTTTTGATCCACTCTGATGGGCATATTCCTATCTCATATAATGATCTCCTAGTTTTGATCCTCTGTGATGGGCATATTGTTAACCCATCATATAATCTCCCTATTTATATCCTTTGTGATGGGCATTTTCCTACCCCATCACACGATCTCCTAGTTTTGATCCTCTATGATGGGCATATTCCAATGCCATCATATGATCTCCTAATTTTTGATTCTCTATAATGGGATATTCCTGCCCCATTATGCGATCTCCTAGTTTATATCCTCTGTATTAGGTATATTTCTTTCCCATAATATAATCTCCTAGTTTTAATTCAGTGTGATGGGCATATTCCTACCCAATCAAATGATCTTTCAATTTTCATCCTTAGTGATGGGCATATTCCTACCCCATCATATGATCTGCCAGTTTGGATCGTTTGTGATGAGCATATTCCTACCCCATCATACGATCTCTGACTTTCGATCCTTAGTGTTGGGCATATTACTACCTCATCACATGATCTCCTAGTTTCTATCCTCTGTGGTGGGCTTATTCCTACCCCATTATAAGATCTCCCAATTTTGATCCTCTATGATGGGCATATTCGCACCCCATCATACAATCTCCCAGTATAGATCCTTTTTTATAGGTATATATTCCTACCCCATCAATTGATCTCCTGGTTTTGTTCCTCTATAATAGGTATATTCCTACCCCATCACATTATCTATCAGTTTTAATCCTTTTTTATGAGCATATTCCCCCCCCCCCCTCTGCCCGATCATATGTTCTCCCAGTTTTGATCCTCTATGATGGGCATATTCCTACCCCATCATATGATCCCCTAGTTTTGATTCTCTATGATAGGTAGATTCTTACCCCATCACAATATCTCTCAATTTTCATCCTCTGTGTGAGCATACTCCTACCCCATAATATAATCTCCTAGTTTTGATAATTTGTGATTGGCTTATTCCTACCCCATCATATGATCTCCTAATTTTGATCCTCTATGATGGGCATATTCCTACGCCATCATTTGAACTCTTAATTTTGATCCTCTATGATAGGCATATTCATATCTTGTTATACGATCTCCTATTTTTGTTCCTCTATAATGGGCATATTCCTACCCCAATATATGATCTTTCTATTTTGATCCTCGATGATGGGCATATTCCAACCCCATCATATGATCTTCCTGTTTGAATCCTTTGTGACTTGCATATTCCTATCCCATTATACGATCTCCCAATTTTGATTCTTTTTTATGGGCATATTCCAACCCCCTCATACGATCTCCTCATTTTGATCCTCTACAATGGGCATATTCCTACCCCATAATACGATCTCCTAATTTCAATCCTCTCTGATGGGCATATTTCTACCCCATTATACGATATACTAGTTTGGATCCTCTGTGATGGGCATATTCCTACCCCATCATATAATCTCCTAATTTCGATCCTTTGTGATGGGCATATTCCTACCCCTTCAAATGACCACCCATTTTTGTTCCTCTTTATTGGGTATATTCCTACCCTAGCATATGATCTCCCAACTTCGATCCACTATGAAGGGTATATTTCTACCCCATTATACGATCTCCTAGTTTCGATCCTCATTAATGGGCATATTCTTTCACCTTCATATGATTTTCTAGTTTTGATCCTCTATGATGGGCATATCCCTACCCCATCATACGATCTCATTATTTTGATCCTCTTTAATTAGCTTATTCCAACACATCATATGATCTCAAATTTTGATCCTCTATAATTATTATATTCCTACCTGATCATATGATCTCCTAATTTTGATCCTCAGTGCTGGGCATACTCTTACCCCATTATATGATCTCCTAGTTTTAATCCTCTTTGATAGGCATATTCCTTTCCCATTATTCGATCTCCCATTTTTGTTCATCTATGATGGGCATATTCCTACCCCATCATACGATCTTTCAATTTTGATCCTCGATGATGGGCATATTCCTAACCCATCATATGATTTGCCTGTTTGGACCCTTTATGATAGGCATATTTCTACCCCATTATACGATATCCTAATTTTGATGCTCTGTGATGGACATATTCCTACCACATCATATGATATCCTAAATTTGATCCTGTGTGATGGGCATATTCCTACCCCATCATATGATCTGTTAGTTTTGATCCTTTATACTGGGCATATTCCTTCCCCATCATATGATCTTCCAGTTTGGATTCTTTCTGATGGGCATGTTCCTACCCCATCATACGATCTTCTAATTTTGATCCTTTTTTATTGGCATATTCCAACCCCATCATATGATCTCCTAATTTTCATCCTATGTGATGGGAAAATTGCTACCCCATCATACGATCTCCTAGTAGTCTTCCTCTGTGATGGGCATATTCCTAACACATCACAAGATCTCCTAGTAGGGATCCTCTGTGATGGGTATATTCCTACCCTATCATATGATCTCTTAGTTTTGATCCTCTTTAATGGGCATATTCCTACCCCATTATATGATCTCCTATTTTTTTCCTCTATGATGGGTATATTTCTACCCCATCATACAATCTCCCAATTTCGATCCACTATGAGGGGTATATTCCAACCCCATCATACGATCTCCAACTTTTGATCCTCAATGATGGGTATATTCCAACCCCATCATGCGATCATCAAGTTTTGATCCTCTATGATGGGCATATTCATGCTTCATCATATGATCTGCTAGTCTTGATCCTCTTTGATTGGCATAATCCTACCCCATCATACGATCTCTTAGTTTTGATCCTCTATAATGGGTATTTTCCCACCCCATCATATGATCTCCTAGTTTTGATCCTCGGTGATGGGCATATTCGTACCCTATCATATGATCTGCTAGTTTGAATCCTTTATGTTGCACATATTCGTACCCCGTCATACGATCTCCTAATTTTGATGCTCATTGATGGGCATATTCCTACCCCGTCATATGATCTCCTAATTTTTATCCTCTGTAATGGGCATATTCCTTCACCACCATATGATCTCTTTGTTTTAATCCTCTATGATGGGCATATTCCTAATGCATCATATGATCTTCCAGTTTGGATTATTTGAGATGGGCATGTTCCTACCCCATCATACGATCTCCTAATTTTGATCATTTTTTATTGACATATTCCTACCCCATCATACAATCTCCTAATTTTAATCCTCTGTGATGGGCAAATTCCTACCCCATCGTATAATCTCCTAGTAGTGTTTCTCTATGATAGGCATATTCCTACCCCATCACATGATCTCCTAGTTTGGATCCTCTATGATGGGTATATTCCTACCCCATCATATGATCTCCTAGTTTCTAACCTCTAAGATGGGCATATTCCTTCCCCATTATACGATCTCCTATTTTTTCCTCTGTGATGGGTATATTCCTACCCTATCATACGATCTCTCAATTTTGAACCACTATGAGAGGTATATTCATACCCCATCATATGATCTCCAAGTTTTGATCCTCAGTGATGGGTATATTCCTACCTCATCATACGATCATCTAGTTTTTATCCTCTATGATGGGCATATCTACCCCATCATATGATCTGCTAGTTTTGATCCTCTTTAATCGGCATAATCCTACGCCATCATACGTTCTCCAAGTTTTGATCCTCTGGAATGGGTCTATTTCCATCCCTCCTACCCCATCATATGATCTCCGAGTTTTTCCCCTCTGTGATGGGCATATTCCTACCCTATTATACGATCTCCCATTTTTGTTCCTCTATGATGGGCATATTCAAACCCCATCATATGATCTGCAAATTTGGATCCTTTATGATGCGCATATTCCTACCCCATCATTCGATGTCCTACTTTTGATCCTCAGTGTTGGGCTTATTACTACCCCATTATACGATCTCCAAGTTTTGATCCTCTGTGGTGGGCATATTCCTACCCCATCATATGATCTCCTAGTTTTAATCATCTATAATGGGCATATTCCTATCCTATTATACGATTTCCCATTTCTGTTTCTTTGTGATGGGTATATTCCTTCCCCATCATAAGATCTCCCAATTTTGATCAACTGTGAAAGGTATATTCCTACCTCATCATGTAATCTCCTTATTTTGATCCTCAGTGATGGGCATAGTCTTTCGCATTCAAAGATCTTCTAGTTTTGATCATCTATTATGACATATTCCTACCCCATCTTATGATCTGCCATACTTGATCCTCTTTGATTCAAATATTCCTACCCCATCACACAATCTCCTAGTTTTGATCCTCTATAATAGACATATTCCTACCCCATCATATGATCTCCTAGTTTTGGTCCTCTGTGATGGGAATATTCCTACCCCATCATATGATCTCCTAGTTTTGATCATCTATGTTGGGCATATTGCTATCCCATTATACGTTCTCCCATTTTTGTTCCTCTATGATGGGAATGTTCCTACCCCATCATATGATCTTTCAGTTTTGATCCTTGGTGATGGGCATATTCCTACCCTATCATATGATCTGCAAGTTTAAATCCTTTATGATGGGCATATTCCTGCCCCATCATACGATCTCCCAAATTTGATCCTTTGTGATGAGCATATTTCTACCCCATCACACAATCTCCTAGTTTTGATCCTCTATGATGGCCATATTCCTACCCCATCATTTGATCTCCTACTTTTGATCCTCTATGATGGGCATATTTCGATCCCATTATACGATCCCCCATTTTTGTTCCTCTAGGATGGGCATATTCCCACCCCATCATATGATCTTCCTATTTTGATCCTCATTGATGGGCATATTCCTACCCAATCATATGATCTTCCAATTTAGATCATTTATGATGGGCATATTCCTACTCCATGCTATGATCTCCGAATTTTGATCATTTTTGATGGGCAATTCCTACCCCATCAAATAATCTCTTAATTTTCATCATCTATGATGGGCATATTCCAACCCCATTATATGATCTCCTAGTTTTGATCCTCTCTAATTGGCATATTCCAACCCCATCATACGATCTCCTAGTAATGTTCCTCTGTGATGGGCATATTCCTACCCCATCATACGATCTCCTAATTTTTATCCTCTGTGATGGGCATATTCCTACCCCATCATACAATCTCCTAGTTTTGATCCTCTCTGATGAGCATATTTTTACCCCATCATATGATCTCCTAGTAATGTTCCTCTGTGATAAGCATATTCCTACCCCATCACATGATCTCCTAGTTTGGATCCTCTATGATGGGCATATTCCTACCCCATCATATGACCTCCTAGTTTTGATCCTCCATGATAGGCATATTCATACCCCATTATGCGATCTCCCTTTTTTGTTCCTCTATGATGGGCATATTTATTCCCTATCATTTGATCTCCCAAATTATTATCCACTGTGAGGAGTATATTTCTACCCCATCATATCATCTCCTAGTTTTGATCCTTTGTGATGGGCATATTCCTATTATATAACACGATCTCCCAATTTTGTTCCTCTATGATGGGCATATTCCTACCCAATCAAATGATCTTTCAGTTTTGATCCTCAGTGATGGGCATATTCCTACCCCATCATATGATCTGCCAGTTTGGAACCTTCGTGATTTGCATATTCAAACCCCATCATACGATCTCCCAATTTTGATCCCATTTATTGGGCATATTTCTACCCCATCTTACGATCTCCTAATTTCTTTCCTTTGTGATGGGCACATTTCCTACACCATCATAGATCTCCTTGTTTAGATCCTCTGTGATGGGCATATTCCTACCGCATCATACGATATCTTAGGATTGTTCCACTTTGATGGGCATATTCCTACCACATATTACGATCTGCAACTTTTATTCCAAAAAGATGGGTATATTCCTTCCCCTTCTTATAATGTCCCAGTAATGTTTCTCTGTGATGGATATTTTCCTACCCCATCATACAATCTCCTAGTTTCAATATTCTGTGATGGGCATATTTTTACCTCTTCATATATCTTCCATTCTTGATCCACTGTGATGGGTAAATTTTTGCCCCATCACATAATCTCCCAGTTTTGATCCTCCGTAATGGCCATATTCTAACCCCATCATATCATTTCCCAATTTTGATCCTCCGTGATGGGCATATTCATACCCCATCATACGATCTCTAGTTTTGATCCTCTATGATGGGCATATTCCTACCCCATCATACGATTCCTAATTTTGATCCTCAGTGATGAGCAAATTCCTACCCATCATATGATCTGCCAGTTTTGATCCTTAGTGATGGTCATATTCCTACCCCATCTTATGATCTCCCAATTTTAATCCTCTAGGATGAGCATATTCCTACCCCATCATATGATCTTCTAGTTTTGACCCTTTATAATAGGCATATTTCTACCACGTCCAATGATCTTCCAATCTTAATCCTCTCTGATGGGCATATTCCTACCCCATCACATGATCTCCCCGTTTTGATTTTTTATAATGGGCTTATTTCTAGCCCATAAAATAATCTTCTAGTTTTGATCCTCAGTGATGGGCATATTTCTGCCACATCATATGATCTCCCAATTTTGATCCTCTATGGCGGGCATATTCCCACCCCATCATATAATCTCCCAATTTTGCTCCTTGTGATGTGTATATTCCTACCCATCATATGTACTCACAATTTTGTTCCCCTTTGATGGGTATATTCCTCCCCCACAATATGATCTCCAAATTCTAATCCTCCATAATCGGAATATTCCTACCCAATCATATTATCTCCAAATTTTGATCCCCTGTGATAGGCATATTACTTCTCCAACATATGATTTGCCATCTTGGATCCTTTGTGATGGGCATATTCCTACCCCATCATATAATCTCCCAGTTTTGATCTTCTTTAATGGGAATATTTCTACCCCATCATATGATCTCCCAGTTTCAATTCTCTATGCAAGGCATATTCCTACCCCATCATACGATCTCCTTGTTTTGATCCTATGTGATAGGAATATTCCTACCCCATTATATGAACTCCTAGTTTTGATCCTCTGTGATGGGCATATTCCGATCCCATTATATGATCTCACATTTGTGTTCATCTATGATGGGCTTATTCCGACCCCATCACATAATCTTTCAGTTTTGATCCTCGGTGAAGGGCATATTCCTACCCCATCATACGATCTACAAGTTTGGATCCTTTATGATGGGCATATTCATACGCCATCATACGATCTCCTAATTTTGATGCTCTGTGATGGGCATATTCCTACCCCATCATACGATCTCCTATATTTGATCCTCTATGATGGGCATATTCCTACCCCATCTTATGATCTTCCTATTTTGATCCTCGATGATGGGCGTATTCCTACCCCATCTTATGAACTCCAAGTTTAGATCCTTTGTGAAGGGTATATTCCTACCCCATCATATAATCAACCAATTTTTATCTTCTTTGATGGGCATATACCTACATTATCATATGATCTCCTAGTTTCAATCTTCTATGATAGGCATATTCCTACCGCATCATATGATCTCCTTATTTTGATCCAATGTGATGGGTAGATTTCTACCCTGTTATATGATCTTATAGTTTTGATCCTCTATGATACTCATATTCCTATCCCATTATATGATCTCCCATTTTTGTTCGTCTATGACGGGCATATTCCTACCCCATCATGTAATCTCCCAATTTTGATCCTTTATGATGGGCATATTTCTTCCCCATCATATGACCTACTAGTTTGGATCCTTTGTAATGCGCATATTCCTACCACATCATATGAACTCATAATTTTAAGACTCTTTGATGGGCATATTCCAACCCCACCATACGATCTCCCAATTTTGATCCTCTATGGTGGGCATATTCCGACCCCATCATGTGATCCCCTAGTTTTAATCAGCTATGATGGGCATATTCCTACCCCATCAAATCATCTCCTAATTTTAATCGTCTATGATGAGCATATTCTTTTCCCATCATACGATATCCCTGTTTCCATCCTCCACGATGGGCATATTTATATCCCATCATACAATCTCTAAGTTTTTTTCCTCCTTGATGTGCATATTCCTACCCCATCACATAATCTCTACATTTTGATCCTCTTTGATGGGAATATTCCAACCCCATCATATGATCTCCTAGTTTTGATCCTCTGCGATGGACATATTCCTATCCCAATATATGATCTCTTTTTTTTATTCCTCTATTATTACCATATTCCTATATGATCTTCCAATTTTGATTCTCAGTGTTGGGTACTTTCCTACCCAATCATATGATCCGCCAATTTAGATCCTTTATGATGGGCATATTACTATACCATCATACCATCTCCCAATTTTGATCCTCTTTGATGGGCATATTCCTACCCCATCATAGGATCTCCTAATCTTGATCCTCTATGATGGGTAAATTCCTACCCCATCAAAAGATCTCCTGGTTTAGATCCTCTGTGATGGGCATATTCATACCACATCATATGATCTCCCAATTTTGTTCCTCTGGGATAGGCATTTTCCTATCCCACCATAGGATTTCCTAGTTTTGATCCTCTATGATGGGCATATTCATACCCCATCATATGATCTCCTATTTTTGATCATTTGTGATGGTTATATTCTTACCCCATCATATGATCTGCCTGTTTTGATCTTCAGTAATGGGCATATTTGTACCCCTTCTAACGATCTCCCAATTTTGATCCTCTATGACGGGTATATTCCTACCCCATCATACGATCTCCCAATTTTGATCCTCTATGATGGGCATATTCGTACTCCTTCATACGATCTCCCAATTTCGATACTCTATGATGGACATATTCCTACCCCATCATACGATCTCTTAGTTATTTTCCTATGTGATGGGCATATTCCTACCCCATCATAGGATATCCTAGTTTTGATCCTCTAAGATGGGTATATTCCAACACCATCATACGATCTACTAGTTTCAATCCTAAGTGATAGGCATATTCCTATCGCTTCATATGATCTTCTAGTTCTGATCCTCTATGTTGGGAATATTCCTACCCCATCATATAATCTTCTATGTTTGATCCTTAATGATGTGGATATTCCTACCCCATCTTACGG
Organism: Dendrobium chrysotoxum; assembly: GCA_019925795.1. NCBI lineage: Eukaryota > Viridiplantae > Streptophyta > Magnoliopsida > Asparagales > Orchidaceae > Dendrobium > Dendrobium chrysotoxum. Next base: position 46,545,226 of record CM034313.1, on the reverse strand, counting down.
TCTCCCAGTTTTGATCCTCCATAATGGGCATATTCTTATCCCATCATATGATCTACCAGTTTGGATCCTTTATGATGGGCATATTTAAACCCCATCATACGATCGCCCTTTTTTATCCTCTATAATGGTCAATTCCTACCCTATCATACAATCTCCTAGTTTCGATCCTCTGTGATGGGCATATTCTTAGCCCATTGCATAATCGCCCAATTTTGATCCTCTATAATGGGCATATTTCTACCCCATCATACGATCTCCCAGTTTTGATCCTCTATAATCGGCATATTTTTACCCCATCATGCGATCTCTAAGTTTTGATCCTCTGTAATGGGTATATTCCAACGCATCATACGATCTCCCAATTTTGGTCCTCTGTGATGGGCATATTCCTACCCTATCACACCATCTCCTAGATTCAATCCTCTATGATGTGCATATTCCTACCCCATCATACGATCTCCTAGTTTTGATCCTCTGTATTGGGCATATTCCTGCCCCATCATAAGATCTGCCAATTTGGATCCTTTGTGATGGGCATATTTCTGCCCCATCACATGATCTCCCAATTTTGATCTTCTTTGATGGGAATATTCCTACCCATCATATGATCTCTTAGTTCTGATCCTCTATGATTCGCATATTCCTACCTTATAATACGATCTCTTAGTAATATTCCTTGGTGATGGGCATAGTCCTACCCCATCTTATGATCTTTTAGTTTCGATCCTTAGTGATGCGTATATTCCTACCCCTTTTTATGACCTCCCAGTTTTGATCCTCTGTGATGGGCATATTCCTATCCCATCATACGATCTCCTAGTTTTGAAACTCTATGATTGGCATATTCCTACCCCATCATACAATCTCCCAGTTTTCATCCACTATAATTAACATATTCCTACACCATCAAACGATCTCCCAGTAATGTTCCTCTGTGATGGGTATATTCCTACCCCACCATACGATCTCCCAATTTTGATGCTCTGTGATGGGCATATTCTTACCCCATCTTACGATCTCTAAGTTTTGATCCTCTGTGATGGGCATATTCCTACCCCATCATACAATCTCCATGTTTCAATCCTCTGTGATGGGCCATCATAGCGGTGCTCAAGATGATTTTGACACTTTTTTGAACTAATCGTACAGGATGATAGCAATATCCTCCTAGACGATCAAGTCATTTTTAGGTCGTCCAGCACAAGTTCCTCTGGATGACTAGAGCGGTCTTCTGGAAGAAATTCTTGAATTTACACTAATCATCCCGGATGATCGTAGAATCGTGTGGGATGATCTGAATAACTTTTTTCTACTAATCGTCCAGAATAGCCAGTTCGTTTAGGCTGGAATAGGTGATTTTGAACTGATCGTACAGGACGATCTAGCAATTATCCTGGCCAATATTGGCCGACCAGTTGAGATTTAGGGTAACTTTTGAGCCCTCCTATAAAAAATCTTTTTCTTCCAACAAGAAAAATCTTTTGCCACTTTCCTTACAGAGAAACCCTAGAGAGAGAGAGTTTGTGAGAGAGAGGATCTTATGAGGGGGAGTTTGTGAGGGATTCACAAAGGTTGCTCCAAGCAAGGATCAAAGTAATCTTCTCCGTTCGTAGTCTCTCGTCCTGTCATTGTTTTCTGTGGGAGGATTGTTCGCAAGACGATTCGAGTTCTCTGCCCGTTCCAGGAGGAAGCAAAAGGAGTTCAGGTTCTCTGCCTGCTTCAGGAGGAAGCGAAAGAAGTCCGGGTTCTCTACCCACTTCAGAAGGAAACGAAAGGAGTTCAGTTTCTCTGCCTCACTAGGTTGGTGGAAAGGAGTTTTGTACAGGCTTCTCTGCCTTGCTGTGGGAGCAGAAGGAGAGTCACTTTTGTGTTAGTGCAATACCCGGAGGAGAGGCTCCGGGGAGTGGACGTAGGTCAAGTTGACCGAACCACTATAAAATTTAGGGTGTTCTTTCTGATTATTTTTTGCACTTTATTTTTCTGTTGTTATCTGCTTGGGTGAAATTTGTGGTTGATCTTTTTATTTTTATGTTTACGTGTTTCCACTACAAATTATCAAAAAGATTTTTCCTGTTGCTCACGAATTTTTTAAATAATCAATTCACCCCCTCTCTTGGTTAGCCTCGGGACTAGTTCATCAGGGCTCAACATCCCTATCAAACTTTCAGTATTCTTACCCCATCATATGATCTTCGACTCTGTGAAGGGCATATTTCTAACCCATCACACGATCTGCTAGTTTTGATACTCTGTGATGGGCATATTACTACACCATCATACGATCTCCTAGTTTTGATCTCTATGATCGTCATACTACTGCCCAATAATATTATCCTCTAGTCTATGAGGTGTATATTTCTACCCCATAACATGATCTCCTAGTTTTGATCCTCTGTGATAGGCACATTCGTACCTGATCATGCGATCTTTTAGTTTTGATCCTCTATGATGGGCATATTCCTACCCCATCATATGATCTCCCAATTTTGATCCACTGTGATGGGCATATTCCTACCCATCCAAGTTTTGATCCTTTGTGATGGGACTATTCCGACCAAATCATATAGTCTCCTAGTTTCAATCCTCTAAGGATGGGCTTATTCTTACCCCATTATATGATCTCCCATTTTGGTTCCTCTATGATTAGCATATTTCCTACTCCATCATACAATCTCTAAGTTTTGATCATCTGTGATGGGCTTATTCCTACACCATCATATGATCTCCTAATTTTGATACTCTATGATGGGCACATTCCTACCCTAACATAAGATCTTCTAGTTTTAAACCTCTATGATGGGCATATTCTAACCCCTTCAAACAATCTCCTAATTTTGATCCTCTTTGATGGGCATATTCCTACCCCATCATATGATCTTTCAATTTTGAACCATAGTGTTGGCCATATTCTCACCCCATCTTATGATCTCCAAATTTTGATTCTCTATAATGGGCATATTCCTACCCCATCACACGATCTCCCAATTTTATCCCCTACGATTAATATATTCCTTCCCCATCAAATGATCTCCAGTTTTGACCCTCAATGATGGGCATATTCCTACCTGATTATATGATCTTAGAGTCTTAATCCTCTATGATAGGCATATTCTTACCCCATCATATGATCATCAATTCTTAATCCTCTAAGATTAGTATATTCTTAACCCATCACATAATATCCAAGTTTTGATTTTTTATGATGGGCATATTCTTACCTCATTATACAATCTCTTAGTTTTGATCCTCAATGATGGGCATATTCCTACCCCATCATATGATCTCCTAATTTTGATCCTTTGTGATGGGTGTATTCCTACCCCATCATATGATCTTCGACTCTGTGACGGGCATATTTATACCCCATCACTCAATCTCCAAGTTTTGATCCTCTTTTATGGGCAGATTCCTACACCACCATACGATCTTCAAGTTTTGATCCTCTGACATTAGCATATTACTACCCAGTCATATAATCTTCCAGTCTATGATGTGCATATTTCTGCACCATCAAATGATCTCCTAGTTTTTATCCTCTATGATAGGCACATTCCTACCCCATTATATGTTCTCCTAGTTTTGATCCTCTGTGAGGGGCATATTCCTACCCTATCATACGATCTCCTAGTTTCGATCCAGTATGATGGGCATATTCCTACCCCATCATATGATCTCCTAGTTTTGATCCTTTGTAATGGACCTATTCCTACCAAATCATCTGATCTCCTAGTTTCAATCCTCTAAGGATGGGCATATTCCTACCCCATCATCCGATCTCCCATTTTTGTTCCTTTATAATTGTCATATTTTTACCCCATCATATAATCTCCCAATTTTAGTTATCTGTGATGGGCATATTCCTACCCCATCATACGATCACTTAGTTTTAATCTTCTGTGATGATGGGCATATTCCGACCCCATCATACGATCTCATAATATTACTCCTCTATGATGGGCATATTACTACCCCAACATACATTCTCCTGATTTTGATCCTTTTTGATGGGCTTATTCCTACCCCATCATATGATCTACAAGATTCGATCCTCGGTGATGGGCGTATTCCTACCCCATTATACGATCTCCTAATTTTCTTCCTCTATAATCTGCATATTCCTACCCCATCATACGATCTGCCAGTTTTGATGCTATATGATGGGCATATTACTTCCCCATCATACGATCTCCTAGTTTTGATCCTCAAAAATGGGCAAATTTGTACTCCTTCATAAAAAACTTCCAGTTTCGATCCTTTATGTTGGGTATATTCATACCCCATTAAATGAACTACTAGTTTTGATCAGTAATGGTCATATTTCAACCCTATCTTAGGATCTCCCAATTTTGATCCTCTGTGATAGGCATATTTTTACCACATTATATGATCTCCCAATTTTGATCCTCTACAATGGGTATATTCCTTCCCCATCATACGAACTCTAAGTTTTGACCCTCTATGATGGGCACATTCGTACCCCAACATATGATCTTCTAGTCTTAACTCTCTATAACATTACAGGAAAAACAGCTATTACCGGCAGACAAAATCCGCTAGTAAAGTGAAAAATGCGACGAAAATAATCGGTTTTCGGCGGATTACCGGCGGAAATCTCTCCGAAGGTAAAACGCGCGTCGGAAAAAAATTTTCGTCGCATTTTTTTCGCCGGAAGCATTTTAGGCAGATGGTCCGGCGGAAAACTGATGGATATATTTGACAAACCGACGCCTTTTCTGTGTCCTTGTTCTGGCGTAATAACCGCCGGAATTACCGGCGGATAATATTCGCCGGAAATTCCGGGCGATATTCCGCCGCAATAAAAGCGATGCCTAGTCTTACCGTCGGATATCATCGTCGCATTATCCATCAGAATTTACGTCACATATTCCGTCGAAAATGTCATCATATCATATTTCCGACAAAGTTACTGGAGGATAATCCGCCCGAAACCTGTAGCAGAAAAAAAAACCTTCCTCACTTTGGAAAGTGATTTCCATATTTATACATGCATACAAAAAATTACAACACCATATATATTCTACAAAATCAACAATTACACAAACCAGAAGAGCATCATCCAGATATGGAATAATTAAACATGTATAAATAAACATATATAAGAAGAGTGTCATAAACAAATAACTAAACATGTTCAAACAACAAATAGGTAAATTTGTCCAAAAAATACATAAAAACAGATGTCCACATCAGTAAAATAGACAAATAATGTCTACTCTGATTCAGTTTCATCCTCAGATGATGCTGTACTTCTACCACTACTCATCTGCTCCCTCATCTTTCTCATTTCTTCTAACATTTGAGCTTGTTGCTGCTGTATCTGCATCTGCTGCTGCTACATTTGCATCTACCAATCAGCTTAGGCTTTTCGTACCTGTTCTAGCTCGGCTGTAAGGGTAGCTATCTGTTGGGTATATAAAGATTCTTGGGTACTAAATGAAAAACTGCCCCCACTAGATGACTTCCCTTCATATGCATAGGCCTACGAGCCTAACCCATATACTCTGCCATGCTGCATTCCTCCTAACGCTTGCGACCAAGTGCGGTAGTCAGAATAGTCTATCGATCCAGCAGAAAAACCTTCACCTGCTGCAGCCTAACTCTCTCGAAGCCGTGTATACTTCTCCTATGAAAGTTAATAAAAAATTATGCAATTTATACATAATATCACCAAAATTAACTTATATACTTACATAGGCTCTCCTAGTACGCTCTTAAACCCATTGCTGATCCTCCTGTCGCTTGTGGGTATGACTATGCAATTCAACAGGAGTCGGTTCTCTACCCAGCACCTGTTTCTATAATAGACATATATTAGTATTCTAATTAAAGTAAATTATTAAAAGATTTTAAAATTTCTTTCCAAACGTCTTATGTGCTTAGTATGAGGAACAAAACCTCCTGTATGAAGGGAACTACCCAATCCCCCAACATCAGAAGCTCTGTTCTGTCTATTTTGATCTCTTCTTCTGGTATAATCTGGGCTTCCCCAAGCACTGCTCAACTCTGCCCATACACCCTCACCAATCCAGAGAGGTCGCTGGCCTGACTTTTTAATGTCAGTAAATAGGTCTCGCATATGAGTCGAGCCTCGCTTCTTAAAGTTCTTTCTAATTTTATCATTATGTTGGGGAAGCCAACAAAAATCTTTCTTTAATTAAACAGATACAATAAAGAATAAATAATTTTTTTAGCTTATATATAATAGATATAATAAAAAAAAAATTTTATACTAACATACCTCAAACTCTCTAAACCACATGTCCCATATCTCTTTTAGGACTTTCTTCTAAGAAATATAAGGAGCATCATATCTGCTCCGTATTATGTCCCAAATTTTATGTGTAGCATCTTTTGACGGATGAAACTTGAAAGCAATATGCTAGTCAAACAAACTAATACAATTCTTTTTACATGACTGAAATAAAATTAATACTTACGTGTCACTGTCAGGTTCAGTCAACATGCGACCCTCTGTCGCCTGCTCTGCTGCAGCTAGGTAGGAAGGTCCGGCTGTAGCGGGCTGAGGTGGTGCTGTAGCGGGCTGAGGTGGTGGTGGGACATATGGCGGATATGGATATAAAGGATGTGCACCATGATAAGGTGGGGGTGGGTAATAGGGGTAGAAAGGAGTAGTCTGTGTAAGGTCCGGTGAAGGAAAGTGTGGGTCTGGTGAGTAGAACTGTGGGCTACTGGCTGCAGGAGTAGGTATAGGCGGGCTAGGCTAACTATGAGTAGTAGGCTGAGATGAATAGGTACCCTCAATACGTGCAGGCCTGCTAACAACAGCCTTCTTGCTGCGCCTACCAAATATATTCTTGATTAATCCTCTCTGACGGTCATCACCTGAAGCCATCTACATAAATATTGAAAAATATTAATAACAGATATTATGACAAAAAATGTATAAAATATCATAGGAATTAAATAAATGCAAGTGCAAAAAACTTTTAAATATAAAATAACACAACAAATAAGTAAATATAAATACAAAAATTTCATTTTTAGTCCAAATTCATTTACCTTATGTTGATTCACTTTCATATTATGAAACTTCTGTGTCACTGTCAGACTCATCATGAATGTCCTCTATGTTTAAATCCACTTCCTCTAACTGCAACTCACTCTCAGTTGTTGTAATTTGATCGTCCACATCGTTAGAAACATCTTGTATGTTTGACATAAACTCTTCTTGATGTGCTGGTGGTATTGAAGTAGTCTATTCAATAACTCTCCTGGGTTTGGTCTTCATAACTACGAGCCAATCTTGTTTGCCTCATACTCTACTCGGGTAGTTAGCAAAATAGACTTGGTGCGCCTGACTAGCAATGATGAATGGGTCAAACTTTGAATATTTTCTACCCCATTTGACTTCTATTATACCATACAATGGATGTATTCTTGTACCTCTATTCTTTACTAGATCAAACCACTCATAATTGAATAGATACACAATATTCCCAACACCAGGATATTCCAACTGTAATATTTCTTCTAATACCCCGTAATACTCAGACTCATCACCTGTATGGGTATTCCCTCAAACACATACATGAGAATTATCTATTTTTCTATCTTCACACCAAGATTTGGTTTGGAATTTATAACTATTAACTAAAAATTTTTGATAACACTTTACCGCTCTATTTGGTCCCCAAGCTAGATCAAGTAGTCCATGATATTGTAAATTACCACCTTCAGCGTGGACCTAGTTATTAGATAAAGTATGTCATTAGTATGCTTAATAACTAAATAAAGATATATTAATTGAAATGAATTGTCGAAATATGTACCATATTTTTAAACCAAAAAGAAAAATTTGTTTCCACTATCTTCTGGACTTCTACTTGTCCTGTTGTATTCAATCCATCAATTAAACTCCTATAAATATTAAGGTTTAGATTGAATGAAAGTGTAAGTAACAAATTTATGAGCAAGCTTATTCATACTTACTCAAGATATGACTCAACTTCATCATAGTTAAGCAAGACATATAAAGTGTCAACTCGTATCTCTTTATCAGTCAAATAACGCATGGTACTAGCGCCTAAGGGTTCACCACTGCCGTTAAATGCAGATAAATTTGAGGATTGACCCAATTTTTTAGGTTCAGTGCTCTCACTTGATTGTGACGTTATTTCAAAGTAATACGAGCAGAACTGAGTTGTCTCGTACATTAAATATTCTTTGCATATTGAGCCTTCAGGATGCGCTTTATTCTTAACAGTCTTCTTACATTTATTTAAGTATCTCTCAAAAGGATACATCCACCGATACTGAACTGGTCCACCGACTCTAGCTTCATATGGTAAATGTACGGGCAGATGCTCCATAAAGTCAAAGAAAGCTAGAGGAAATATCTTCTCAAGTTTACATAGAATAAACGGGATATACTTCTCCATAAGAATCAGTAACTTTGTATTTAATTTTGAAGAGCATAAATTTTTGAAGAAGATACTCAGCTCGATCAAGGGCATCAAAATTTGATCCGGCAGATAACTAAAGGCAGTTGGCAACAAACATAACATGATGATATGACATTCATGACTCTTCATACTAAATAATCTCCCAGTTCTAATGTCAACACATCTGCTTAGATTTGAAGAATATCCATCAGGTACATATAAACTCTTCACCCATTTACAAACAGCACGCCTCTGCTCTAAAGTCAAAGTGAATGGAGCTTTTGGTTTGAAATATTTTCCACTTCCACCATCCCTCAATTCTAATGCTTTTCTCCTACAAATCTCCTTTAAGTCCATCCTTGCTTTTATGTTATCTTTGAATTTATCTTTGATATTCATGACTGTATTGAATATATTATCAAAGACATTTTTCTCTATATGTATCACATCTAAGTTATGTCTGATCAAGTTTGTCCTCCAATATGGTAATGACCAAAAAATACTTTTCTTAATCTAATTATGGTTTGACACCATATCCTGGCAATTTGTAATCAGCTAATGATGGAGATTCCACTATTATGGGGCTGGATCTGACTCTTTCAAATATTTCTTCACAAGTTAATCTAGGAGGAGGAAGTGACATATCCATTTTATTCTTGATAAAACTATCCTTATTTCACCTGAAAGGATGATCTGTAGGTAAGAACCTGCGATGACAGTCAAACCAAATGTTCTTCCCTCCGTTCTTTAAAGTGAATGACTTTGTATGTTCCATGCAAAGTGGATAAGCTAATTTTCCAGAAGTGTTCCAACCTTAGAGCATACCGTATGCGGGAAAATCACCAATTGTCCAAAGTAATGCTGCCCTCATAATGAAGTTCTGTTTGGTGGAGATGTCATATGTACTTATTCCATCTTCCCATAATAGATTTAAATCATCAATTAACGGTTGTAGGAAAACATCGATCTTTGCTTTTGGATTATGTGGCCCTGGAATGATAAGCATCAGAAACATATAAGGAGTAGTCATGCACATCTCTAGTGGAAGATTATATGGTGTGAGTATGACGGGCTAACATGAGTAAGGTGAAGCAGACAAACTAAATGGAGTGAAACCATCTGCGCATAAACCTAATCTTATATTTCTTGATTCTGAGGATAATGTGGGATATGTACGATCAAAATGTTTCCAGGCATCTGCTTCTGATGGATGTGTAATAAACCCTTCCTGTGAGATATGTTCTTTATGCCATCTCATATGTTCAGCAGATGTCATTGATGCATATAATCGTTGCAGTCAAGGAATTATGGGTATGTAAAATAACCTGCTGGCTGCCACATCCTTCAGCTTACTTTTTGTGATAGATTTTGGTTTAAATCTCGATGTGTTGCAATGATGGCATGCAATCTCTGATTGGAAATCTTTGTAGAATAACATGCAACTGTTGACACAATAATTTATCTTTTTGTATGTCAAACCAAGCTTCGAAACCAACTTCTTTGTCCGATATAAATCTATGGGAATTATGTTATCTATTGGATTGGTTTCTTTAAGCAGTCCAATAAATTGATTAAAATAATCACGGGGGACATTATATTCTTCCTTGACACTTTCCATATTAGTTGTTGGGAAGCATGCAATAAATCATAAAAATTTTGTGCTTCTTTATTAGGTGACTCTTCTACATATTGTTCAAATTGTGCTCCACTTGCATCATGAATTAAGTCCTCAAGATTATGTATGATATGCTCTTAATCATCTCTAGTAGCACTAGTCGATGGGCAGCATCGAGAATCCAAATGTGGTTCATACTAACCATGAGAAGTCCAATACCAATAATCTGGCATGAAACCTCGATGATATGGATCAACAGTTATGTCATCTGGGCTAAGGTGCACCTGATTTTTATGTTTTGAACATGGGAAACTTTCCAACTAAGATGAAGCTGGGTAGTTGAGAAGCTATCTGAATAAAAATATGCACCCCTCTAATAAACTCATCAGTTAATGTCTTCCGTCCTTGTGCCAATCGATTATACATCCAAATTCTTTGAGTTCTGATATCCATAATATATAGCCTACATATAATTTTGATAATAAGGATATAAGTTACGATTACTTGCCAAAATAGTTACATACTACCATTGATAAAAAGATAGCAAGGTAGTCCTATCTAGGTTCGTTGGAGAAATATAGAGAGAATAAAGATGATTTACATTAGATATTTATTGATTTAGAGAAAGCATATGATAAAGTTCCAAGAACAGCAAGCGAGCTCGAGGATTTGACCAAAATATGTATGCAGGAGCTTTTGGAATCATTTTGTATCCTATCTCTAAGGGTACAACCACTCATCTATCTAAGCATCCTCATTTCTGCAACGCTTAACTTAGTATTATGCTACTCTTTTATTGGCAAACATTCAGCACCATAAAGCATTACAGGTCTCACCACATTATTAGGCGCGCGATGCCGAGCTCGGTACCGAGCGCGGTACCACTCGGTACCAACAGTAGTACCGCTCGGTACCGATCGGTACCACTATCCGGACAGAATAATTTTTCAAGTTTGAGGGGTACTTTTCTATCACACAATAAGCCCGATGCATTCCTCCACTTCAACCATCCTACTTGGATATCTAAAACGTGTACTCTTATTAATGACCAACATTCTGCACTTAAAAGAATTGCAGGTCTCACTACCATCTTATAGAATTTTCCCTTAAGTTTGAGAGGGACTTTTCTATCACATAACAAGCCCAATGCATTCCTCCACTTCAACCATCCACATTTATTTCATTACTCTGAACAATAAACCCAAGATATCTAAAATGTGTGCTCTTATTAATGAGTTTGATTGCCCAAAGTTACAAACCCCACACTTGATTTATTATTACTAAAATTACACTCCATATATTCAGTTTTAAATTTACTCAAATGAAAGCTTTTAGACTTTAAGGTTGGCCTACATACTACAAGTTTACCTTCAACTCCCTCTCTAGTCTTATCAACAAGAAGAATATCATCAGCAAAAAGCATACACCAATGTACATCCTTCCGCAAATGTCTAGTGAGAACATCCATGACTAAACCCAAAAATCAGGAATGCAAAAGAAAGAAAGTTACCTAAACAGCAAGCGAGCTCCCGGTGAGGCCAACGTCAACGGAGCAAAGTCCACCAGCGCGCGTCAAGGAGATAAGTCGATCTGCATCCAAGAAGAAAAGTTTATCAAACTAGGGCAAACTGACCGGAGGAAACGGAGCGAAGAATGCGGAAGGGAGAAAGTTACGTACATATCTACTGGCGCGCGTCGTCGACGGAGGAGCTCGATCGAGCGAGGGAGGGATGTCATCGACAGAATTCGAGGGCAAGGTCATCATCGAAGGAGCTCGTTCGAGGGAGGGAGGGACATTGTCGGCGGAGCCGAGGGCTGGCGCGTGTCATCGATAGAGCAAGGCAAAGTAGTGACCTACATAGAAAGATTTGAAGTCGAGGGCACGGGGCCGATATATTGAAATTACCGGCATATTTTCTAGTGGAAAATACGCCGGAAGTATTACCGGCGGAAAATCCACCCATAATTCTTCGTCAGGTTTTAATTAACCTGGTGGTAAATCCGTCGGAATATTCGCCGGATATTACCGGTAGAATATGCGTCGGTATATTGAAAACACAGGCAAAATTCTGGCAGTTTCACCGAAAAAAACGTACCGACGGTATTTCCATCGGAAAGTCCACCGTAATATTACCAGTGGACCAATCCGCTGGAAATACTGTCATTGATTCCGGCGTAACTATTTCTGCCAAAAATTTTGCCGGTATTTTATTATTTTCCTGTAGTGTAATGGGCATATTCCTACAGCATCACATGATATCCAAGTTTTGATTTTCAATGATGGGCTTATTTCCACCCCATCATATGATCCTTTTTTTGATTCTCAATGATGGGAATATTCCTACCCCATAATACGATCTCCTAGTTTTGATCCTTTGTGATGAGCATATTCCTACCCCATCATATGACCTTCTAGTTTGTAACGGGCATATTTTTACACCATCACATGATCTCTTAATTTTGATCCTTTGTAATGGGCATATTCCTACCACATCATACAATCTTTGAGTTTCGATCCTCTATGATGGGCATACTTTTACCCCATCATAAAATCTCCTAGTTTCTATCCTCTATGATGGCCATATTCCTACCCCATCATACAATCTCCTAATTTTTATCCTTTGTAATGAGCTTATTACTACCCAAAGATAGGATCTCTTAGTTTTAATCCTATGTGATGGGCATATTCCTACCCCATTATATGATCTCCCATTTTTGTTCCTCTATGATGGTCATATTCCTACCCAATTGTACGATCTCCCAATTTCGATCCTCTGTGTTGGGTATATTCCTACCCCATCATACGATCTAGTTTTGATCCTCAGTGATTGGTATATTCCTACCCCTTCATATGATCTTCCAATTTTGATCCTCTAAGATAGGCATATTCTTACCCCATCATATGATCTACTAAATTTGATCCTCTATGATGGGCATATACCTATACCATATTATGATCTCCTAGTTGTTATCCTCTATGATGTGTAAATTCCTACCCCATCATAAGACCTACTAGTTTTGATTATCTTTAATGGGCATAATCCTACCCCATCGTACGATCTCCTAGTTTTGATCTGCAGTAATGGGCATATTCCTACCCCTTCATACGATCTTCCAGTTTTGATCCTCTAAGTTGGGCATAATCATACCCCATCATATAAAATACCAATTTTGATCCTGAGTGATGGTTGTAAACCTACCCCATCTTATGATCTACCAACTTTGATCCTCTGTGATGGGCATATTCCTACCCTATCATATGATCTCTCAGTTTTGATCCTTTATGACGGGTATATTCCTTCCCCATCATATAATCTCTAAGTTTTGACCCTCTATGATGGGCACATTCCTACCCCATCATATGATCTTCCAGTCTTAATTCTCAATAATGGGCATATTCCTACCACATCACATGATATCCATGTTTTGATTTTCTATGATGGGCATATTCCTACCCCATCATACGATCCTTATTTTTATCCTCAAGGATGGGCATATTCCCACCCCATCAAACAATCTCCCAATTTTGATCTTCTGTAATGAGTATATTCCTACCCCATCATATGACCTTCCAATCTATAACGGGCATATTTTTATGCCATCATCACACAATCTCATAGTTTTGATCCTTTGTGATGGGCATATTCCTACCATATCATATGATCTTCAAGCTTCGATCCTCTATGTCGGGCATATTCCTACCCCATCATACAATCTCCCAGTTTTAATCCTCTATGATGGGCATATTCCTACCCCATCATACGATATCCTAATTTTTTGGTCCTTTGTAATGGGCTTATTCAAACCCAATCATAGGATCTCTTCGTTTCAATCCTCTGTGATGGGCATATTCCTACCCCATTATATAATCTCTCATTTTTGTTCCTCTGTAATAGCCATATTCCTACCCATCATATAATCTCCCAGTTTTGATCCTCTGTGATGAGTATATTCCTACCCATCATATGATCTCCTAGTTTTGATCCTTAGTGATCGGCGTATTCCTGAACCTTCATATGATCCTCCAATTTTGATACTCTATGTTGGGTATATTCCTACCCATTCATGTGATCTACGAGATTTAATCCTTTGTTAAGGGCATATTCCTACCCCATCTTATGATCTCCCAATGTTGATCCTCTATTATGGGTATATTCCTTCCCCATCAAACATCTCCTAGTTCTGATCCTCTATGGTGGGCATATTCCTACCGCATCATATGGTCTCCATGCTTTTATCCTCCATAATGGGCATATTCCTACTGCCTCATATGATGTTCAAGTCTTGATCCTCTATGATAGGCATATTTTTGCCCCATCATATGATCTCCCAATTTTAATCCTCTTTGATGGGCATATTCTGACCCCATCATATAATCTCCAGTTTTGATACTCTCACATGAGCATATTCCTACTTTATCACATGATCTCCTTACTTTGTTCCTCTATGATGGGCATATTCCTACCCCCCCAGAGGATCTTCCAGTTTTAATTCTTTATGATGGGTATATTCCTACCCCATGATACGATCTCCTTGATTTAGTCCTTTATGATCGGCATATTTCTACCCCTTCATATGATCTTCTAGTTATAATCCACTGTGATGTGCATATTCCTACCCCATTATATGATCTCCAAATTTAAATTCTCTGTAATAAGCTTATTCCAACCGTATCAAATGATCTTCTTATTTTGATCCACCATGATGGTTATTTTCCTACCCCATCATATGATCTGTTAGTTATGATCCTCAGTGATGGTCATATTCCTAGCCCATCTTATGATCTCTCAATTTTAATCCTCTATGATGGGCATATTTCTACCCCATCATATGATCTCCCAGTTTTGATCCTCTATGAATGGTATATTTCTTCCCCATCATATGATCTACCAGTTTTGACCCTCTATGATCGACATATTCCTACCCCATCATATGATCATCCAGTCTTAATCCTCAATGATGGGCATATTCATATTCCATCAAATGATATTACTATTTTGGTTTTCTATGATAGGCATATTCCTACCCCATCATACGATCTCCTATTTTCAATCCTCAGTGATCGGTATATTCCTACCCCATCATACGAGCTCCCAATTTTGATCTTCTGAGATGGTTATATTCCTACCACATCATATGATCTTCCAGTCTATGATGGGCATATTTCTTCCCCATCATACTATCTCCTAATTTTGATCCTCTGTGATGGACATATTCCTTCCCCATCATACGATCTCCAAATTTTGATCCTCAGCGATGGGCATATTCCTACCCCATCATATGATCTCCCAATTTAGATCTTCTGATATGGTCGTATTCCTACCCCATCATATGATCATCTAGTCTATGACGGGCTTATTTCTACCCCATTATACAATCTCCTAGTTTTGATCCTTTGTGATGGGCATATTCCTTCCACATCATTCAATCTCCTAGTTTCGATACTTTATGATGCGCATATTCCTATCCCATCATATGATCTCCTAGTTTTTATCCTTTGTGATGGACTTTATTTCTACCCAATTATAAGATCTCCTAGTTTCAATCCTCTATGATGGGTATATTCTTACCCCATTATACGATCCCCCATTTTTGTTTCTCTGTGCTGGGGATATTCCTACCCCTCATACGATCTCCCAATTTTGATCCTCTATGATGGGTATATTCCTACCCTATCATACCATCTCCTAATTTTGATCCTCACTAATGGGTATATTCCATATGATCTTCCAATTTTGATCCTCTATGATGGGCATATTCCTACCCCATCATGTGATCTGCCAGATTCAAT
This sequence comes from Dendrobium chrysotoxum, assembly GCA_019925795.1. Taxonomy (NCBI): domain Eukaryota; kingdom Viridiplantae; phylum Streptophyta; class Magnoliopsida; order Asparagales; family Orchidaceae; genus Dendrobium; species Dendrobium chrysotoxum. The sequence goes on along the minus strand of CM034313.1, from coordinate 46,529,397 downwards.
CCTCTGTGATGGGCATATTGCTACCCCATCTTATGATCCCCCAATTTTTATCCTCTGTGATGGGTATATTCCTTTCCCATCATAAGATCTCTGAGTTTTGATCCTCTGTGATGGGCATATTGCTACCCTATCATACGATCTCCTAATTTTGATCCTCTATGATGGGCATATTTCTACCCCATCAAATGACTGCCTAGTTTCGATCCTCTATTATGGGCTTACTCCAACCCCTTCACATGATCTTCCAGTCTTATTCCTCTATGATTGGCATATTCCAACCCTATAATATGATCTCATAGTTTTGATCCTCTATGATGGGCATATTCTTACCATATCATACGATCTCCTAGTTTTGGTCCTTTGTGATTGGCTTATACCTACCCATTAAATGATCTCCTAGTTTCATTGCTCTATGATGGGCATATTCCTACCCCATTATATAATCTCCCATTTTTGTTCCTCTATAATGGTCATATTCTTACCGCATCATACGATCTCCCAGTTTCGATCCTCTGTGATTGGTATCTTCCCACCCCATTGTACGATCTCTTAGTTTTGATCCTCTATGATGGGCATATTCCTACCTCATTATAAGACCTACTAGTTTAGATTATCTTTGATGGGCATATTCCTATCACAACATATAGTCTCGTAGCTTTGATCCTCTATGATAGGCATATTCTTACCCCATCATACGATCTCCCAGTTTTAATCCTCTATGATGGGCATATTTCTACCCCATCAAATGTCCTCCTAGTTTCGATCCTCTGTTATGGGTACATTCCTACCCCTTCATACCATCCTCCTTTCTTGTTCCTCTATGATGGGCATATTCCTACCCCATTATATGATCTCCCAATTTTGATCCTCTAAGATGGCTATATTCCTACCATATTATGTGATCTTCTTGTTTGTGATGGGCATATTTCTACCCTATCACATGATATATTAGTTTTGATCCTCTGTCATAGGCATATTTCTACCCTATCATATAATCTCCTCATTCTGATCCTCTGTGATAGGCATATTTCTACCCCATCATATGATCTCCCAATTTTAATTCTCTATGATAGGCATACTCCAAACCCATCATATGATCTCCTAGTTTTAATCCTTTGTGATGGGCTTATTCATACCCAATCATATGATCTCCTAGTTTTAATCCTCTGTGATGGGCATATTCCTACCCCATTATACGATCTACCATTTTAGTTCCTCTATGATGGGCATATTCGTATGACATCATATGATCTCCAGTTTCGATCCTCTATGATTGGTATATTCTTACCCCATCATACGATCTCCTAGTTTCGATCCTCGGTGGTGGGCATATTCCTACCCCTTCATATGATCTTCTAATTTTGATCCTCTATGATTGGCATATTTCTACCCCATCACACGATCTACTAGTTTTAAGCCTTAGTGATGGGCATATTCCTACCCCTTCATACGATCTTCCCATTTCGATCCTATATGTTGGGCATATTCCTACCCTATCAAATGATCAGCCAATTTCGATCCTCATTGATGTTCATATTCCCACCCCATTGTATGATCTATCAGTTTTGATCCTCTATGATGGGCATATTCCAACTGAATCATACGATCTCCCAGTTTTGATCCACAATAATGGGTATATTCCTTCTCTAGTCATTCAATCTCCCAAATTTGACCCTCTATAATGGGCACATTCCTACCCCAACATATGATCTTTTAGACTTAATCCTCTATGATGGGCATATTCTTACCCCATCACATGATCTCCAAGTTTTGTTTTTCTGTAATGGGCATATTTCTACCCCATCACAGGATCACCTAGTTTCAATCCTCAGTGATCGGCATAATCTTACTCCATCATATGATCTCCCAATTTTGATCCACTATGAATGGTATATTCCTTCCCCATCATTTGATCTCCAAAATTCGTCCATCTATGAGGGGCACATTCCTACCCCCTCATATGATCTTTCAGTCTTATTCCTCTATGATGGGCACATTCCTACCCCATCACACGATCTCCAAGTTTAGATTTTCTACTATGGGCATATTTCTACCCCATCATATGAACACCTACTTTCAATCCTCAGTGATAGGCATATTCCTACCCCATCATATGATCTCCCATTGTTAATGCTTTATGATGGGCGTATTTCTATCCCATCATATGATCTTCAAGCCTCTGATGGGAAAATTTTTACCGCTTCATAAGATCTCCTAGTTTTGATCCTTGTGATGGGCATATTCCTACCCCATCGTACGATCTCTTTTGATCCTCAATGTTGGGCATATTACTACCGCATCACATGATCTCCTAGTTTCGATCCTCTATGATAAGCTTATTCCTACCCAATTAGAAGATCTCCAAATTTTGATCCTCGATGATGGGCATATTCCCACACCATCATATAATCTCCCAGTTTTGATCCTTTGTGATGCGTATATTCCTACCCCATCTCACGATATGTTATTTTTGTTCCTCTATGATAGGTATATTCCTACCCCATCACATCATCTCTCAGTTTTGATCCTCTTTGATGAGCATATTTCCACACCCCATCGTATGATCTCCAAGTTTCGATCCTCTGTGATGGGTATATTCCTACCCCATCATACGATCTCCTAGTTTTGATCCTCTATGATATGTATATTCCTACCCCATCACGTCATCTCTAAGTTTTGATCCTCTGTGATGAGCATACTCTTACCCCATAATATAATATCCTAGTCTTGATCCTCTGTGATGGGCATTTTCCTACCCTATCAAATGATCTCCTAATTTTGATCCTCTGTGATGGGCATTTTCCTACCCCGTCATATGATCTCCTAGTTTTGATCCTCTATGATGGGCATATTCCTATCTCGTTATATGATCTACCATTTTTGTTCCTCTGTGATGGGAAAATTTTTACCCCATCATATGATCTTCTTTTTTTGATCCTCAATGACGGGCATTTTCCTACCCCATAATTCGATCTTCCTCTTTAGATCATTTGTGACGGGCATATTCCTTTTCATACATATAATCTCCCAATTTTGGTCCTTTTTGATAGTTATATTCCTACCCCATCATATGATCTCCTAATTTTCATCCTCTATGATGGCCATAATCCTACCCCATCAAATGATCTCCTAATTTTAATACTCTGTGATGGGCATATTCCTACCCCGTCATACGATCTTCTAGTTTTGATCCTCTATGTTGGGCATATTCCTATCTCATTATATGATCTCCCATTTTTGTTCCTCTATAATGGGCATATTCTACCCCATCATATGAATTTCCTATTTTGATCCTCGATGATGGGCATATTCCTACCCCATCATTTGATCTTCCTATTTAGATCCTTTGTGATGGGCATATTCCTATGCCACATATGATCTCCCAATTTTGATACTTTTTAATAGGCATATTCCTACCCCATCATATGATCTCCTAATTTTTAACCTCTATGATGGCCGTATTCCTACGCCATCATATGATCTCCTAATTTCAATCCTCTCTGATTGGCATACTCCTACCCCATCACATGATCTCCTAGTAATGTTCCTCTGTGATGGGCATATTCCTACCCATCATATTATCTACTAGTTTGGATCCCCTATGATGGGCATATTCCTACCCAATAATATGATCTCATAGTTTTGATCCATTATGATGGGCATATTACTACCCCATTATATGATCTCCCATTTTTGTTCCTCTGTGATGGGTATATTCCTACCCCATCATACGTTCTCCCAACTTCAATCCACTATAAAGGGTATATTCCTACCCCACTATATGATCTCCTTATTTTGATCCTCAATGACGGGCATATTGTTTCCCCTTCATATGATCTTTTAGTTTCGATCCTCTATGATGTGCATATTCCTACCCCATCATATGATCTGCCAATTTTGATCGTCTTTGATTAGCCTATTCCTACCCCATAATATGGTCTGCCATTTTAGATCCTTTATGATGGGCATATTCCTGTACCATCATACCATCTCCCAATTTTGATCCTCTTTGATGGGCATATTCCTACCCCATCATACGATCTCCAAATTTTGATCCTCTATGATGGCCATATTCCTACCCCATCAAAGGATCTGCTGGTTTTGATCCTCCGTGATGGGCATATTCATACCCCATCATATGATCACCCAATTTTGTTCCTCTGAGATAGGCATTTTCCTATCCCACCATACGATCTCCTAATTTTGATCCTCTATGATGGGAATATTCATACCCCATCATATGATCTCCTAGTTTTGATCCTTTGTCATGAACATATTCTTACCCCATCATATGATCTTCCTGTTTTGATCTTCAATAATGGTCATATTCGTACCCCTTCTAACGATCTCCTAATTTTGATCCTCTATAATGGGTATATTCCTACCCCATCGTACGATCTCCCAATTTTGATCCTCTGTGATGGGCATATTCCTACTCCATCATACGATATCCCAATTTTGATACTATATGATGGACATATTCCTACCCCATCCTATGATCTCTTAGTAATTTTCCTATATGATGGGCATATTCCTACCCCCTCATAGGATATCCTAGTTTTGATGCTCTATGATGGGTATATTCCAACACCATCATACGATCTACTAGTTTCAATCCTCAGTGATAGGTATATTCCTATCGCTTCATATGATCTTCTAGTTCTGATCCTCTATAATGGGAATATTCCTACCCCATCATATAATCTGCTAGGTTTGATCCTCAATGATGTGGATATTCCTAACCCTTCTTACGGTCTCCCAGTTTTGATCCTCCATAATGGGCATATTCCTATCCCATCATATGATCTACCAGTTTGGATCCTTTATGATGGGCATATTTGAACGCCATCATACGATTGCCCATTTTTGATCCTCTATAATGGTCATATGCCCACCCTATCATGCAATCTCCTAGTTTCGATCCTCTGTGAGGGGCATATTCTTAGCCCATCGCACAATCGCCCAATTTTGATCCTCTATGATGGGCATATTTCTACCCCATCATACGATCCCCCAGTTTTGATCCTCTATAATCGGCATATTTTTACCCCATCATGCGATCTCTAAGTTTTGATCCTTTGTGATGGGTATATTCCAACCTATTATACGATCTCCCAATTTTGGTTCTGTGTGATGGGCATATTCCTACCCTATCACACCATCTCCTAGATTCAATCCTCTATGATGTGCATATTCCTACCCCGTCATACGATCTCCTAGTTTTGATCCTCTGTATTGGGCATATTCCTGCCCCATCTGAAAGTTTGATAGGGATGTTAAGCCCTAGTGAACTAGTCCCGAGGCTAACCAAGAGGGGGGGTGAATTGGTTATTTAAAAATTTCACGATAACAATGAAAATCTTTTTATAACGTGCAGTGGAAACGAATTAAAACAACGATAAAAAGATCAACCACAGATATTCACCCAAGCAGTTAATATCAGAAAAGTAAAGTGCAAAACTGAATCAGAAAAGCAAACCAGATTTTATAGTGGTTCGGTCAACTTGACCTACGTCCACTCCCTGGAGCCTCCCCTCAGGGTATTGCACTAAACAAAAGTGTCTCTCCTTTTTCTCCCACAGGAAGGCGGAGAAGCCTGTACAAAGACCTCCTTTTCACCACACGGTGAGGCAGAGAACCCGACCTCCTTTCGCTTCCTCCTGAAGCAGGCAAAGAACCTTCGAACTCCTTTCCCTTCCTCCTCAAGCAGGCAGAGAACCTTCGAACTCCTTTTGCTTCCACCTGAAGCGGGCAGAGAACCCCGAATCTTCTTGCGAACGATCCTCCCACGACGAACACCGACTAGATGAAAGACGATGAGCGGAGAAGACGACTCTGATCCGTGCTCGGAGCAACCTTAGTGAATCCCTCACTGACTCCCCCTCACAAGATCTTCTCTCTCTCTCCCAACTCTCTCTCTCTCTAGGGTTTCTCAGGGAAGGAAGGCAACAAAAGATTTTTCTAAAAATTAGAAAAAGTTCTTTTAAAGAAGGGCTTAAAATTTGCCCTAAATCTCAACTGGTCAGCCAATATCGTCCAGGATGGTCGGTAGATCATCCTGTACGATCAGTTCAAATTCAGCTATTTCAGCCTGGATGATTAGGCTCTTCTGGACGATCAGTAGAAAAAGTTGTTCATATCGTCCCGTACGATCCTGCGATCGTCCGGGACAATTAGTGCAAATTGAGGGAAATCGTCCAGAAGACAGTTCGGGTCGTCCAGAGAAATCTGTGCTGGACGACAAAAAAATGACTTGATCGTCCCGGACGATAGGGTCATCGTCCGGTACGATTAGTTCAAAAAAGCCCCAAATCGTCCTGAACACAGTTCGGGTCGTACAGCTGAAATGCACTAAACGATCATGATCGTCCGGGACGATCCTGTGATCGTCCAGGACGATATGATCGTATCAACCAAAAATAAACTGCTTTCCTTAATTAGCAGATTAAATTAGGCATGATTGTACTGGATCATCCGGGACGATACACGTATCGTACGGGACAATCAGACCAAGTATCTAAAAATAAGAACTTGCCTAACTTGATCTGGCGGCTGTGAATTTCTGATTTGGGCATATCGTCCTGTACGATCCGGAGATCGTCCAGGACGATCTGTTTAATCAGACCCTCTGAACTTAGTCGCCCTAATTAGGTTCTCTATTTTAACTGGATCGTCCAGGACGATGTGGAGATCGTCCAGGACGATCTGAACAAAATTTTTAACAGAAACTCTAATTCACTCAATCTCTCTCCCTGAGTGTGTGTGTGCAAGGTTACTTAGCTAGGGAATCAATTACATTACAATTGACTCAATAAAAAGAAAAATCATACATTTGACACACTTGGACCCGATCTTGAGTTAGCTTGAGTGTCTCGCGATCTTTTGTGCCTGAAACAGATTAGCCAAGCAAAACACACTGGAAACATGTTTGTCATCATCAAAACCAGATTTGCAACAATCTCCCCCTTTTTGATGATGGCAAATATTTGTAAAGTAGTCTGAAAATAAAAGTAAACTAGGAGATCAAACAATCAAATATTTTTTAAATTTTCATTTAACAATTAGCACAATACAGGAACCATGACTCATAAAACAGAAACAGACACGCTACAACTGACTCCCCCTTTTGACATCACAAAAAAGAGGAGGAAAAACATAACACGGTAAGAAAACATAAAATAAAACATAAATAGAACAACTACAAAACAGGAAAATCAGAATTTTTCCTTGAGTTTAGATTCAAAAACCAATGACAGGACGATTGACAGCGCTGAAATCCAGAAAAGGTTTGAAATAATCAACTTTCGTAACTCTGACCCCGGGCACCTTATCGATGCAAACCTCTTTAAACACAAAAATCTGATTCAAAAGAAAAGACATTAGATTTGAAAAGAGATCCTTTCAAGCCTCGTTCCAGAAAAATATCTGATATAATAGTGTTACAAAAGTAAAAAATCAGAAATCAGGATTTTCAAGACTCAAGCTTTTGAAAATATTAAGTGGCGCACAGATTTTTCTAAGATATTTAATAATCTGAAAAGGAAGAAAGCTTGGTTTGGGCTCATTTTGTGCCTTTTTTTCAAATTGGTTGGCGCTTTGCCCATCTTTTGATTTTTGATACACTTTGTGTATCCAATTTGGCAATTTCGCATCTTTTCAGTTTTGGGCTCATTTTATGCCTCTTTTTCAAATTATCTGGCGCTTTGCGCATCTTTTGATTTTTGATACACTTTGTGTATCCAATTTGGCAATTTCGCATCTTTTTAGTTTTGGGCTCATTTTATGCCTCTTTTTCAAATTATCTGGCGCACTGCGCATCTTTTATAAGCTTTCTCCTTTTCATAATCATTAAAGAGTCTCAGCTGTGAGATTATCTTCCAGACATAGGAGATGACTCTCCGCAGTAAGGAAGAACGATTCACAAAACAAAAGCCATACAACATATGATAAATGCAATCACTTGGTTTAGAAAATCAAACAAATGACTCAAGACTTTGAAAAACACTATTGATATGAGGCAAATTACTGTAGGAAGATAAAATAATCTCTATTTCAAAAACTAATATTATAATTTTGAAGAGGATTTTTATTCAAAAGAAACTACACACCAGTAAAGGAGTTAGAGGAAGAGAAATAATTATCAATGTTTCTTCCCTTTAACAGATTCAGCGAAGTCAATCACTACTTATCAGCTTCCAAACCAAAACAAGGTAAAAACTCCCAGTCAAAAATTCAGATCATCAGAAGTAGTGAGCGGTGATCAGATCTTGAAAAGCATAAAATAGTAAGTGTAAGATATGAACCAGTAAATAAATAAAAATAGGTAGAAAATCACAGCAAAGTAAATACTCAAATCAAACTAATAGTAAGGCTAACACAGAAATCGGCAGAAGAAATAAAATCAACTGAAAGTAAATAATCCAACCAAAACTAACTAACAGAAATCAGAAATCAGAATACCAAAACTAACTAATAGAAATCAGAAATTAGAATACCAAAAACTAACTAACAGAAATCAGAAATTAGAATACGAAAACTAACTAACAAAAATCAGAATACCAATCAGAACAATCATAAATCAGCAGTCATCAGAATCAAGCATTTATATCAATCACTCCTAATCTGGTTCTCAAAATACTGAATGAGTCAAAGGCCAGTGGTTTAGTGAATATGTCAGCCAGCTGATTTTCAGTTGCTACGTGATGTAGCTCAATGTCCCCTTTTGTAACATGGTCCCTAATGAAGTGATGCCTAATATCAATGTGTTTGGTCCTAGAATGTTGGATTGGATTCTTAGAGATATAGATGACACTAGTATTATCACACAGAACAGAAATTGTGCCAACCGGTACTCCTAAATCCAAGACTTGTTGCTTCAACCAAAGAACTTGGGCCACACAACTTCCTAAGGCAATGTACTCAGCTTCAGCAGTGGAAAGTGCAACTGAGTTCTGTTTTCTACTGGACCAGGAGACTAACGACTGTCCTATGAATTGACAAGTCCCAGAAGTACTCTTCCTATCCACCCTACACCCCGCAAAATTAGAATTAGAATATCCAATGATCTCAAAAGAGGTGCTGTGCCTAGGGTACCAAATTCCTTGGTTTGGGATTCCTAAAAGATATCTAATAATTCTCTTAACAGCAGTCAGGTGGGACTCTTTAGGATCAGCCTGAAACCTAGCATAAAGACAGACACTAAACATGATATCAGGTCGGCTAGCAGTCAGGTAAAGCAGTGAACCTATTATCCCTCTATACTTCTTCTGATCAACAGATTTTTCATTTGAATCCTTATCTAACTAAACTGAGGAGGGCATGGGAGTATTGATTGGCTTGGCTTTATCCATTTCATATTTCTTCAAAATGTCCTTAGTGTATTTTGATTGATTGCGAAAGGTTCCATCATCCGTTTGCCTTATGCTAAACCCCAAAAAGTAAGACAATTCTCCCATCATACTTATCTCAAACTCCTTACTCATCGTTTTAGAAAACTCTTCACATAAATATTTATCAGAAGATCCAAAAATTATATCATCAACATAGATCTGGACAATGAGTAAGTCATCCCCTAATCTCCTCAGAAAAAGGGTGGTGTCTACGCTCCCCTTAACAAACTCTCTTTCTAACAGGAATGTGCTAAGCCTCTCATACCAAGCTCTGGGTGCCTGTTTCAATCCATATAAGGCCTTTTTTAATTTATAGACATGACTTGGATATTGGGAACTCTCAAAACCTGGGGGTTGTTCTACAAAAACATCTTCTTTAATTACCCCATTTAAAAAGGCACTCTTAACATCCATTTGAAACAGCTTAAATCCCTTATAACAAGCAAAGGCTAGTAGCACTCTAATGGCTTCCAATCTAGCTACAGGGGCAAAAGTCTCCTCAAAATCAATCCCTTCTATCTGATTATACCCCTTAGCCACCAATCTTGCCTTATTTCTCACCACCACACCAGAATCATTCATCTTATTCTTAAAGACCCACTTGGTTCCCATAATACTTTGATTTTTAGGTCTTTCTACTAACTCCCAAACATCATTCCTTACATATTGATTCAATTCTTCCAGCATAGCTAAAATCCAAAATTCATCCGACAGGGCTTGATTGATGTTGGTGGGTTCAGTCATTGAGATAAAGGCAGAATGGTTTACTTCCTTCCTAAGTCCATGCCTAGTCCTAACACCTTCAGAAGGGTCTCCTAAGATCAGTTCTTTAGGATGACTCGAAGAATATCTCCAATCTCTAGGCAACTCAGTTTGAGGTTCTACCCTTTCCTCCAAATTTGTATTTCCAACTCCTTGGGTAACCTCAATAATCTCTTCATCTTCTACTTCAGATCTAGACTCCTTTGGATCAGATTCATCAAACACTACATGGGTTATTTCTTCCACCACCAAAGTCCTCCTATTGAACACCCTAAAGGATTTCCCCACACTTGAAAATCCTAAGAACACTCCTTCATCAGATTTGGGGTCAAATTTTCCTAAGGGTGACTTCCCGTTGTTCAGAATGAAAACTTTACAGCCAAAGACATGGAGGTGGGACAGATTTGGAGTTCTACCCTTAATGATTTCATAAGGTGCCTTGTTCAGTTTAACTCTCATATTCACCCTATTCAGCACATAACAGGCAGTGTTCACCGCTTCAGCCCAAAAGTATTTTGGAAGTGAATACTCGGCAAGCATGGCTCTAGCGGCTTCCACTAAGGTCCTGTTCTTCCTTTCAGCTACCCCGTTCTGCTGAGGGGTCCTAGGAGCTGAAAAATTGTGACTAATCCCATGATCCTCACAAAAACTTTTAAATCTTTCATTTTCAAACTCCCCTCCGTGATCACTATGGATGGTAATAATCTCACATCCTAACTTCTTCTGAATCCAAGTAGAGAAGGATCTAAACTCATCAAATGACTCAGATTTATGTGACAAAAACTTAACCCAAGTGATTCTCGAATAATCATCTACAATCACAAAACCATAGACTCTCCCCCCTAAGCTGGCAGTGCTAATGGGTCCAAAGAGGTCCATGTGAAGAACTTCTAAAGGTCTAGAGGTGCTAATGTCCTTAACAAAGTGAAAAGAGGACTGGACTTGCTTCCCCAACTGACAGGCATCACACAGGTGATCCTTAGTGAACTTAAGCTTGGGCACACCTCTAACTAAGTCCTTTTGGGTGACTCTCCTAAGGGTTTTCATACTGGCATGACATAATCTCCTATGCCATAACCAAGACTCATCAGCAGCAGTTTTTAAGCAAATTGAATTATCAGATTTAATGCTACTTACATCCAGCTTGTAGACGTTGTTGATCCTTTGCCCCTGCAAAACAACTTCATCATTTAAGCTTAAAATGCAGCCAGTGGGCAGGAATTTGATGTTGTATTCCTTGTCACAGAGTTGACTGATGCTCAGTAGGTTGTGTTTCAGTCCATCTACAAGCAAAACATTATCAATCATAAAGTTCTTTGAATCACCAATTATACCTGTGCCTACCACCTTCCTGGTGGTGTTATCTCCAAGTGTAACCTTGCCTCCAGCTCTGGCCTCCAGCGAAATGAACTGATTTGCATCTCCAGTCATATGTCTAGAACATCCGCTGTTCAGGTACCACATGCTCTCACGAGGTCTTGTGTGAGAGCACACCTACAAAACTATCAAACGTCATTCTTAGGAACCCAAACAGGTTTGGGTTTCTTCTTATGAAAAGAAGAATGCAATGCATGCGTGCTGTGCTGTGAAACAGGCAGTTTGGGTTTCCACACCCAATGTGTACTACGGTGAACAGTGCAGGTGTGAGAAATATGTCCTAACATGCCACATGAAAAACATCTAACACCAGGAAAAGGGCTAACTAATCTACGTGAATGATAATGCCTCTTCCTAGATGTATATGAAATATGCTTTGAAGAACTTGCAACAGATTTTTCAAAAGGTGGCGGTGCATAAAACTGTTCAAAAGTAGGCGGTGTTTTGTTCTTTTCAAAAGCACTGATCTTTACTTTCAAAAACTCATTTTCTTTCTTTAAACTTGCAATTTCAAATTTCAAGGTTTCCTTGCTACTTTCTACTTCACATGCCATTGTATCTAATTCTTTAAAAGCTCTTTCTAAGTCCACATGCGTAGTTTTTAATGAATCATGCTCAGAAACTAAATCAGAATATTTTTTATTCAACTCATCGAATTCATCAAGCAAAGACATGTGATTTGAATCAAGTGTGGAATGATCTTTAACTACAGAATCATGCTCTTTTTGCAAAGTAAAGTAATCTAATTTCAAACTTGCATGAGTTTTCTTAAGCTTCCTATACGATGTATGAATTCTTTCAGAAACTTCAAAAAATTGATCGTAGGTAAGCTCACATACCTCTTCCTGATCTGACTGACCAGGGTGATCATCAGCCATAAGACACAAGTTTGTTTCCTCCTCTTCAGCTTCAGTCTCAGAAGAGTCGGATGCAGAGTCTGCCCAGAACGCCTTCTGAATCCGCTTCTTGTCCTTTCTGAACTTTGGTTTCTCCTCACCCTTCTCCTTGCTTGGGTGAGCTTTAAGTGTAGGACATTCAGCCTTTATGTGTCCAGGCTTCCTGCATTCAAAACAAACAGATTCAGATGAACTCTTAAAATTTCTATTGGACTTACCCTTGTTCCACTTCTGATAGTTCTTATGTTTCTTCCTTAGAAAGCTTTTGAATTGCCTTGTGATTAAGGCAACATCATCGCTATCAGACCCGGAAGTGCTAGCATCTGAATCCTTGGCCTTTAGTGCCACTGTATTCTCTTTCTTACGTTCACCTGCATCAAGTTGTCTTTGGTTCACCCCTTGCTCGTAAGCAATAAGTGATCCAAGTAAGCTGTCAATAGAGTAAGTGTTTAAATCTTTAGATTCAGAAATAGCAGTAATCTTAGCATCATAAGAAGCAGGCAAACATCTTAGAATTTTGTTCACTCTTTCGTAGTTAGTAAGTTCTCTACCTAGAACATGCAAAGAGGTAACAATCTGAGTGAACCTTGTGTACATTTCTGAAATAGTCTCACTAGGTTTCATGCGAAAAAGTTCATAATCATGTAACAAGATGTTTAACCTAGACTGTTTGACTTCAGTTGTACCTTCGTATGTTATGCATAATCTATCCTAGATTTCCTTTCCCGTTGTACAAGTAGAAACACGCATATAGTCTTCAGATTTTAAAGCACAAAAGAAACAGTTCAAGCATTTTCCATTTAACTGTGCTAAATCACGATCATCAAACATCCAATCAGTAAAAGGCAGTTCAGTTTTCACATTGTTAATCAGTCTAAAAGGTGGTTCGTATCCGTCCTTAACTAACATCCACATGCGATAATCAATAGACTGTAGAAAAGTAGACATGCGTGTTTTCCAAAAATCAAAAGGAATATTATCAAACAACGGTGGTCTTGTAATAGAATATCCTTCAGTAGTATTACGATTATTACAGTTAGCCATGGATCAAATTCAAAAGTTTTTAAACCTAAATTTTGAATCCCGCTCTGATACCACTTGAAAGTTCGATAGGGATGTTAAGCCCTAGTGAACTAGTCCTGAGGCTAACCAAGAGGGGGGGTGAATTGGTTATTTAAAAATTTCATAATAACAATGAAAATCTTTTTATAACGTGCAGCGGAAACGAATTAAAACAACGATAAAAAGATCAACTACAGATATTCACCCAAGCAGTTAATATCAGAAAAGTAAAGTGCAAAACTGAATCAGAAAAGCAAACCAGATTTTATAGTGGTTCGGTCAACTTGACCTACGTCCACTCCCCGGAGCCTCCCCTCAGGGTATTGCACTAAACAAAAGTGTCTCTCCTTTTGCTCCCACAGCAAGGTGGAGAAGCCTGTACAAAGACCTCCTTTTCACCACACGGTGAGGTAGAGAACTCGACCTCCTTTCGCTTCCTCCTGAAGCAGGCAGAGAACCTTCGAACTCCTTTCGCTTCCTCCTGAAGCAGGCAGAGAACCTTCGAACTCCTTTTGCTTCCACCTGAAGTGGGCAGAGAACCCCGGATCTTCTTGCGAACGATCCTCCCACGACGAACACCGACTAGACGAAAGACGACGAGCGGAGAAGACGACTCTGATCCGTGCTCGGAGCAACCTTAGTGAATCCCTTACTGACTCCCCCTCACAAGATCTTCTCTCTCTCTCCCAACTCTCTCCCTCTCTCTTGGGTTTCTCAGGGAAGGAAGGCAGCAAAAGATTTTTCCAAAAATTGGAAAAAGTTCTTTTAAAGGAGGGCTTAAAATTTGCCCTAAATCTCAACTGGTCGGCCAATATCGTCCAGGACGATCGGTAGATCGTCCTGTACGATTAGTTCAAATTCAGCTGTTTCAGCCTGGACGATTAGGCTCTTCTAGACGATCAGTAGAAAAAGTTGTTCATATCGTCCCGTACGATCCTGCGATCGTCGGGGACGATTAGTGCAAATTGAGGGAAATCGTCCAGAAGACAGTTCGGGTCGTCTAGAGAAATCTGTGCTGGACGACCAAAAATGACTTGATCGTCCCGGACGATAGGGTCATCGTCAGGTACGATTAGTTCAAAAAGGCCCCAAATCGTCCTGAACACAGTTCGGGTTGTACAGCTGAAATGCACTAAACGATCATGATCGTCCGGGACGATCCTGCGATCGTCCAGGACGATATGATCGTATCAACCAAAAATAAATTGCTTTCATTAATTAGCAGATTAAATTTGGCATGATTGCACTGGATTGTCCAGGACGATACACGTATCATACGGGACGATCAGACCAAGTATCTAAAAATAAGAACTTGCCTAACTTGATCTGGCGGCTATGAATTTTTGATTTGGGCATATCGTCCCGTACGATCCGGAGATCGTCCAGGACGATCTGCTTAATCAGACCCTTTTAACTTAGTCACCCTAATTAGGGTTTCTATTTTAACTGGATCGTCCAGGATGATGTGGAGATCGTCCAGGATGATGTGGAGATCGTCTAGGACGATCTGAACAAAATTTTTAACAGAAACTCTAATTCACTCAATCTCTCTCCCTGAGTGTGTGTGTGCAAGGTTACTTAGCTAGGGAATCAGTTACATTACAATTGACTCAATAAAAAGAAAAATCATACATTTGACACACTTGGACCCGATCTTGAGTTGGCTTGAGTGGCTCGCGGTCTTTTGTGCCTGAAACAGATTAGCCAAGCAAAACACACTGGAAACGTGTTTGTCATCATCAAAACGAGATTTGCAACACCATCATATGATCTGCCAATTTGGATCCTTTGTGATGGGTATATTCCTACCCCATCACATGATCTCCCAATTTTGATCCTCTTTGATGGGCATATTCCTACCCATCATATGATCTCCTAGTTTTGATCCTCTATAATTTGCATATTCCTACCATATAATACGATCTCTTAGTAATATTCCTCGGTAATGGGCATAATCCTACCCCATCTCATGATCTGCTTGTTTTGATCCTTAGTGATGTGTATATTCCTACCCATTTTTATGATCTCCCAGTTTTGACCCTCTGTGATGGGTATATTCCTATCCCATCAAACGATCTCCTAGTTTTGAAACTCTTTGATGGGCATATTCCTACCCCATCATATGATCTCCCAGTTTTCATCCACTATAATTGACATATTCCTACACCATCATACGATCTCTAAGTAATGTTCCTCTGTGATGGGTATATTCCTACCCCACTAAATGATCTCCCAATTTTGATGCTTTGTGATGGGCATATTCTTACCCCATCTTACGATCTCCAAGTTTCGATCCTCTGTGATGGGCATATTCCTTCCCCATTAAACAATCTCCATGTTTCAATCCTCTATGATGGCCCTATTGCTACCCCATCGCAAGATCTTTAGCTCAGATCCTCTATGATGAGCATATTTCTACCCCATTATATGATCTCCTAGTTTTGATCCTCTGTTATGGGCACATTCCTACCACATCACACAATCTCCCAGATTGGATCCTCTGATATGAGCATATTCGTACCCCATCATATGATCTCCAAATTTTGATCCTCTATGATAGGCATATGCCTACCCCATCATATGGTCTCCCAATTTTGATCCTCTATGATGGGCATATTCCTACTCCATCTTACGATCTTCTTATTTAGATCCTCCTTGATGGGCATATTCCAACCCCAACATACAATCTCTTAGTATTGATCCTCTGTGATGGCCATAATTTCCATTTTTAATCCACCATACTTGGCATATATTTACCCCATCATATGATCTCTTAGTCTTGATCCTCTGTGATGGCCATATTTCTACCGCAATCTTGATCCTCTGTGATGGGAATATTCCTACCACATAATTTGACTCCTACTTTCTATCCTCTATGATGGGCATATTCCTACCCCATCAAATGATCTCCCAATTTTCATCCACTATAATTGACATATAACTACCCCATCATATGATCTCCCAGTAATGTTCCTCTATGTTGGGTATATTCCTACCCCACCAAACGATATCCCAATTTTGATGCCCTGTGATGGGCATATTCTTACCCCATCTTACGATCTCCAAGTTTCGATTCTCTGTGATGGGCATATTTCTAGCCCATCATTCAATCTCTCAGTTTGGATCCTCTATGATAGGCATATTCTAACCCCATCATATAATCTCCTAGTTTTTATCCTTTATGAAAAGCATATTCCAACCCCATCATATGATCTGCCAGTTTGGATCCTTTATGATGGGAATATTTCAACCCCATAATACAATCTCCCAGTTTTGATCCTCTTTGATGGGTATTTTCCTACCCCATTATACGTTCTCCAAGTTTCGATCCTCTATAATGGGCATATTCCTACCCCATCATACGATCTCCTGGTTTTGATCCTGTATGATGGCCATATTCCTAATCTGTGAAATGATCTCCTCATTTTGATCCCTAGGCATAACTCTACCCCATTATATGATCTCCCAGTTTTATGCCTTTATAATGGGCATATTCCTACCTAATCATGAAATCTCTCAATTTTGATCCTCTGTGATGGGTATATTCTTACCCCATCATATGATCTCCTAGTTTCGATCCTCTATGATGGGCATATTCCTAATTATATGATCTTTCAGTCTTGATCCTTTGTGATGGGCATATTTCTACCCCATCACACAATCTCCTAGTTATGATCCTCTCTGATGGGCATATTCCTACCCCATCATACAATCTCCTAGTCTCGATCTTTTGTGATGGGCATAACCCTATCCCACCAAACGATCTCCTAGTTTGATACTTTCTGATGGGCATATTCCTACCCCATTATACAATCTCCTAGTTTTGATCCTCTTTGATGGGCATATTCACACCCCATCATACGATCTCCCAGCTTTGATTCTTTATGAATGTTATATTCCGACCCCATCAAATAATCTCCTAGTTTCGATCTTCAGTGATGGGCATATTCCTACCACTTCGCACGATCTTCTAGTTTTGATCCTCTAGGATGGCCCTAATCTTACCCCATCATATGATCTCCTAATTTTGATCCTTTGTAATAGGCATATTCCTTTCCCATCGTATGATCTCCAAGTTTTGATCCTCTTTGTTGGGCATATCCCTACCCCATAATGCGACTTCCCAGTTTCGAACCTCTATACTGGACATGTTCCTACGCCATCAAATGACCTCCTAGTTTTGATCCTCTATGATGGGCATATTCTTAGAACATCATATGATCTCCTAGTTTTGATCCTCTGTGATGGGCATATTCCTACCCCATCATATGATCTCTGAGTTTTGATCCTCCGTAATGGGCATATTCCTACCGCATCATATGATCTCCCAGTTTTGATCCTCTATAGTGGGTATATTCGTACCCCATCATACGATCTCTTAGTTTTGATCATCTGTGATGGTCGTATTCCTACCCCATCATAGGATCTCCCAGTTTTAATCCTCTATGATGGGCATATTCATACCCATAAAATGATCTCCTAGTTTTGATCCGTTGTGATGGCATATTCCTTCCCAATCTTAAGATCTCCTAGTTTTGATCCTCAGTGATGGGCATATTCCTTCCCAATCTTAAGATCTCCTAGTTTTGATCCGCTATGATGGGCATATTCCTACCTTATTATATGATCTCCAAGTTTTGATCCTCTATAATGGGTATATTCCTTCCCCAGTATATGACCTCCTAGTTTTGATCATCTATGAAGAGCATATTCCTACCCCATTAGACAATCTCCCAATTTTGATCGTCTGTGATGGGTATATTCCTACCCCATGATATGATCTCCTAGTTCCGATCCTTAGCGATTAGTATATTCCACCACCTTCATACGATCTTCTAATTTCCATCCTCTATGATGGGCATATTCCAACCCCATCTTACGATCTCCCAGTTTTTATCCTCTATCATGGGCATATACCTACCACATTCTATGATCTTTCAGCTTTGTTCCTCTGTAATGGGTATATTCCTACCCCATCATACGATCTTCCAGTTTTGATCCTCTATGATGGGCATATTCCTACCATGTCATATCAATCTTCTATGATGGGCATATTCCTACCCCATCATACGATCTCCTAGTTTTGATCCTCTGTGATGGCATATTCCTACCCCATTATATGATCTCTTATTTTTGATCCTCTAAGATGGGCATATTCCTACCCTACCATATAATCTCCCATTTTTATTCCCTTGTGATGGGCATATTCTTGCCCCATCATACGATCTCCCAATTTTGATCCTCTGTGATGGGTATATTCCTACCCCACCATAAAATCTCCTAATTTTGATCCTCAGGGATGGGTATATTCCTACCCCATCACATGATCTCCCAATTTTCATCCTTTGTGATGGGCATATTTCTACCCCCATCATATAATCTCCTTGTCTTGATGCTCTCTGATGGGCATATTCCTTCCCCATCATATGTCTCCTAGTTTTTATACTCTGTGATGGGCATATTCCTACCCCATCATACAATCTCCCAGTTTTGATCACCTTTGATGGGCATATTCTGACCCAATCATACGATCTCTAGTTTTGATCCTCTATGATGGGCATATTCCTACCCCATCATACGATCTCCCAGTTTCAATCCTCTCTGATGGGCATATTCCTATGCCATAAAATGAACTCTTAGTTTTGATCCTCTGTGATGGCAATTCCTTCCCCAAGCTATGTTCTACTTATTTTGATCATTTATGATGGGCATATTCCTACCACATTATACGATCTCCCAATTTTGATCCACTGTGATGGGTATATTCCTGCCCCATGAAACGATCTGCTTATTTCGATCCTTAGCGATGAGCATATTCCAACGCCTTCATACGATCTTCTAATTTTCATACTCTATAATGTCCATATTCCTACCCCATCATATAATCTACCAATTTTGATCCTCTGTAATGGGCATATTCCTACTCCATCTTACGATCTCCTAATTTTTATCCCCTATGATGGGCATATTCCTACACCATCAAATGATCTCCCAGTTTCGATCCTCTATAATAGTTATATTCCTACTCCATCACATGATCTCCTAGTTTTGATCCTCTGTTATGGGAATAATCTACCCCATCATACCAATCCTCTGTGATGGGCATATTCCTACCCTGTCATATGATCTCCTAGTTTTAATCCTCTGTGATGGCATATTCCTACCCCATTATATGATCTCCTATTTTTAATGCTATGTGATGGGCATATTCCAACACTACCATAGGATCTCCCATTTTTATTCCTCTATGATGTGTTTATTCTTGCCCCATCACACGATCTGCCAATTTTAATCCTCTATGATGGGTATTTTCCTACCCCACCATACAATCTCCTAGTTTTGATCCTCAGGGATGGGCATTTTCCTACCCCATCACTTGATCTCCTAATTTTGATCCTTTGTGATGGGCATATTTCTACCCCATCATATAATCTCCTTGTCTCGATCCTCTGTGATGGGTATATTCCTACCCCAATATATGATCTCATAATTTCTATACTCCATGATGGGCATTTTCCTACCCCATCATACGATCTCCTAGTTTGATTCTCTAAGATGGGCATATTCCTACCCCATTATACGATCTCCTAGTTTTGATAGTTTATGATGGGTATATTTCTACCCCATCATACGATCTCCTAGTTTTGATCCTCGGTGATGGGCATATTCTTACCCCTTCAAACGATCTTTCAATTTTGATCCTTTATGATGGGTATATTCCTACCCCATTATATGATCTCTTAGTTTTGATCCTTAGTGATGGGCATATTCCTACCCCATCATATAATCTTCCATTCTTAATCCTCTATGATAGGCATATTTGTACCCCATCATACGACCTCCCAATTTTTATCCTCTACGATTGGAATATTCCTACCCCATCATACAATCTCCCCATTTTGATCCTTTATGATGGGTATATTCCTACCTAATCACACGATCTATTAGTTTTGATCCTGAATGATTTGTATATTCCTACCCCATCATATAATCTTCAGTTTTGATTCCCTATGATGGGTATATACAAACCCCATCTTATGATCTCCCATTTTTTGTCCTTTATGATGGGGTATTTTCCTACCCCATCATATGATCGCTCAATTTTGATCTGCTATAATGGGCATATTCCTAACCCATCGTATGATCTGCCAGTTTGGATCCTTTGTAAAGGGCATATTGCTACCCCATTATATGATCTCCTAGTTTTGAACCTCTTAGATGGGCATATTCCTGCCCCATCATATGATTTCCCTATTTTGTTCCTTTGTGATGGAATGCCCCATCATGTGGTCTCCCAGTTTTGATCCTCTGTGATGGGTATATTCCTACCCCATCAAATGATCTCCCAATTTTAATCCTCTATGATGGGCATATTCCTACCCCATCATATGATCTTCCTATCCTGATCCTCTATAATGGCCACATTTTTACCCCATCACATGATCTCCTTATTTTGACATTTTGTGATGGGCATATTATTACCCCATCACACAATCTCCAAGTTTTGATCCTCTATGATGGCCATATTCCTACCCATCATATGATCTCCTAGTTTCGATCCTCCATGATGGGTATATTCTTACCCCATTATATGATCTCCCACTTTTGTTCCTCTATGATGGACATAATCCTACCCCATTATATGATCTCTCAATTTTGATCCTCTATGATGGGTATATTCCTACCCCTTTATATAATCTTCCAATTTTAATCCTCTATGATGGGCATATTCCAACCCCATCATAAGATTTGCCAATTTTGATCGTCGATGATGGGCATTTCCTACCCCATCATACGATCTCACTATTTTAATTCTCTGTGATTGGTATATTCGTACCCCATCATACGATCTCCTAGTTTAGATCCTCGGTGATTGGCATATTCCTACCCCTTTATACGATCTTTCAATTTTAATGCTCTCTGATGAGCATACTCCTACCCCATCATATAATCCGCTAATTTTGATCCTCATTGATGGGCATATTCCTTCCCCATCATATGATCTCCCAGTTTTGATCCCATGTGATGGGCATATTCCTACCCCATCATATGATCTCCTAATTTTGATCCTCTAAGGTGGGTATATTCCTACACTATCAAACAATCTCTTAGTTTTGATCCTATATGATAGGCATACTCCTACCCAATCATACGATCTCCCATTTTAAATCCATTGTGATGGGCATATTCATACCCCTTAAAACTATCTCCTAGTTTTGATCCTCTGTGATGGCATATTCCTTCCCCAACAAAAGTCCTCCTAGCTTTGATCCTCTATGATGAGCATATTCCTACCCCATCATATAATCTCCCAATTTTGATCCTCTGTGATGGGTATATTCCTACGCCATGATACGATCTCCTAGTTTCGATCCTTAGCAATGAGCATATTCCTCTGCCTTCATACGATCTTCTAATTTCCATCCTCTATGATGGGCATATTCCTACCCTATCTTATGATCTCCTAGTTTTTATCCTTTGCCATGGGCATATACCTACCCCATCGTACGATCTCCCAGTTTAGTTCCTCTGTAATTGGTTTATTCTTACCCCATCATACGATCTCCCAGATTTAATCCTCTGTGATGGGCATTTTCTTACCCCATCATATCAATCCTCTATGATGGGCATATTCCTACCCCATCATACGATCTCCTAGTATTGATCCTCTGTGATGGCATATTCCTACCACATTATATGATCTCCTATTTTTGATCATCTGTGATGGGCATATTCCTACCATACCATATGATCTCCCATTTGTATTCCTCTATGATGAGAATATTCCTGCCCCATCATATGATCTCCTAATTTTGATCCTCTGTGATGGGTATATTCCTACCCCATCATACGATCTCCTAGTTTCGATCCTCATGGATGGGCATATTCTTATCCCATCACATGCTCTCCCAGTTTTGATCCTTTTTGATGGGCATATTTTGACCCATCATACAATCTCTATGTCTTGATCCTCTCTAATAGGCATATTCCTACCCCATCTTATGATCTCCCAATTTTGATCCTCTGTGATGGGTATATTCCTGCCCCATGATACGATATACTTGTTTCGATCCTCAGCAATGAGCATATTCAAATGCCTTCATATGATCTTCTAATTTTCATCCTCTATAATGGGCATATTCCTACCCCATCACATGATATACCAATTTTGATCCTCCGTGATGGGCATATTCCTACTCCATCATACAATCTCCCAGTTTTTATGACCTGTGATAGGCATATTCCTACCCCATCAAATGATCTCCCAATTTTGATCCTCTACAATGGGTATATTCCTACCCAATCACATGATCTCCTAGTTTTGATCCTCTGTGATGAGCATAATCCCACCATATTATCTACTAGTTTGAATATTTTATGATGGGTATATTCCTATCCCATTATACCATCTCGTAGTTTTGATCATTTATGATGGGTATATTCCTACCCCACCATACGATCACCCAATTTGGATCCCAAATGATGGGCATATTCAACCCATCATATAATCTCTCAATTTTTGTCCTCTATAATAGGCATATTCCTATCGCATCATATGATCTCCCAATTTTGATCATCTGTGATAGGCATATTCCTACACCATCATATGATTTGCCAGCTTGGATTATTTGGAATATTCCAACCCCATCATACGATCTCATAGTTTTGATCCTACTACATCATATGATCTCATAGTTTTGATCCTCGGTGATGGGCATACTCCTACCCCATCATACGTTCTCCTTGTTTTGATGTTATGTGATGGGCACATTCCTATCCCATCATTTGATCTCCTAGTTTTGATCCTCTGTGATGGACATATTCCTACCCCATCATATGATCTCCTAGTTTTGATCCTTTGTGATGGAAATATTCCTACTCCATTAAACGATCTCCCATACTTATTCATCTATGATGGGCATATTCCTACCCCAACATATGATCTTTCCATTCTGATCTTCTATGATGGACATATTCCTACTCCATTATATGATCTCCTAGTTTGGATCCTCGGTGATGGGCATACTCCTACCCCATCATACGATCTTCTAGTTTTGATGCTATGTAATGGGCATATTCCTATCCCATCATATGATCTCCTAGTTTTGATCCTCTGTGATGGACATATTCCTACCCCATCATATGATCTCCTAGTTCTGATCCTTTGTGATGGCAATATTCCTATCCCATTATACAATCTCCCATATTTATTCATCTGTGATGGGCATATTCCTACCCCATCATATAATCTTCCAGTTTTGATCTTCTATGATTGGCATATTCCTACCCCACCGTATTATCTGCTAGTTTGAATCCTTTATGATGGGCATATTCTTATCCCATCATATGATCTCCCAGTTTTCATCCTTTATGATGGGTATATTCCTACCCCATCATATGATCTCCCAATTTTGATCCCCTATTATGGGCATATTCAACCAATCATATAATCTCTCAATTTTGGTCCTCTGTGATAGGCATATTCCTATCACATCATATAATCTCCCAGTTTTGAAGATTTTTTAAAGGCATTTTCCTACCCCATCATATGATCTGCCAGCTTGGATCATTTGTGATGGGCGTATTCCTACATCATCATACAATCTCCCACTTTTTATCTTCTTTGATAGGCACATTCCTATTCCATCATATGATCTCCCAATTTAGATTCTTCGTGATGGGCATACTCCTACCCCATCATACGATCTCTTAGTTTTGATTCTATGTGATGGGCATATTCCTATCCCATCATATAATCTCCTAGTTTTGATCCTCTGTGATGGGCATATTCCTACACCATCATATGATCTCCCACTTTTGATACTTTGTGATGGGCATATTCCTACCCCATTATACGATCTCCCATATTTGTTCCTCTGTGATTGGTTTATTTCTACCCCATCAAATGATATTCTAGTTTTGATCTTCTATGATGGGCATATTCCTTCCCCACCATATTATCTGTTAGTTTGAATCATTTTATGATAGACATATTCCTACCCCACCATATCCCAATTTTGATCCTTTATGATGGGTATATTCTTAACCCATCATACGATCACCCAATTTCGATCCCCTATAATGGGCATATTCTGTTGCAAATTTGGTTTTGATGATGACAAAAATGTTTCCAGTGTGTTTTGCTTGGCTAATCTGTTTCAGGCACAAAAGATCACGAGCCACTCAAGCCAAGTCAAGATCGGGTCCAAGTGTGTCCAATGTACTGTTTTTCATTTTATTGAGTCAATTGTAATGTAACTGATCCCCTAGCTAAGTAACCTTGCACACACACACTCAGGGGGAGAGCTTGAGTGAATTAGAGTTTCTTTTCATTTTTTGTTCCGATCATCCTGGACGATCCAGCCAAAATAGAAACCCTAATTAGGGCGACCAAGTTAAGATTGTCTAATAAAGCAGATCGCCCCGGACGATATGCCCAAATCAGAAATTCTCAGCCGCCAGATCAAGTTAGGCAAGTTTTTACTTTTAGTTATTCGATCTGATCGTCCTGGACGATACGTGTATCGTCCTGGACGATTCAGCACAATCATGCCTAATTTAATCTGGTAATTAAGGAAAGCAATTTATTTTTGATTGATATGATCATATCGTCCCGGACGATCGCAAGATCGTCCCGGACGATCATGATCGTCTAGTGCATTTCAGCTGTACGACCCGAACTGTGTTCAGGACAATTTGGGCACTTTTTGAACTAATCGTACAGGACGATATCCCTATCATCCTGGACGATCAAGTCATTTTTTGGTCGTCCAGCACAGATATCTCTGGACGACCCGAACTGTCTTCTGGACGATATTCCTCGATTTGCACTAATCGTCCCGGACGATCGCAGGATTGTACGGGACGATAGGAACAATTTTTTCTACTAATCGTCCAGTAGAGCCAGATCGTCCAGGTTGAAACAGCTAAATTTGAACTGATCGTACAGGACGATCTATCGATCGTCCTGGATGATCTTGGCCAACCAGTTGAGATTTAAGGCAAATTTTAAGCCCTCCTATAAAAGAACTTTTTCTTGAAATAAGAAAAATCTTTTGCTACCTTCCTTCCCTGAGAAACCCTAGAGAGAGAGAGAGTTAGGAGAGAGAGAGAAGATCTTGTGAGGTGGAGTTAGTGAGGGAGTCACTAAGGTTGCTCCAAGCACGGATCAGAGTCGTCTTCTCCGCTCGTCGTCTTTCGTCTAGTCGGTGTTCGTCGTGGGAGGATCGTTCGCAAGAAGATCCGGGGTTCTCTGCCCGCTTTAGGTGGAAGCAAAAGGAGTTCGAAGGTTCTCTGTCTGCTTCAGGAGGAAGCAAAAGGAGGTCGGGTTCTCTGCCTCACCGTGGGGTGAAAAGGAGGTGTTTGTACAGGCTTCTCCGCCTTGCTGTGGGAGCAAAAGGAGAGACACTTTTGTTTAGTGCAATACCCGGAGGGGAGGCTCCGGGGAGTGGACGTAGGTCAAGTTGACCGAACCACTATAAAATCTGGTTTGCTTTTCTGATTCAGTTTTGCACTTTACTTTTCCGATATTAACTGCTTGGGTGAATATCTGTGATTGATCTTTTTATTCTTGTTTACTTGATTTCGCTTCTAAGTATCGAAAAGATTTTCATTGTTATCGTGAAATTTTTAAATAACCAAATCACCCTACCTCTTGGTTAGCCTTGGGACTAGTTCACTAGGGCTTAACATCCCAATCGAACTTTCAAGTGGTATCAGAGCGGGATTC
Source organism: Dendrobium chrysotoxum (assembly GCA_019925795.1). NCBI lineage: Eukaryota > Viridiplantae > Streptophyta > Magnoliopsida > Asparagales > Orchidaceae > Dendrobium > Dendrobium chrysotoxum. The sequence goes on along the minus strand of CM034313.1, from coordinate 46,503,181 downwards.
AAAATTTAGGTTTAAAAACTTTTGAATTTGATCCATGGGTAACTATAACAATCGTAATACTACTGAAGGTTATTCTATTACAAGACCACTGTTGTTTGATAATATTCCTTTTGATTTTTGGAAAACAAGCATGTCTACTTTTCTGCAATCTATTGATTATCGCATGTGGATGTTAGTTAAGGACGGATACGAACCACCTTTTAGATTGATTAATAATGTGAAAACTGAATTGCCTTTTGCTGAATGGACGTTTGATGATCGTGATTTAGCACAGTTAAATGCAAAATGCTTGAACTGTTTCTTTTGTGCTTTAAAATCTGAAGACTATATGCGTGTTTCTACTTGTACAACGGGAAAGGAAATCTGGGATAGATTATGTATAACATACGAAGGTACAACTGAAGTAAACAGTCTAGGTCAAACATATTGTTACATGATTACGAACTTTTTCGCATGAAACCTAGTGAGAATATCTCAAAAATGTACACAAGGTTCACTCAGATTGTTACCTCTTTACATGCTCTAGGGAGAGAACTTACTAACTACGAAAGAGTGAACAAAATTCTTAGATGTTTGCCTGCTTCTTATGATGCTAAGATTACTGCTATCACTCAATCTAAAGATTTAAATACTTACTCTATTGACAGCTTACTTGGATCACTTATTGCTTACGAGCAAGGGGTGAACAAAAGGCAACTTGATGCAGGTGAACGCAAGAAAGAGAAGACAGTGGCACTAAAGGCCAAAGATTCAGATGCTAGCACTTCCGGGTCCGATAGCGATGATGTTGCCTTTGTTGCAAATCTGGTTTTGATGATGACAAACATGTTTCCAGTGTATTTTGCTTGGCTAATCTGTTTCAGGCACAAAAGACCGCGAGCCACTCAAGCCAACTCAAGATCGGGTCCAAGTGTGTCAAATGTATGATTTTTCTTTTTATTGAGTCAATTGTAATGTAACTGATTCCCTAGCTAAGTAACCTTGCACACACACACTCAGGGGGAGAGATTGAGTGAATTAGAGTTTCTGTTGCAATTTTGTTCAGATCGTCCTAGACGATATCCACATCATCCTGGACGATCCAGTTAAAACAGAAACCCTAATTAGGGCGACTAAGTTAAGAGGGTCTGATTGAGCCGATCGTCCTGGACGATCTACGGATCGTACGGGACGATATGCCCAAATCAGAAATTCTCAGCCGCTAGATTAAGTTAGGCAAGTTTTATTTTAAGTATTTTGGTCTGATCGTCCCGGACGATACGTGTATCGTCCTGGACGATTCACTACAATCATGCCTAAATTAGTTTGGTAATTAAGGAAAGCAATTAATGTTTAATTGATACGATCACATCGTCCTGGACGATCGCAGGATCGTCCCGGACGATCGTGATCGTCTTGTGCATTTCAGCTGTATGTCCAGAACTATGTACTGGACGATTTGGGGCCTTTTTGAACTAATCGTACCGAACGATTACGCTATCGTCCGGGACGATCAAGTCATTTTTTGGTCGTCCAGCACAGATTTCTCTGGACGACCCGAACTGTCTTCTGGACGATTTCCTTCAATTTGAACTAATCGTCCCGGACGATCGCAGGATCGTACTGGACGATATGAACAACTTTTTCTACTGATCATCCAGAAGAGCCAGATCGTCTAGGCTGAAACAGCTGAATATGAACTGATCGTACAGGACGATCTACCGATCATCCTGGACGATCTAGGCCGACAAGTTGAGATTTAGGGCAAATTTTAAGCCCTCCTTTAAAAGAACTTTTTCCTAGATTTGGAAAAATCTTTTGCTGCCTTCCTTCCCTAAGAAATCCTAGAGAGAGAGAGAGTTGGGAGAGAGAGAAGAGATCTTGTGAGGGGGAGTTAGTGAGGGATTCACTAAGGTTGCTCCAAGCACGGATCAGAGTCGTCCTCTCCACTCGTCGTCTGTCGTCTAGTCGGTGTTCTTCGTGGGAGGATCGTTCGCAAGAAGATCCGGGTTCTCTGCCCGCTTCAGGAGGAAGCGAAAGGAGTTCGTGGGTTCTCTGCCCGCTTCAGGTGGAAGCAAAAGGAGTTCGAAGGTTCTCTGCCTGCTTCAGGAGGAAGCGAAAGGAGGTCAGGTTCTCTGCCTCACCGTGTGGTGAAAAGGAGGTGTTTTGTACAGGCTTCTCCGCCTTGCTGTGGGAGCAAAAGGAGAGTCACTTTCATTTAGTGCAATACCCGGAGGGGAGGCTCCGGGGAGTGGACGTAGGTCAAGTTGACCGAACCACTATAAAATCTGGTTTGCTTTTCTGATTCAGTTTTGCATTTTACTTTTCAATATAAACTGCTTGGGTTAATATCGTTGGTTGAACTTTTTGTTATTGTTTACGTGTTTCCGCTGCTAAGTATCGAAAAGATTTTCATAGTTATCGTGAAATTTTTAAATAACCAATTCACCCCCCCCTCTTGGTTAGCCTCGGGACTAGTTCACTAGGGCTTAACATCCCTTTCGAACTTTCAAGTGGTATCAGAGCGGGATTCAAAATTTCTGTTTAAAAACTTTTGAATTTGATCCAATGGCTAATTGTAACAATCGTAATACTGCTGAAGGTTATTCTATTACTAGACCACCGTTGTTTGACAATATTCCTTTTGATTTTTGGAAAACACGCATGTCTACTTTTCTGCAATCTATTGATTATCGCATGTGGATGTTAGTTAAGGACGGATACGAACCACCTTTTCGAATGATTAACAATGTGAAAACTGAATTGCCATTTGCTGATTGGATGTTTGATGATCGTAATTTAGCACAGTTGAATGCAAAATATTTGAACTGTTTCTTTTGTGCTTTGAAATCTGAAGACTATATGCGTGTTTCTACTTGTACCACGGGAAAGGAAATCTGGGATAGGTTATGTATAACATACGAAGGTACAACTGAAGTTAAACAATCTAGGTTAAACATCTTGTTACATGATTATGAACTTTTTCGCATGAAACCTAGTGAGACTATTTCAGAAATGTACACAAGGTTCACTCAGATTGTTACCTCTTTGCATGCTTTAGGTAGAGAACTTACCAACTACGAAAGAGTGAACAAGATTCTTAGATGTTTGCCTGCTTCTTATGATGCTAAGATTACTGCTATTACTGAATCCAAAGATTTAAATACTTACTCTATTGACAGCTTACTTGGATCACTCATTGCTTACAAGCAAGGGGTGAACCAAAGGCAACTTGATTCAGGTGAACGCAAGAAAGAGAAGACCGTGGCACTAAAGGCCAAAGATTCAGATGCTAGCACTTCCGGGTCTGATAGCGACGAAGTTGCCTTAATCACAAGGCAATTCAAAAGCTTTCTAAGGAAGAAACATAAGAACTATCAGAAGTGGAACAAGGGAAAGTTCAATAAAAACTTTAAGGGTTCATCTGAATCGGTTTGTTTTGAATGCAGGAAGCCTGGACACATTAAGGCTGATTGTCCAACACTTAAAGCTCACCCAAGCAAGGAGAAGAGTGAGGAGAAACCAAAGTTCAGGAAGGATAAGAAGCGGATTCAGAAGGCGTTCTGGGCAGACTCTGCATCCGACTCTTCTGAGACCGAAGCTGAAGAGGAGGAAACAAACTTGTGTCTGATGGCGGATGATCACCCTGGTCAGTCGGACCAGGAAGAGGTATGTGAGCTTACTTACGATCAATTATTTGAAGTTTCTGAAAAGATTCATACATCGTATAGGAAGCTTAAGAAAACCCATGCTAGTTTGAAACTAGATTATCTGACTTTGCAAAAAGAGCATGAAGTGTTGATTAAGGATCATTCCACCATTGATAGCAATCACATGTCTTTACTAGATGAGTTTGTTGAACTGAATAAAAAGCATTCTGATTTAATTGTTGAGCATAACTTGTTAAAAATATCGCATGATGAATTAGAACTTGCTTTTAAGAAAGTGAATGATTTGGCATCTGAGTTAGAAAGTATTGAAAGTGCAAAAACGTTTGAAATTGGAAGTTTAAACAAACACATTGAGTTTTTGAAAGTGAAAATCAGTGCTCTTGAAAATAACAAAACACTGCCTACTTTTGAACAATTTTATGCACCGCCACCTTTTAAAAATTCTGTTGCAAGTTCATCAAAGAATGTTTCATACACTACTAGGAAGAGGCACTATCACTCACGACGTTTAGTTAATCCTTTTCCTGGTGTTAGATGTTTTTCATGTGGCATGTTAGGACACATATCACACACTTGTACTGTTCACCGTAGTACACATTGGGTGTGGACACTCAAACTGCCTGTTGCACAGCATAGCACGCATGCATCGCATTCTTCATTTCATAAGAAGGAACCCAAACCTGTTTGGGTTCCTAAGACTGACATTTGATGATTTTGTAGGTGTGCTCTCACACAAGACCTCGTGAGAGCATGTGGTACCTGGACATGGATGTTCTAGACATATGATTGGAGATGCAAATCAGTTCATTTCGCTGGAGGCCAAAGCTGGAGGCAAGGTTACACTTGGAGATAACACCACCAGGAAGGTGGTAGGCACAGGTATAATTGGTGATTCAAAGAACTTTATGATTGATAATGTTTTGCTTGTAGATGGACTGAAACACAACCTGCTAAGCATCAGTCAACTCTGCGACAAGGGATACAGCATCAAATTCCTGCCCACTGGCTGCATTTTAAGCTTAAATGATGAAGTTGTTTTGCAGGGGCAAAGGATCAACAACGTCTATAAGCTGGATGTAAGTAGCATTAAATCTGATAATTCAATTTGCTTAAAAACTGCTGCTGATGAGTCTTGGTTATGGCATAGGAGATTGTGTCATGCCAGTATGAAAACCCTTAGGAGAGTCACCCAAAAGGACTTAGTTAGAGGTGTGCCTAAGCTTAAGTTCACTAAGGATCACCTGTGTGATGCCTGTCAGTTGGGGAAGCAAGTCCAGTCCTCTTTTCACTCTGTTAAGGACATTAGCACCTCTAGACCTTTAGAAGTTCTTCACATGGACCTCTTTGGACCCATTAGCACTGCCAGCTTAGGGGGGAGAGTCTATGGTTTTGTGATTGTTGATGATTATTCAAGGTTCACTTGGGTTAAGTTTTTGTCATACAAATCTGAGTCATATGATGAGTTTAGATCTTTCTTTACTTGGATTCAGAAGAAGTTAGGATGTGAGATTATTACCATCCATAGTGATCACGGAGGGGAGTTTGAAAATGAAAGATTTGGAAGTTTTTGTGAGGATCATGGGATTAGTCACAATGTTTCAGCTCCTAGGACCTCTCAGCAGAACGGGGTAGCTGAAAGGAAGAACAGGACCTTAGTGGAAGCCGCTAGAGCCATGCTTACCGAGTATTCACTTCCAAAATACTTTTGGGCTGAAGCGGTGAACACTGCCTGTTATGTGCTGAATAGGGTGAATGTGAGAGTTAAACTGAACAAGACACCTTATGAGATCATTAAGGGTAGAACACCAAATCTGTCCCACCTCCATGTTTTTGGCTGTAAGGTTTTCATTCTGAACAACGGGAAGTCACCCTTAGGAAAATTTGACCCCAAATCTGATGAAGGAGTGTTCTTAGGATATTCAAGTGTGGGGAAATCCTTTAGGGTGTTCAATAGGAGGACTTTGGTGGTGGAAGAAACAACCCATGTAGTGTTTGATGAATCTGATCCTAAGGAGTCTAGATCTGAAGTAGAAGATGAAGAGATTGTTGAGGTTACCCAAGGAGTTGGAAATACAAATTTGGAGGAAAGGGTAGAACCTCAAACCCCATTGCCTAGAGATTGGAGATATTCTTCGAGTCATCCTAAAGAACTAATCTTAGGAGACCCTTCTGAAGGTGTTAGGACTAGGCATGGACTTAGGAAGGAAGTGAACCATTCTGCCTTTATCTCAATGACTGAACCCACCAACATCAATCAAGCCCTGTCGGATGAATTTTGGATTTTAGCTATGCAGGAAGAATTGAATCAATTTGTAAGGAATGATGTTTGGGAGTTAGTAGAAAGACCTAAAAATCAAAGTATTGTGGGAACCAAGTGGGTCTTTAAGAATAAGATGAATGATTCTGGTGTGGTGGTGAGAAATAAGGTAAGATTGGTGGCTAAGGGGTATAATCAGATAGAAGGGATAGATTTTGAGGAAACTTTTGCCCCTGTAGCTAGATAGGAAGCCATTAGAGTGCTACTAGCCTTTACCTGTTATAAGGGATTTAAGCTGTTTCAAATGGATGTCAAGAGTGCCTTTTTAAATGGGGTAATTAAAGAAGATGTTTTTGTAGAATAACCCCCAGGTTTTGAGAGTTCCCAATATCCAAGTCATGTCTATAAATTAAAAAAGGCCTTATATGGATTGAAACAGGCACCCAGAGCTTGGTATGAGAGGCTTAGCACATTCCTGTTAGAAAAAGAGTTTGTTAAGGGGAGCGTAGACACCACCCTTTTTCTGAGGAGATTAGGAGATGACTTACTCATTGTCCAGATCTATGTTGATGATATAATTTTTGGATCTTCTGATAAATACTTATGTGAAGAGTTTTCTAAAACAATGAGTAAAGAGTTTGAGATGAGTATGATGGGAGAATTGTCCTGCTTTTTGGGGTTTAGCATAAGGCAAACGGATGATGGAACCTTTCTCAATCAATCAAAATACACTAAGGACATTTTGAAGAAATATGAAATGGACAAAGCCAAGCCAATCAATACTCCCATGCCCTCCTCAGTTCAGTTAGATAAGGATTCAAATGGAAAATCTGTTGATCAGAAGAAGTATAGAGGGATAATAGGGTCACTGCTTTACCTGACTGCTAGCCGACCTGATATCATGTTTAGTGTCTGTCTTTGTGCTAGGTTTCAGGCTGATCCTAAAGAGTCCCACCTGACTGCTGTTAAGAGAATTCTTAGATATCTTTTAGGAACCCCAAACCTAGGAATTTGGTACCCTAGGCACAGCACCTCTTTTGAGATCATTGGATATTCTGATTCTGACTTTACGGGGTGTAGGGTGGATAGGAAGAGTACTTCTGGGACTTGTCAATTTATAGGACAGTCGTTAGTCTCCTGGTCCAGTAGAAAACAGAACTCAGTTGCACTTTCCACTGCTGAAGCTGAGTACATTGCCTTAAGGAGTTGTGTGGCCCAAGTTCTTTGGTTGAAGCAGCAAGTCTTGGATTTAGGAGTACCTGTTGGCACAATTTCTGTTCTGTGTGATAATACTAGTGCCATCTGTATCTCTAAGAATCCAATCCAATATTCTAGGACCAAACACATTGACATTAGGCATCACTTCATTAGGGACTATGTTACAAAAAGGGACATTGTGCTACACCACGTAGCAACTGAAAATCAGCTGGCTGACATATTCACTAAACCACTGGCCTTTGACTCATTCAGCATTTTGAGAACCAGATTAGGAGTGATTGATATAAATGCTTGATTCTGATGACTGCTGATTTATGATTGTTATGATTGGTATTCTGATTTCTGCTAGTTAGTTTTTTGTATTCTGTTTTCTGATTTCTGTGTTACCCTTTTTGTTAGTTTGATTTGAGTATTTACTTTGCTATGATTTTCTACCTATTTTTTATGTTTTTCAAGATCTGATCACCGCTCACTACTTCTGGTGATCTGAATTTTTTGACTGAGAGTTTTTACCTTGTTTTGGTTTGGAAGCTGATAAGCAGTGATTGACTTCGCTGAATCTGTTAAAGGGAAGAAATATTGATAATTGTTTCTCTTCCTCTAACTCCTTTACTGGTGTGTAGTTTCTTTTGAATAAAAATCCTTTTCAAAATTAAAATGTTAGTTTTTGAAATAGAGATTATTTTATCTTCCTACAGTAATCTGCCTCATATCAATAGTGTTTTTCAAAGTCTTGAGTCATTAGTTTGATTTTCTAAACCAAGTGATTGTATTTATCATATATTATATGGATTTTGTTTTCTGAATCGTTCTTCCTTACTGCGGAGAGTCATCTCCTATGTCTGGAAGATAATCTCACAGCTGAGACTCTTTAATGATTATGAAAAGGAGAAAGCTTATAAAAGATGCGCAGTGCGCCAGATAATTTGAAAAAGAGGCATAAAATGAGCCCAAAACTGAAAAGATGCGAAATTGCCAAATTGGATACACAAAGTGTATCAAAAATCAAAAGATGCGTAAAGCGCCAACCAATTTGCAAAAGAGGCACAAAATGAGCCCAACACAAGCTTTCTTTCCTTTCAGATTATTAAATGTCTTAGAAAAATCTGTGCGCCACTTAATATTTTCAAAAGCTTGAGTCTTGAAAATCCTGATTTCTGATTTTTTACTTTGTAACACTATTATATCAGATATTTTTCTGGAACGAGGCTTGAAAGGATTTCTTTTTCAAATCTAATGTCTTTTATTCTGAATCGGATTTTTGTGTTGAAAGAGGTTTGCATCGATAAGGTGCCCGGGGTCGGAGTTACGAAAGTTGATTATTTCCAACCTTTTTTGGATTTCAGCGCTGTCAATTGTCCTGTCATTGGTTTTTGAATCTAACATCAATATGTTTTATTTTATGTTTTATTTCTGTGTTATGTTTTTTCCCTCCTCCTTTTTGTGATGTCAAAAGGGGGAGTCAGAGTTGTAGTCGTGTCGTGTCTGTTTCTGTTTTCTGTTTCATGTTTTCTGTATTGTTTGAGCTGTTAAATGAAAATTAAAAAAAAAAATGTTTGTTTTGTTTGATCTCCTAGTTTACCTTGGTTTTCAGACTACTTTACAAATGTTTGCCATCATCAAAAAGGGGGAGATTGTTGCAAATCTGGTTTTGATGATGACAAACATGTTTCCAGTGTGTTTTGCTTGGCTAATCTGTTTCAGGCACAAAAGACCGCGAGCCACTCAAGCCAACTCAAGATCGGGTCCAAGTGTGTCAAATGTATGATTTTTCTTTTTATTGAGTCAATTGTAATGTAACTGATTCCCTAGCTAAGTAACCTTGCACACACACACTCAGGGGGAGAGATTGAGTGAATTAGAGTTTCTGTTGCAATTTTGTTCAGATCGTCCTGGACGATATCCACATCGTCCTGGACGATCCAGTTAAAACAAAAACCCTAATTAGGGCGACTAAGTTAAGAGGGTCTGATTGAGCCGATCGTCCTAGACGATCTACGGATCGTACGGGACTATATGCCTAAATCAGAAATTCTCAGCCGCCAGATTAAGTTAGGCAAGTTTTATTTTAAGTATTTTGGTCTGATCGTCCCGGACGATACGTGTATCGTCCTGGACGATTCACTACAATCATGCCTAAATTAGTCTGGTAATTAAGGAAAGCAATTAATGTTTAATTGATACGATCACATCATCCTGGACGATCGCAGGATCGTCCCGGACGATCGTGATTGTCTTGTGCATTTCAGCTGTACGTCCAGAACTATGTACTGGACGATTTGGGGCCTTTTTGAACTAATCGTACCGGACGATTACGCTATCGTCCGGGACGATCAAGTCATTTTTTGGTCGTCCAGCACAGATTTCTCTGGACGACCCGAACTGTCTTCTGGACGATTTCCTTCAATTTGAACTAATCATCCCGGACGATCGGAGGATCGTACTGGACGATATGAACAACTTTTTCTACTGATCGTCCAGAAGAGCCAGATCGTCCAGGCTGAAACAGCTGAATATGAACTGATCGTACAGGACGATCTACCGATCGTCCTGGACGATCTAGGCCGACAAGTTGAGATTTAGGGCAAATTTTAAGCCCTCCTTTAAAAGAACTTTTTCCTAGATTTGGAAAAATCTTTTGCTGCCTTCCTTCCCTGAGAAATCCTAGAGAGAGAGAGTTGGGAGAGAGAGAAGAGATCTTGTGAGGGGGAGTTAGTGAGGGATTCACTAAGGTTGCTCCAAGCACGGATCAGAGTCATCCTCTCCGCTCGTCGTCTGTCGTCTAGTCGGTGTTCTTCGTGGGAGGATCGTTCGCAAGAAGATCCGGGTTCTCTGCCCGCTTCAGGAGGAAGCGAAAGGAGTTCGTGGGTTCTCTGCCCGCTTCAGGTGGAAGCAAAAGGAGTTCGAAGGTTCTCTGCCTGCTTCAGGAGGAAGCGAAAGGAGGTCAGGTTCTCTGCCTCACCGTGTGGTGAAAAGGAGGTGTTTTGTACAGGCTTCTCCGCCTTGCTGTGGGAGCAAAAGGAGAGTCACTTTCGTTTAGTGCAATACCCGGAGGGGAGGCTCCGGGGAGTGGACGTAGGTCAAGTTGACCGAACCACTATAAAATCTGGTTTGCTTTTCTGATTCAGTTTTGCATTTTACTTTTCAATATAAACTGCTTGGGTGAATATCGTTGGTTGATCTTTTCGTTATTGTTTACATGTTTTCGCTGCTAAGTATCGAAAAGATTTTCATAGTTATCGTGAAATTTTTAAATAACCAATTCACCCCCCCTCTTGGTTAGCCTCGGGACTAGTTCACTAGAGCTTAACATCCCTTTCGAACTTTCAGCCTTAATCACAAGGTAATTCAAAAGCTTTCTAAGGAAGAAACATAAGAACTATCAGAAGTGGAATAAGGGTAAGTCCAATAAAAATTTTAAGGGTTCATCTGAATATGTTTGTTTTGAATGCAGGAAGCCTGGACACATTAAGGATGATTGTCCTACACTTAAAGCTCACCCAAGCAAGGAGAAGGGTGAGGAGAAACCAAAGTTCAGACAGGATAAGAAGCGGATTCAGAAGGCGTTCTCAGCAGACTCTGCATCCGACTCTTCTGAGACTGAAGCTGAAGAGGAGGAAACAAACTTGTGTCTGATGGCTGATGATCACCCTGGTCAGTCAGACCAGGAAGAGGTATGTGAGCTTACTTACGATCAATTATTTGAAGTTTCTGAAAAAATTCATACATCATATAGGAAGCTTAAGAAAACTCATGCTAGTTTGAAATTAGATTACTTGACTTTGCAAAAAGAGCATGATTCTGTAGTTAAAGATCATTCCACACTTGATTCCAATCACATGTCTCTTGCTTGATGAATTCGATGATTTGAACAAAAAATATTCTGATTTAACTGTTGAGCATGATTTGTTAAAAACATCGCATGTTGAATTAGAAGTTGCTTTTAAGAGAGTGAATGATATGGCATGTGATTTAGAAAGTAATGAAAGTGCAAGAACCTTTGAAATTGCAAGTCTAAATAAACATATTGAGTTTTTGAAAGTAAAAATCACTGCTTTTGAAAAGAACAAAGCACCGCCTACTTTTGAACAGTTTTATGCACCGCCACCTTTTGAAAAATCTGTTGCAAGTTCATCAAAGCATGTTTCATATACATCTAGGAAGAGGCATTATAACCCACGTAGATTAGTTAACCCTTTTCCTGGTGTTAGATGTTTTTCATGAGGCATGTTAGGACACATTTCACACACCTGCACTATTCACCGTAGTACACATTGGGTGTGGAAACCCAAACTGCCTGTTTCACAGCACAGCACGCATGCATTGCATTCTTCTTTTCATAAGAAGGAACCCAAACCTGTTTGGGTTCCTAATACTGACGTTTGATATTTCTGTAGGAGTGCTCTCACACAAGACCTCGTGAGAGCATGTGGTACCTGGATAGTGGATATTGTAGACATATGATTGGAGATGCAAATCAGTTCATTTCACTGGAGGCCAGAGCTGGAGGCAAGGTTACACTTGGAGATAACACCACCAGGAAGGTGGTAGGCTCAGGTATAATTGGTGATTCAAAGAATTTTATGATTGATAATGTTTTGCTTGTAGATGGACTGAAACATAACTTGCTGAGCATTAGTCAACTCTGTGACAAGGGATACAACATGAAATTCCTGCCCACTGGCTGCATTTTAAGCTTAAATGATGAAGTTGTTTTGTAGGGGCAAAGGATGAACAACGTCTACAAGCTGGATGTAAGTTGCATTAAATCTGATAATTCAATTTGCTTAAAAACTACTGCTGATGAGTCTTGGTTATGGCATAGGAGATTGTGTAATGCCAGTATGAAAACTCTTAGGAGAGTCACCCAAAAGGACTTAGTTAGAGGTGTGCCCAAGCTTAAGTTCACTAAGGATCACCTGTGTCATGCCTGTCAATTGGGGAAGCAAGTCCAGTCCTCTTTTCACTCTGTTAAGGACATTAGCACCTCTAGACCTTTAGAAGTTCTTCACATGGACCTCTTTGGACCCATTAGCACTGCCAACTTAGGGGGGAGAGTCTATGGTTTTGTGATTGTAGATGATTATTTGAGGTTCACTTGGGTTAAGTTTTTGTCACATAAATCTGAGTCATTTGATGAGTTTAGATCTTTCTCTACTTGGATTCAGAAGAAGTTAGGATGTGAGATTATTACCATCCATAGTGATCACGGAGGGGAGTTTGAAAATGAAAGATTTGGAAGCTTTTGTGAGAATCATGGGATTAGTCATAATTTTTCAGCTCCTAGGACCCCTCAGCAGAATGGGGTAGCTGAAAGGAAGAACAGGACCATAGTGGAAGCCGCTAGAGCCATGCTTGCTGAGTATTCACTTCCAAAATACTTTTGGGCTGAAGCGGTGAACACTGCCTGTTATGTCCTGAATAGGGTGAATGTGAGAGTCAAACTGAATAAGACACCTTATGAGATCATTAAGGGTAGAACTCCAAATCTGTCCCACCTCCATGTCTTTGGCTGTAAGGTTTTCATTCTGAATAACGGGAAGTCACCCATAGGAAAATTTGATCCCAAATCTGATGAAGGAGTGTTCTTAGGATATTCAAGTGTGGGGAAATTCTTTAGGGTGTTCAATAGGAGGACTTTGGTTGTGGAAGAAACAACCCATGTAGTGTTTGATGAATCTGATCTTAAGGAATCTAGATCTGAAGTAGAAGATGAAGAGATTGTTGAGGTTACCCAAGGAGTTGGAAATACAAATTTGGAGGAAAGGGTAGAACCTCAAACCATGTTGCCTAGAGATTGGAGATATTCTTCGAGTCATCCTAAAGAACTGATCTTAGGAGACCCTTCTGAAGGTGTTAGGACTAAACATGGACTTAGGAAGGAAGTAAACCATTCTGCCTTTATCTCAATGACTGAACCCACCAACATCAATCAAGCCTTATCGGATGAGTTTTGGATTTTAGCTATGCAGGAAGAATTGAATCAATTTTTAAGAAATGATGTTTGGGAGTTAGTAGAAAGACCTAAAAATCAAAGTATTGCGGGAACCAAGTGGGTCTTTAAGAATAAGATGAATGATTCTGGTGTGGTGGTGAGAAATAAGGCAAGATTGGTGGCTAAGGGGTATAATTAGATAGAAGGGATTGATTTTGAGGAGACTTTTGCCCCTGTAGCTAGATCGGAAGCCATTAGGGTGCTACTAGCCTTTGCCTGTTATAAGGGATTTAAGCTGTTTCAAATGGATGTTAAGAGTGCCTTTTTAAATGGGGTAATTAAAGAAGATGTTTTTGTAGAACAACCCGCAGGTTTTGAGAGTTCTTAATATCCAAGTCATGTCTATAAATTAAAAAAGGCCTTATATGGATTGAAACATGCACCCAGGGCTTGGTATAAGAGGCTTAGCACATTCCTGTTAGAAAGAGAGTTTGTTAAGGGGAGCGTAGACACCACCCTTTTTCTGAGGAGATTGGGGGATGACTTACTCATTGTCCAGATCTATGTTGATGATATAATTTTTGGATCTTCTGATAAATATTTATGTGATGAGTTTTCTAAAACAATGAGTAAGGAGTTTGAGATAAGTATGATGGGAGAATTGTCCTACTTTTTGGGGTTTAGCATAAGGCAAACGGATGATGGAACCTTTCTCAATCAATCAAAATACACTAAGGACATTTTGAAGAAATATGAAATGGACAAAGCCAAGCCAATCAATACTCCCATGCCCTCCTCAGTTCAGTTAGATAAGGATTCAAATGGAAAATCTGTTGATCAGAAGAAGTATCGAGGGATAATAGGTTCACTGCTTTACCTGACTGTTAGCCGACCTGATATCATGTTTAGTGTCTGTCTTTGTGCTAGGTTTCAGGCTGATCCTAAAGAGTCCCACCTGACTGCTGTTAAGAGAATTCTTAGATATCTTTTAGGGACCCCAAACCTAGGAATTTGGTACCCTAGGCACAGCACCTCTTTTGAGATAATTGGATATTTTGATTTTGACTTTGCGGGGTGTAGGGTGGATAGAAAGAGCACTTCTGGGACTTGTCAATTCATAGGACAGTCGTTAGTCTCCTTGTCCAGTAGAAAACAGAACTCAGTTGCACTTTCCACTGTTGAAGCTGAGTACATTGCTTTAGGGAGTTGTGTGGCCCAAGTTCTTTGGTTGAAGCAACAAGTCTTGGATTTAGGGGTACCTGTTGGCACAATTTCTGTTCTGTGTGATAATACTAGTGCCATCTGTATCTCTAAGAATCCAATACAACATTCTAGGACCAAACATATTGATATAAGGTGTCACTTCATTAGGGACCATGTTACAAAAGGGGACATTGAGCTACATCATGTAGCAACTGAAAATCAGCTGGCTGACATATTCACTAAACCACTGGCCTTTGACTCATTCAGCATTTTGAGAACCAGATTATGAGTGATTGATATAAATGCTTGATTCTGATGACTGCTAATTTGTGATTGTTTGGATTGGTATTCTGTTTTCTGTTAGTTAGATTTTGTTTTTATTATTTACTTTCAGTTGATTTTATTTCCTCTGCTGATTTCTATTTTAGCCTTTCTATTAGTTTGATTTGAGTATTTACTTTGCTGTGGTTTTTTACCTGTTTTTATTCACTGGTTCATATCTAGCACTTACTATTTTATGCTTTTCAAAATCTGATCACCGCTCACTACTTCTAATAATCTGAATCTTTTACTGGGAGTTTTTACCTTGTTTTGGTTTGGAAGATAGAAAGCAGTGATTGATTCCACTGAATCGGTTAAAGGGAAGAAACATTGATGATTATTTCTCTTCCTCTAACTCCTTTACTGGTGTATAGTTTCTTTTGGATAAAAATCCTCTTCAAAATTAAAATGTTAGTTTTTGAAATAGAGATTATTTTATCTTCCTACAGTAATCTGCCTCATATCAATAGTGTTTTTTAAAGTCTTGAGTCATTAGTTTGATTTTCTAAACCAAGTGATTACATTTATCATATGCTGTATGGCTTTTGTTTTGTGAATCTTCCTTCCTTACTGTGGAGAGTCATCTCCTATAAGATAATCTCACAGCTGAGACTCTTTAATGATTATGAAAAGGAGAAAGCTTATAAAAGATGTGAAATTGCCAAATTGGATACACAAAGTGTATCAAAAATTAAAAGATGCGCAAAGCGCCAACCAATTTGAAAAAGAGGCACAAAATGAGCCCAAACCAAGCTTTCTTCCCTTTCAGATTGTTAAATGTCTTAGAAAAATCCGCGCGCCACTTAATATTTTCAAAAGCTTGAGTTTGAAAATCCTAATTTTTAATTTTTTACTTTGTAACACTATTATATCAGATATTTTTCTGGAACGAGGCTTGAAAGGATCTCTTTTCGAATCTAATATCTTTTCTTCTGAATCGGATTTTTATTTTGAAAGAGGTTTGCATCGATAAGGTGCCCGGGGTCAGAGTTACGAAAGTTGATTATTTCTAACCTTTTCTGGATTTCAGCGCTGTCAATCGTCCTGTTATTGGTTTTTGAATCTAAAATCAAGGAAAAAATTCTGATTTACTCGAGCAGCTTGATCAAAAAAAAAAATTGTTACTTTTATGTGTTTTTGCTGTAAGTTTTATTCATTTTTGTGTTATTTTAATTTCATGGTTGTGTTTTTGGGATCCTGATCGATCATCTTCATCCTTCATCTTTTTCTGTTTTCTTCACATCGTCATGGATGATACCACGATCATCCTGGATGATCCCAACATCGTCCTTGACGATTCAGTCAAAATCATCCCCACACTTCTCATGCTACTGAAAAATCACAATTATTGGTGATTGTCCTAGATGATCCTTACATCGTCCTGGACGATATGATCGATATCTTCCTGATCTGATCAAACGGCTGACATTGCACCAATTATTGTCCATCGTCCTAGACGATCCACGTCATCGTCCTGGACGATCCATGTGTCAGCCGCTGGACGATTGAAATTTGGCCCGTCCGACATATTTATTACATATCGTCCCGGACGATCCACCTAATCATACGGGACGATACTTTTCGTCAACGGTCGTCCAGCCCAACTCCTCGGGACGATCGCTTGTGTCTAATCGTCCTGGACGATCTCTGATCGTCCTGGACGATCGGACCGCCTTTTTGACCAATCGTCCAGGACGTCATAAATGACCATATCATCTCGGACGATGTCGCGATCGTACGGGACGATCAGGCCGTTTTCTATATAAACAGCAGTTTTCTTCAGTTTTTTTTTTCCACACCTTTTTTCTTCCACTCTCCTTCTACTTCCTTACACTTTGTATTCCTAATGGCTGGTGGCAAAAGGTCTCGTCAAAAGGGTGCCAGTTCCTCCCGGGGACCGGTTGATCCTCGCTTCCCCACTGCAGCCGATCAGGCTGCCTACGAGCGATACTGCGAAGTGGGGATCACACCATC
Source organism: Dendrobium chrysotoxum (assembly GCA_019925795.1). Classification (NCBI taxonomy): domain Eukaryota; kingdom Viridiplantae; phylum Streptophyta; class Magnoliopsida; order Asparagales; family Orchidaceae; genus Dendrobium; species Dendrobium chrysotoxum. Next base: position 46,486,623 of record CM034313.1, on the reverse strand, counting down.
GAAAATCATAAATCCCCGCACTCTCACTTATCTTGTCCTTGACCTCTTCGCACACACCTCCCTCACCTTCATCATGACTCTCGCATTTCCCTTTAGTTCTGAACTTCTCCGTGTTTTCTTTGCAAACATGCGGATTTCAGCTGATTTTCCACTCTCCGTTCTTATGTAAATCAGCACCCCATCGAACTTACCTATCAGGACTTTCACAACATTCCCCAGCTGTCCGTCACTGGCGACAAACTCCACACCCTTATCACCGACCCAGACTATGATTGGAGTGTCACCAATCATTTCCTTCGCAATACCAATGCCCCTTATCATGACAATGCCTACTCCACACTTCTTAAGGACGCCCGGACTATTCAACATGTTCTTCGTTCCTCCGTCATTCCAAAAGAGGGGGATCGGATTCAGATCACCCCACTCCTGTCCTTGACCACCTACTACATCCTGGCCAATAGGGAATTCAACGGCACAGACCTTATTATCTGGTACCTCGAGCACCTCACCACTATTCGGGATCCAAGTCATCGCCGTTATCCAAATCTAGCCTTAGACACATCATTGCCTATGCCCTTGAAACCAAATATGACCTACAATATCCCGCAGCTCCAGATGTTTCTCCTTCCTTCCTCACCAACAATGCCTTCCATGTCCTACACAGCACACGACTACATCCGTAGCTCGCCCCGGATGTTGAGGAAGAGGAGGAAGAGGCCATTCCAGTTCCTGCTGCACCAGAGGCACCTGCTCCCCTTCGCATTGCCTCTCCCTTTGACCACCTAGTACAGCGTTTCGATCAGTGGGACGCCAGATTTGACTCCTACGTGGTTGCCCAGGAGCAGCGGCACGCCGAGGACATCCAGCGCTTCACTGACTATGCTGCGGAGCAGCAACAGCAGCATCACCAGGACATCGCCTGGATTGGAGCCCACATTCAGGCCATTCACCATTACTTCAACCCTCCACCGCCACCTCGTCCTTCCGATGAGGATCCGCCTTAGTTTTAGTTTCCTATTTTGAAGTTGTTCTCTTTTATGTTTTATTTTCGTGTTCTATTTTTCCCTCCTCCTTTTTGTGATGTCAAAAGGGGGAGTCAGTTGTAGTCGTTTCATTTTTTATTATGTGTTATGTTTTCTGTATCAGTTTGATTATTAAATGAAAATTTGAAAAAATATATGTTTTTGGATCTCCTGTTTAGTTTTATTTTCAAACTACTGTATAAATATTTGCCATCATCAAAAAGGGGGAGATTATTACAAATTTGGTTTTGATGATGATAAACATGTTTCCAGTGTGTTTTCCTTAGCTAATCTGTTTCAGGCACAAAAGATCACGAGCCACTCAAGCCAAGTCAAGATCGGGTCCAAGTGTGTCCAATGTACTGTTTTTCATTTTATTGAGTCAATTGTAATGTAACTGATCCCCTAGCTAAGTAACCTTGCACACACACACTCAGGGGGAGAGCTTGAGTGAATTAGAGTTTCTGTTCATTTTTTGTTCAGATCGTCCTGGACGATCCAGCCAAAATAGAAACCCTAATTAGGGCGACCAAGTTAGGAGGGTCTGATTAAGCAGATCATCCCGGACGATCTTTGGATCGTACGGGACGATATGCCCAAATCAGAAATTCTCAGCCGCCAGATCAAGTTAGGCAAGTTTTTATTTTTAGTTATTCGGTCTGATCGTCCTGGATGATACGTGTATCATCCTGCACGATTCAGCACAATCATGCCTAATTTAATATGGTAATTAAGGAAAGTAATTTATTTTTGATTGATACGCTCATATCGTCCCGGACGATCGTAAGATCGTCCCGGACGATCATGATCGTCTAGTGCATTTTAGCTGTACGACCCGAACTGTGTTCAAGATGATTTAGGCACTTTTTAAACTAATCATACAGGATGATATCCCTATCGTCCTGGACGATCAAGTCATGTTTTTGTCATCCAGCACAGATTTCTCTGGATGACCCGAACTGTCTTCTGGACGATATTCCTCGATTTTCACTAATCGTCCCGGACGATCACAGGATCGTACGGGATGATAGGAACAATTTTTTCTACTGATCGTCCAAAAGAGCCAGATTGTCCAGGCTGAAACAGCTGAATTTGAACTGATCGTACAAGACGATCTATCGATCGCCCTGGACGATCTTGGCCTACAAGTTGAGATTTAGGGAAAATTTTAAGCCCACCTATAAAAGAACTTTTTCTTGAAACAAGAAAAATCTTTTGCTACCTTCCTTCCCTGAGAAACCCTAGAGAGAGAGAGTTGGGAGAGAGAGAGAGAAGATCTTGTGAGGGGGAGTTATTGAGGGATTCACTAAGGTTGCTCCAAGCACGGATCAGAGTCGTCTTCTCCGCTCTTCGTCTTTCGTCTAGTCGGTGTTCGTCGTGGGAGGATCGTTCACAAGAAGATCTGGGGTTCTCTGCCCGCTTCAGGTGGAATAAAAAGGAGTTCGAAGGTTCTCTGCCTGCTTCAGGAGGAAGCAAAAGGAGGTCGGGTTCTCTGTCTCACCGTGTGGTGAAAAGGAGGTGTTTGTACAGGCTTCTTCGCCTTGCTGTGGGAGCAAAAGGAGAGACACTTTTGTTTAGTGCAATACACGGAGGGGAGGCTCTGGGGAGTGGACATAGGTCAAGTTGACCGAACCACTATAAAATTTGGTTTGCTTTTCTGATTCTGTTTTGCACTTTACTTTTTCGATATTAACTGCTTGGGTGAATATCTGTGATTGATCTTTTCGTTCTTGTTTACTTATTTTTGCTGCTAAGTATCGAAAAGATTTTCATTGTTATCGTGAAATTTTTAAATAACCAAATCACCCCCACCCCCCTATTGGTTAGCCTTGGGACTAGTTCACTAGGGCTTAACATCCCTATCGAACTTTCATATTCAACCCATCATAAAATCTCTCAATTTTGGTCCTCTATGATAGGCATATTCATATCACATCATATGATCTCCCAGTTTGCTCATCTGTGATAGGCATATTCTGACCCCATTATATGATCAGCTAACTTGGATTATTTGTGATGGGCATATTCCTACATCATCATACAATCTCCCACTTTTTATCTTCTTTGATGGGCATATTCCCACTCTATCATATGATCTCCCATTTTTGATCCTCTGTAATAGGTATACTCCTATCCCATCATAAGATCTCCTAGTTTTGATCCTTTGTGATGGGTATATTCCTACCCCATCAAATGATCTCCTAATTTTTATCCTCTATGATGGTCATATTCCTACCCCATCATACGATCACCCAATTTTGTTCCTCTGTGATGGGTATATTCCTACCCCACTGTACAATCTCTTAGTTTTGATCATCTGTGATGGGCATATTCCTACCCCATCATATGATCTCCTAGTTTGATCCTCTATGATGAGCATATTTCTACCTCATCATATGATCTCCTGCTTTTGATCCTCTATGATGGGCCTATTCCTACCCCATTATAGGTTCTCCCCATTTTTTCCTCTATGATGAACATATTCCATCCCCATCAAATGATCTACCATTTTTGATCATCTACGATGGCTATATTTCTATCCCATCATATGATCTGCCAATTTGGATCCTTTGTAATGGTCATATTCTTACCCCATCATATGATCTTCTAGTTTTGATCCTGTGTTATGGGCATATTCCTGCCCCATCACACTATCTCCCAATTTTGATTGCATGTGATGGTCATAATCCTACCCCATTATGTGATCTCTTACTTTTGATCCTCTATGATGGGCATATTCCTACCTAATCATATGAACTCCTAGTATCAACCCTCTGTGATGGGTAAATTCCTACTATACCATATGATCTTCTATATTTGATCCTCTACGAGTGGCATATTCCTACCCCATCGTGTAATATCCCAGTAATATTCCTCAATAATGGGTGTCTTCCTACCCCATCAAATGATCCATCAGTTATGATCCTCTATAATGAGCATATTCCTACCCCAGCATACGATCTCATAGTTTTGATCCTCTGTGATGGGTATAATCCTATCCCATTATACGATCTCCTATTTTTGTTCCTCTAGGATGGGCATATTCCTACCCTATCATACAATCTTCTAATTTTGATCCTCTATGATGGGTATATTCTTACCCACCATATGATCTGCTGTTGCAAATATGGTTTTGATAATGACAAACATGTTTCCAGTGTGTTTTGCTTGGCTAATCTGTTTCAGGCACAAAAGACCGCGAGCCACTCAAGTCAACTCAAGATCGGGTCCAAGTGTGTCAAATGTATGATTTTTCTTTTTATTGAGTCAATTGTAATGTAACTGATTCCCTAGCTAAGTAACCTTGCACACACACACTCAGGGAGAAAGATTGAGTGAATCAGAGTTTCTGTTAAAATTTTTATTCAGATCGTCCTGGATGATCTCCACATCGTCCTAGACGATCCAGTTAAAACAGAAACCCTAATTAGGGCGACTAAGTTAAGAGGGTCTGATTGAGCAGATCGTCCTGGACGATCTCCTGATCGTACGGGACGATATTCCCAAATTAGAAATTCTCAGCTGCCAGATCAAGTTAGGCAAGTTCTTATTTTTAGATACTTGGTCTGATCGTCCCGGACGATACGTGTATCGTCGCGGACGATCCAGTACAATCATGCCTAATTTAATCTGGTAATTAAGGAAAGCAATTTATTTTTGGTTGATACGATCTTATCGTCCTGGACGATCGCAGGATCGTCCCGGACGATCATGATCGTTTAGTACATTTCAGCTGTACAACCCGAACTGTGTTCAGGATGATTTGTGGCCTTTTTGAACTAATCGTACCGGACGATGACCCTATCGTCCGGGTCGATCAAGTCATTTTTTGGTCGTCCAGCACAGATTTCTCTGGACGACCAGAACTGTCTTCTGGACGATTTCCCTCAATTTGCACTAATCGTCTCGGACGATCGCAGTATCGTACGGGACGATATGAACAACTTTTTCTACTGATCGTCCAGAAGATCCTAATCGTCCAGGCTGAAATAGCTGAATTTGAACTGATCGTACAGGACGATCTACCGATCGTCCTGGACGATCTTGGCCGACCAGTTGAGATTTAGGGCAAATTTTAAGCCCTCCTTTAAACGAACTTTTTCCAATTTTTGGAAAAATCTTTTGTTCCCTTCCCTGAGAAACCCTAGAGAGAGAGAGTTGGGAGAGAGAGAGAGAAGATCTTGTTGAGGGGGAGTTAGTGAGGGATTCACTAAGGTTGCTCCGAGCACGGATCAGAGTCGTCTTCTCCGCTCGTCGTCTTTCGTCTAGTCGGTGTTCGTCGTGGGAGGATCGTTCGCAAGAAGATCCGGGGTTCTCTGCCCGCTTCAGGTGGAAGCAAAAGGAGTTCGAAGGTTCTCTGCCTGCTTCAGGAGGAAGCGAAAGGAGTTCGAAGGTTCTCTGCCTGCTTCAGGAGGAAGCGAAAGGAGGTCGGGTTCTCTGCCTCACCGTGTGGTGAAAAGGAGGTTTTTGTACAGGCTTCTCCGCCTTGCTGTGGGAGCAAAAGGAGAGACACTTTTGTTTAGTGCAATACCCGGAGGGGAGGCTCTGGGGAGTGGACGTAGGTCAAGTTGACCGAACCACTATAAAGTCTGGTTTGCTTTTCTGATTTAGTTTTGCACTTTACTTTTCTGATATTAACTGCTTGGGTGAATATCTTTGGTTGATCTTTTTATCGTTGTTTTAATTCGTTTCCGCTGCACGTTATAAAAAGATTTTCATTGTTATCGTGAAATTTTTAAATAACCAATTCACCCCCCCCCCTCTTGGTTAGCCTCGGGACTAGTTCACTAGGGCTTAACATCCCTATCGAACTTTCAAGTGGTATCAGAGCGGGATTCAAAATTTAGGTTTAAAAACTTTTGAATTTGATCCATGGCTAACTGTAATAATCGTAATACTGCTGAAGGATATTCTATTACAAGACCACCGTTGTTTGATAAAATTCTGTTTGATTTTTGGAAAACACGCATGTCTATTTTTTTACAGTCTATTGATTATCGCATGTGGATGTTAGTTAAGGATGGATACGAACCACCTTTTAGACTGATTAACAATGTGAAAACTGAACTGCCTTTTACTGATTGGATGTTTGATGATCGTGATTTAGCACAGTTAAATGCAAAATGATTGAACTGTTTCTTTTGTGCTTTAAAATCTGAAGACTATATGCGTGTTTTTACTTGTACAACGGGAAAGGAAATCTGGGATAGATTATGCATAACATACGAAGGTACAACTGAAGTCAAACAGTCTAAGTTAAACATCTTGTTACATGATTACGAACTTTTTCGCATGAAACCTAGTGAGACTATTTCAGAAATGTACACAAGGTTCACTCAGATTGTTACCTCTTTGCATGTTCTAGGTAGAGAACTTACTAACTACGAAAGAGTGAATATAATTCTAAGATGTTTGCCTGCTTCTTATGATGTTAAGATTACTGCTATTACTGAATCTAAAGATTTAAACACTTACTCTATTGACAGCTTACTTGGATCACTTATTGCTTACGAGCAAGGGGTGAACCAAAGGCAACTTGATGCAGGTGAACGCAAGAAAGAGAAGACAGTGGCACTAAAGGCCAACGATTCAGATGCTAGCACTTCCGGGTCTGATAGCGATGATGTTGCCTTAATCACAAGGCAATTCAAAAGCTTTCTAAGGAAGAAACATAAGAACTATCAGAAGTGGAACAAGGGTAAGTCCAATAAAAATTTTAAAAGTTCATCTGAATCTATTTGTTTTGAATGCAGGAAGCCTGGACACATAAAGGCTGAATGTCCTACACTTAAAGCTCACCCAAGCAAGGAGAAGGGTGAGGAGAAACCAAAGTTCAGAAAGGATAAGAAGCGAATTTAGAAGGCGTTCTGGGCAGACTCTACATCCGACTCTTCTGAGACTGAAGCTGAAGAGGAGGAAACAAACTTGTGTCTTATGGCTGATGATCACCCTGGTCAGTCGGATCAGGAAGAGGTATGTGAGCTTACCTACGATCAATTATTTGAAGTTTCTGAAAGAATTCATACATCGTATAGGAAGCTTAAGAAAACTCATGCAAGTTTGAAATTAGATTACTTAACTTTGCAAAAAGAGCATGATTCTGTAGTTAAAGATCATTCCACACTTGACTCCAATCACATGTCCTTGCTTGATGAATTCGATGATTTGAACAAAAAATATTCTGATTTAACTATTGAGCATGATTTGTTAAAAACATCGCATGTTGAATTAGGAGTTGTTTTTAAGAAAGTTAATGATATGGCATGTGAGTTAGAAAGTAATGAAAGTACAAGAACTTTTGAAATTGCAAGATTAAATAAACATATTGAGTTCTTGAAAGTAAAGATCAGTGCTTTTGAAAAGAACAAAACACCGCCTACTTTTGAACAGTTTTATGCACCGCCACCTTTTGAAAAATCTGTTGCAAGTTCTTCAAAGCATGTTTCATCTACATCTAGGAAGAGGCATTATCATCCACGTAGATTAGTTAACCCTTTTCCTGGTGTTAGATGTTTTTCATGTGGCATGTTAGGACATATTTCTCACACCTGCACTGTTCACCGTAGTACACATTGGGTGTGGAAACCCAAACTGCCTGTTTCACAGCACAGCACACATGCATTGCATTCTTCTTTTCATAAGAAGGAACCCAAACCTGTTTGGATTCCTAAGACTGACGTTTGATACTTTTGTAGGAGTGCTCTCACACAAGACCTCGTGAGAGCATGTGGTATCTGGATAGCGGATGTTCTAGACATATGACTTGGGATGCAAGTCAGTTCATTTCGCTGGAGGCCAGAGCTGTAGGCAAGGTTATACTTGGAGATAACACCACCAGGAAGGTGGTAGGCACAGGTATAATTGGTGATTCAAAGAACTTTATTATTGATAATGTTTTGCTTGTAGATGGACTAAAACACAACCTGCTGAGCATCAGTCAACTCTGTGACAAGGGATACAGCATCAAATTCCTGCCCACTGGCTGCATTCTAAGCTTAAATGATGAAGTTGTTTTGCAGGGGCAAAGGATCAACAACGTCTACAAGCTAGATGTAAGTAACATTAAATCTGATAATTCAATTTGCTTAAAAACTGCTGCTGATGAGTCTTGGTTATGGCATAGGAGATTGTGTCACGCCAGTATGAAAATCCTTAGGAGAGTCACCCAAAAGGACTTAGTTAGAGGTGTGCCCAAGCTTAAGTTCACTAAGGATCACCTGTGTGATGCCTGTCAGTTGGGGAAGCAAGTCCAGTCCTCTTTTCACTCTGTTAAGGATATTAGCACCTCTAGACATTTAGAAGTTCTTGACATGGACCTCTTTGGACCCATTAGCACTGCCAGCATAGGGGGGAGAGTCTATGGTTTTGTGATTGTAGATGATTATTCGAGGTTCACTTGGGTTAAGTTTTTGTCACATAAATCTGAGTCATTTGATGAGTTTACATCCTTCTCTACTTGGATTCAGAAGAAGTTAGGATGTGAGATTATTACCATCCATAGTGATCACAGAGGGGAATTTGAAAATGAAAGATTTGGAAGTTTTTGTGAGGATCATGGGATTAGTCACAATTTTTCAGCTCCTAGGACCCCTCAGCAGAACGGGGTAGCTGAAAGGAAGAACAGGACCTTAGTGGAAGCTGCTAGAGCCATGCTTGCCGAGTATTCACTTCCAAAATACTTTTGGGCTGAAGCGGTGAACACTGTCTGTTATGTGCTGAATAGGGTGAATGTGAGAGTTAAACTGAATAATACACCTTATGAAATCATTAACGGTAGAACTCCAAATCTGTCCCACCTCCATGTCTTTGGCTGTAAAGTTTTCATTCTGAACAACGGGAAGTCACCCTTAGGAAAATTTGACCCCAAATCTGATGAAGGAGTGTTCTTAGGATATTCAAGTGTGGGGAAATCCTTTAGGGTGTTCAATAGGAGGACTTTGGTGGTGGAAGAAACAACCCATGTAGTGTTTGATGAATCTAATCCTAAGGAGTCTAGATCTGAAGTTGAAGATGAAGAGATAATTGAGGTTACCCAAGGAGTTGGAAATACAAATTTGGAGGAAAGGGTAGAACCTCAAACCGAGTTGCCTAGAGATTGGAGATATTCTTCAAGTCATCCTAAAGAACTGATCTTAGGAGACCCTTCTGAAGGTGTTAGGACTAGGCATGGACTTAGGAAGGAAGTAAACCATTCTGCCTTTATCTCAATGACTGAACCCACCAACATCAATCAAGCCCTGTCGGATGAATTTTGGATTTTAGCTATGCAGGAAGAATTGAATCAGTTTGTAATGAATGATGTTTGGGAGTTAGTAGAAAGACCTAAAAGTTAAAGTATTGTGGGAACCAAGTGGGTCTTTAAGAATAAGATGAATGATTCTGGTGTGGTGGTGAGAAATAAGGCAAGATTGGTGGCTAAGGGGTATAATCAGATAGAAGGGATTGATTTTAAGGAGACTTTTGCCCCTGTAGCTAGATTGGAAGCCATTAGAGTGCTACTATCCTTTGCCTGTTATAAGGGATTTAAGCTGTTTCAAATGGATGTTAAGAGTGCCTTTTTAAATGGGGTAACTAAAGAAGATGTTTTTGTAGAACAACCCCCAGGTTTTGAGAGTTCCCAATATCCAAGTCATGTCTATAAATTAAAAAAGGCCTTATATGGATTGAAACAGGCACCCAGAGCTTGGTATGAGAGGCTTAGCACATTTCTGTTAGAAAGAGAGTTTGTTTAGGGGAGCGTAGACACCACCATTTTTCTGAGGAGATTAGGGGATGACTTACTCATTGTCCAGATCTATGTTGATGATATAATTTTTGGATCTTCTGATAAAATTTATGTGAAGAGTTTTCTAAAATGATGAGTAAGGAGTTTGAGATGAGTATGATGGGAGAATTGTCCTACTTTTTGGGGTTTAGTATAAGGCAAACGGATGATGAAACTTTCTCAATCAATCAAAATACACTAAGGACATTTTGAAGAAATATGAAATGGACAAAGCCAAGCCAATCAATACTCCCATGCCCTCCTCAGTTCAGTTAGATAAGGATTCAAATGGAAAATCTATTGATCAGGAGAAGTATAGAGGGATAATAGGTTCACTGCTTTACCTGACTGCTAGCCGACCTGATATCATGTTTAGTGTCTGTCTTTGTGCTAGGTTTCAGGCTGATCCTAAAGAGTCCCACCTGACTGCTGTTAAGAGAATTCTTAGATATCTTTTAGGAACCCCAAACCTAGGAATTTGGTACCCTAGGCACAGCACCTCTTTTGGGATCATTGGATATTCTGATTCTGATTTTGCGGGGTGTAGGGTGGATAGGAAGAGTACTTCTGGGACTTGTCAATTCATAGGACAGTCATTAGTCTCCTGGTCCAGTAGAAAATAAAACTCAGTTGCACTTTCCACTGCTGAAGCTGAGTACATTGCCTTAGGAAGTTGTGTGGCCCAAGTTCTTTGGTTGAAGCAACAAGTCTTGGATTTAGGTGTACCTGTTGGCATAATTTTTGTTCTGTGTGATAATACTAGTGCCATCTGTATCTCTAAGAATCCAATCCAACATTCTAGGACCAAACACATTGATATTAGGCATCACTTCATTAGGGATCATGTTACAAAAGGGGACATTGAGCTACATCATGTAGCAACTGAAAATCAGCTGGCTGACATATTCACTAAACCACTGGCCTTTGACTCATTCAGCATTTTGAGAACTAGATTAGGAGTGATTGATATAAATGCTTGATTTTGATGACTGCTGATTTATGATTGTTATGATTGGTATTCTGATTTCTGTTAGTTAGTTTTTGTATTCTGATTTCTGATTTCTGTTAGTTAGTTTCTGTATTCTGATTTCTGATTTCTGTTAGTTAGTTTTGATTGGATTATTTGCTTTCTGTTGATTTTATTTCTTCTGCTGATTTCTGTGTTAGCCTTACTATTAGTTTGATTTGAGTATTTACCTTGCTGTGATTTTCTGCCTATTTTTATGCTTTTCAAGATCTGATCACCGCTCACTACTTCTGATGATCTGAATTTTTGACTGGGAGTTTTTACCATGTTTTGGTTTGGAAGCTGGTAAGCAGTGATTGACTTCGCTGAATCTGTTAAAGGGAAGAAACATTGATAATTGTTTCTCTTCCTCTAACTCTTTTACTGGTGTGTAGTTTCTTTTGAATAAAAATCCTCTTCAAAATTAAAATGTTAGTTTTTGAAATAGAGATTATTTTATCTTCCTACAGTAATCTGCCTCATATCAATAGTGGTTTTCAAAGTCTTGAGTCATTAGTTTGATTTTCTAAACCAAGTGATTGCATTTATCATATGTTGTATGGCTTTTGTTTTGTGAATCGTTCTTCCTTATTGCGGAGAGTCATCTCCTATGTCTGGAAGATAATCTCACAGCTGAGACTCTTTAATGATTATGAAAAGGAGAGAGCTTATAAAAGATGCGCAGTGCGCCAGATAATTTGAAAAAGAGGCATAAAATGAGCCCAAAACTGAAAAGATGCGAAATTGCCAAATTGGATACACAAAGTGTATCAAAAATCAAAAGATCCGCAAAGCGCCAACCAATTTGAAAAAGTGGCACAAAATGAGCCCAAAACAAGCTTTCTTCCCTTTCAGATTGTTAAATGTCTTAGAGAAATCTGTGCGCCACTTAATATTTTCAAAGGCTTGAGTTTTGAAAATCCCGATTTCTGATTTTTTACTTTGTAACACTATTATATCAGATATTTCTCTGGAACGAGGCTTGAAAGGATCTCTTTTCAAATCTAATATCTTTTCTTTTGAATCGGATTTTTGTTTTGAAAGAGGTTTGCATCGATAAGGTGCCCGGGGTTGGAGTTACGAACGTTGATTATTTCCAACCTTTTCTGGATTTCAGCGCTGTCAATCGTCCTGTCATTGGTTTTCGAATCTAAAGTCAAGAAAAAAATTTTGATTTTCTCGACGAGCTTAATAAAAAAAAAATGCTTCTATGTATTTTTGCGGTCAGTTTTATTCGTCTTTTTGTTATTTTGATTTCATGGTTATGTTTTTGGGATCCTGATCGATCATCTTCATCCTTCATCCTTTTCTGCTTTTCTTCACATCGTCCTGGACGATACACCGATCGTCCTGGACGATCCTCTTCCTCCTGGACGATCCTTACATCGTCCCGGACGATATGATCCATATCTTCCTGATCTGATCAAACGACTGACATTGCACTAATTATTGTCCATCATCCTGGACAATCCACCTTATCGTCCTGGACGATCCACGTGTCAGCCGCTGGACGATTGGAATTCTGCCCGTCCGACATATTTATTGCATATCATCCCAGACGTTCCACCTAATCGTCCTGGATGATACTTTTCATCAACGGTCGTCCAGCCTGACTCCTCGGGATGATCGCCTGTGTCTAATCGTCCTGGATGATCGGATCGCCTTTTTGACCAATCGTCCAGGACATCATAAATGACCACATCATCCCGGACGATCCCGCGATCGTACGGGACGATCAGTCTGTTTTCTATTTAAATAGCAGTTTTCTTCTTATTTTTCACATCTTTTTTCCTCCACTTTCCTTCTCCTTTCGTCCTCTTTGGGTTCCTAATGGCTGGTGGCAAAAGATCTCGTCAAAAGGGGGCCAGTTCGTCCCGGGGACATGTCGATCCTCACTTCCCGAATGCCGCCGATCAAGCGGCTTTCGAATGCTATCGTAATGTGGGGATCACGCACTCCAAGATTGTCAATCCCCGCACTCTCACGTATCCCATCTTAGATTTGTTCGCACACACCTCCCCACCTGCATTCTGACCTTAGCCTTTCCCTTCAATCTGGAACTCCTTCAAATCTTCTTTGCTAACTTGCACATTTTCGCGGACTATTCCACTCTTCGCTCCTACGTAAATCAACACCCCGTGGAACTCACGACCCACGATTTTCACAATATCCTCAACTTGTCTGTCACTAGCAAAAAAATTCACACGCTTATTACCGATCTTGACTATGATTGGAGTGTCGCCAATCACTTCCTTCGCAATACCAACGCACCCTATCACGGCAATGCTTGCACTTCCCTTCTCAAGGACGCCCGGACCATTCAGCATGTCCTTCGTTCCTCCGTCATTCCAAAGGCGGGGGATCGGATTCACATCACCCCGCTCCTATCCTTGACCACCTACTACATCATGGCCCGTCGAGAATTTAATGCCCCTGATCTGATCATCCGATACATAGAACACCTCACCACCATTAGAGATCCGGGCCACAGGCGTCGCCCAAATCTAGCTTTAGGTCATCTTATTCACTATGCCTTAGAGACAAAATATGACCTTCAGTATCCTGTCCCTCCTGATGTCCCTCCCTCCTTCTTCACAAATAACTCATTCCACGTCCTACACAGCACCCGCCTACATCCGGAGCCTGCCCCGGATGTTGAGGAAGAAGAGGAAGAGGCTGCTCCTGTTCCTGCTGCACCAGAGGCACCTGCACCCCTTCGCATTGCCTCTCCCCTTGACCACCTGTTGCAGCGCTTCGACCAGTGGGAGGCCCGTTTTGACTCCTACGTGGTTGCCTAGGAGCAGCAGCACAACGAGGACATCCAACGCTTCGCGGACTATGCTGCGCAGCAGCAGCAGCAGCACGACCAGGACATGGCCTGGTTTGGAGCTCACTTTCAGGCCATTCACCATTACTTCTACCCTCCACCGCCACCTCCTTCTTTCGATCAGGATCCGCCTCCGTTTTAGTTTTCTGTCGTGTAGTTGTTCTATTTGTGTTTTATTTTATGTTTTCTTTCCGTGTTATGTTTTTTCCCGCCTCCTTTTTGTGATGTCAAAAGGGGGAGTCAGTTGTAGCGTGTCTGTTTCTGTTTTATGAGTCATGGTTCCTGTATTGTGCTAATTGTTAAATGAAAATTTAAAAAATGTTTGTTTGTTTGATCTCCTAGTTTACTTTTTATTTTCAGACTACTTTACAAATGTTTGCCATCATCAAAAAGGGGGAGATTATTGCAAATCTGGTTTTGATAATGACAAACATGTTTCCAGTGTGTTTTGCTTGGCTAACCTGTTTCAAGCACAAAAGACCGCGAGCCACTCAAGTCAACTCAAGATCGGGTCCAAGTGTGTCAAATGTATGATTTTTCTTTTTATTGAGTCAATTGTAATGTAACTGATTCCCTAGCTAAGTAACCTTGCACACACACACTCAGGGAGAAAGATTGAGTGAATTAGAGTTTCTGTTAAAGTTTTTTTCAGATCGTCCTGGACGATCTCCACATCGTCCTGGACGATCCAGTTAAAACAGAAACCCTAATTAGGGCGACTAAGTTAAGAGGGTCTGATTGAGCAGATCGTCTTGGACGATCTCCTGATCGTACGGGACGATATTCCCAAAACAGAAATTCTCAGCCGCCAGATCAAGTTAGGCAAGTTCTTATTTTTAGATACTTGGTCTGATCATCCCGGACGATACGTATATCATCCCGGATGATCCTGTACAATCATGCCTAGTTTAATCTGGTAATTAAGGAAAGCAATTTATTTTTGGTTGATACGATCATATCATCCTGGACGATCGCAGGATCGTCCCGGACGATCATGATCGTTTAGTACATTTCAGCTCTACGACCCGAACAGTGTTCAGGACGATTTCGGGCCTTTTTGAACTAATCGTACCGGACGATGACCCTATCGTCCGGGACGATCAAGTCATTTTTTGGTCGTCCATCACAGATTTCTCTGGATGACCCGAACTGTCTTCTGGATGATTTCCCTCAATTTGCACTAATCGTCCTGGACAATCGCAGTATCATACGGGACGATATGAACAACTTTCTCTACTGATCGTCCAGAAGAGCCTAATCGTCCAGGCTGAAACAGCTGAATTTAAACTGATCGTACAGGACGATCTACCGATCGTCCTGGACGATCTTGGCCGACCAGTTGAGATTTAGGGAAAATTTTAAGCCCTCCTTTAAAAGAACTTTTTCCAATTTTTGGAAAAATCTTTTGCTGCCTTCCTTCCTTGAGAAACCCTAGAGAGAGAGAGAGTTGGGAGAGAGAGAGAGAGAAGATCTTGTTGAGGGGGAGTTAGTGAGGGATTCACTAAGGTTGCTTCAAGCACGGATCAGAGTCGTCGTCTCTGCTCGTCGTCTTTTGTCTAGTCGGTGTTCGTCGTGGGAGGATCGTTCGCAAGAAGATCCGGGGTTCTCTACCCGCTTCAGGTGGAAGCAAAAGGAGTTCGAAGGTTCTCTGCCTGCTTCAGGAGGAAGCAAAAGGAGTTCGAAGGTTCTCTGCCTGCTTCAGGAGGAAGCGAAAGGAGGTCGGGTTCTCTGCCTCACCGTGTGGTGAAAAGGAGGTTTTTGTACAGGCTTCTCTGCCTTGCTGTGGGAGCAAAAGGAGAGACACTTTTGTTTAGTGCAATACCCGGAGGGGAGGCTCCGGGGAGTGGACGTAGGTCAAGTTGACCGAACCACTATAAAGTCTGGTTTGCTTTTCTGATTCAGTTTTGCACTTTACTTTTCTGATATTAACAGCTTGGGTGGATATCTTTGGTTGATCTTTTTATCGTTGTTTTAATTCGTTTTCACTGCACGTTATAAAAAGATTTTCATTATTATCGTGAAATTTTTAAATAACCAATTCACCCCCCCCCCTCTTGGTTAGCCTCGGGACTAGTTCACTAGGGCTTAACATCCCTATCGAACTTTCATCTGCAAGTTTGGATCCTTTGTGATGGGTATATTCTACCACATCATACGATCTCATAATTTTAATCATCTTTGATTGGCATATTCCTACCATCATTACACTATATCCCAAATTTGATCCTCTAAGATGGGCATATTCCTACCCCATCATACAATCTCCTAGTTTTGATCCTCCGTGATGGTCATATTCCTACCCCATCATTTGATCTACTAGTTTCGATCCTCTATGATAGGCAAATTCTTATCCCATCATACGATTTTCCAATAATATTCCTCATTGATGGGCATATTCCTACCGTATCATACGATCTTCTAGGTTTGATCATCTATGATGGGCATATTCCAAATGCATCATATGATCTCCCAAATTTGATCCTCTGTGATGGCATATTCCTACCCCATCATATGATCTTCCACTCTTGATCCTCTGTGATGGGCATATTCTATCTTATCATATGATCTACCAATTTCGATCCTCAGTGATGGGTATATTCCTACCCCATCATACGATCTTATAGTTTTGATCCCCTATGATGGGCATATTCATATACCCATCTTATGATCTCCTAGTTTTGATCCTCTGTGATGGGCATATTCCTACCCATCAGATGATCTCCTACTTTTGATCTCTGTGATGGGCATATTCTAACCCCATCACTTGATCTCCTAGTTTTGATCCTCAGTGATGGGTATATCCACCATCATATGATCTCCTAGTTTCAATCCACTGTGATTGGCATATTCATATCCCATCATACGATCTCCCATTTTTGTTCCACTACGTTGGGCATATTCATATCCCCTCATACGATGTCCATGTTTTGATCATCTGTGATGGGTATATTCCTATCCCATCATATGATCTCCTAGTTTTGATCCTCTATGAAGGGTATATTCCTACTCCTTCATACAACTTCCTAGTAATGTTCCTCTGTGATGGGCATATTTCTACCCCATCAAATGATCTACCAGTTTTGATCATTAGTGATGGCCATATGAAAGTGCAAATAGGTTGTTAGACTTGTTGATTATGTCCCTAAGCTAACCAAGAGGGGGGGGGGGGGGGGGGGGGTGAATTGGTACTTTAAAAAAATCTCTTAGAATTTTGGAAGATTTTTTATTAAAAGCTTTATGCAAATCATACTATACGATCCAGTTCATACTGTACGAACAGTTATGAGTTTTGTACTTTTTAAACCACAGAAAAGTAAAGTGTAATACAGAAAATAACAATACGAAAAATAAAAAATAGGAACAGAGAACACCAGATATATAGTGGTTCTGTCAAACAAGACCTATATCCACTCCCTAGAGACTCCTTCTCTAGGTAATGCACTAAACCAAAGTGACTCTCCTTTAGCCCCCACAGTAAGGCGGAGAAGCCCTTGCAAAACTTTGTTCCACCAAACCCCGGTGCAGCAGAGAACTACCGTCCTTTTTCATCATCCTGATGAAGGCAGAGAACCCAGTCATCCTTTCACACCCTCTAGGTGTCGGCAGAGAACTAAGCATCCTTTTTCACCCTCCTGGTGAAGGTAGAGAACCGAACCCTCTTTAATGATCTTCTCTCAAGAGTCTTTAAAGTGATAAGGAAGAGACTTGAAGTACAAAACAATGAGATCCTCACCTTTGGACAACCTTGTGAACCCCCTCACAAATTCCTCTTCAATGATCTCACCACACTCACTCCAAAACACTCTCCCTAATCACTCTCCCTTTCACTCTCAAGAAGAAATTCATGAAAGATTAATGGTAGAGTTAGTTTTTAGGACCCTTATATTCAAAAGACAAGAAAAATCATCCTAAATTTGATCCTCTATGATTGGCATACTCTAACCCCATTATACAATCTCCTAGTTTTGATCCCCTATGATGGCATATTCCTACCCCATAATTAATCTCCTAGTTTTGATCCTCTGTGATGGGCAAATTCCTGCCCCATCATATGATCTCCGAGTAATATTACCCTATGTTAGGCATATTCCTACCTCCATCCTATGATCTCCTAGTTTTGTCCTCTATTATGGGCATATTCCTACCCTATCACACGATCTTCCAATTTTAATCTATGATGGGCATACTCCTACCCCATCACATAATCTCCTAGTTTTTAATATCTGTGATGGGCACATTCCTACCTCTGTCATATAATCTCCTTATTTTGATCCTCTGTAATAGGCATATTCTACCCCATCATACGATCTCCTAGTTTCGATCCTCTGTGATGGGCATATTCCTACCCCATCACACGATCTTCCAGTTTTAATCATCGGTGATGGGCATATTCCTACCCCATCACATGATCTACTAGTTTTGAATATTTGTGATGGGCATGTTCCTACCCCCATCATATGTTCTCCTAATTTTGATCCTCTGTGATGGGCATATTCCTATCCCATCACACAATCTTCCAATTTCAATCCTCTGTGATAGGCATACTCCTACCCCATCACATGATCTCCTAGTTTTGAATATCTATGATTGGCATATTCTTACCCCCATCATATGATCACCTAGTTTTGATCCTCTGTAATAGGCATATTCCGAACCCATCATATGTTCTCTCAACTTCGATCCTCTATGATGGGCATATTCCTACCCCATCACACGATCTTCCAGTTTCAATAATCTGTGATGGGCATATTTCTAGCCCATCACATGATCTCTTAATTTTGAATATTTGTGATAGGCATATTACTACTCCCATCATATGATCTCCTAATTTTGATCCTCTATTATAGGCATATACCTACCTAATCACATGATCTCCAAGTTTTGATCCTCTATGATGGGAAAATTCCTACCCGATCATATGATCTCCAGGTTTTGATCCTCTTTGATGGGCAAATTCCTACCCCATTACACATTCTTCCAGTCTTGATCCTCTTTGATGGGCATGTTCCTACCAACTCAAATGATCTCCTAGTTTAATTCCTCTATGATGGGCATGTTTCTACCCCTTCATATGATCTCCCAGTAATGTTCCTCTATGATTTACATTTTCCTACCCCATTATATGATCTACTAGTTTAGATCCTCTATGATGGACATATTCTAACCACATCATATGATCTTCCAGTCTTGATCCTCTATGATGGGCATATTTCTACCCCTTCATAAGATCTCCCTATTTTGATCCATGAAGATGGGCATATTGCAACCCCATCATTTGATCTCCTAGTTTTAATCCTCTATGATGGAAAATTCTAACACCATCACATGATCTCCTAGTTTTGATCTTCTGTGATGGGTATATTCCTACCCCATCATATGATCTCCTAGTTTTGATCCTCTATAATGGGTATATTCCTACCCCATCATTCGATCTCGCAATAATGTTCCCCTGTGATGGGCATATTTTTACCCCATCATACAATCTCCCAGTTTTGATCCTTTATGATAGGTATAATCCTATCCCATCATTCGATCTCCCTATTTTGATCCTATATGATGGGTCTATTCCTACCCAATCACATGATCTCCTAGTTTTGATCCTCTGTGATGGGTATATTCCTACACCATCATATGATCTCCTAATTTTTATCCTCTATGATGGGCATATTCCTACCCATCAGACGACCACCCATTTTTGTTCCTCTATGATGGGCATATTCCTTCCCCATCATTCAATCTCCCAGTATTATTCCTCTATGATGGGTATATTCCTACCCCATCATATAATCGCCTACTTTTGATCCTCAGTTATTGGCATATTCTTACCCCTTTATATGGTCTTCCAGTTTTGATCCTCTATGATGGGCATATTCCTTCCCCATCATATGATCTTCTAGGTTTGATCCTCTAAAATGGGCATATTCCTTCCCTATGACACGATCTCCCAATTTTGGTCCTCTTTGATGGGCATATTCCTACCCCATCATACGATCTCCTAAATATGATCTCTATGATTGACATACTCCAACCCAATCATAGTATCTCCTAGTTTAAATCCTGTATGATGGCTATATTCCTACCCCATCATTAATCTCCAAGTTTCAATCCTCTATGATGGGCTTATTTCTATACTATCACATAATCTCCTCATTTTATTCCACCGTGATGGGCATACTCAAACCCTATCACACAATCTCTCAATTTTAATCCTCTTTGATCGGCATATTCCTACCCCATCATATGATCTCCTTGTTTTGATCCTCTATAATGGGCATATTCCTACTCCCATCATATGATCTCCTAGTTTTGATCCTCTGTGATTGGCATATTCTTATCCCATCATATGATCTCCTAGTTTTGATTCTCTGTGATGGGTCTATTCCTACCCCATCATATGAACTCTTAGTAATGTTTCTCTATGATGGGCAAATTCCTACCTCATCATATAATCTCCCAGTTTTGATCCTCTGTGATGGGCATAATCCTACCTGATCATACGATCTCCCTACTTTGATCCTCTATGATGGGCAAATTCCTACCCTATCACATGATTTTCTAGTTTTGATCCTCTTTGATGGACATATTCCAACACCATCCTATGATCTCCTAGTTTTGATCTTCTATGATGTGCATATTCCTACCCATCAGATGACCTCCCATTTTTATTCCTATGTGATGGGCGTATTCCTACCCCTGTTATGTATGTGGTTTTAAGGACTATGATTTTGATGAAAGCAAACCTTTTCATTTCTGTTTGAGTGTCTAATCTTTCAAGTTCATATGTTCAATTGTAATTCAAGCCCGCTCAAGATCAGTCAGTCTGTTTGTGTTTCAGGTTCAATATACTTTTTCATTTTTCTTGAGTTAAATGTAATGTAACGGATCCCCAAGCTAAGTAACCTTACACAAACACACTCAGGGGAGAGTTTTAGTGAGTTAGAGTTTCTATTCAATTTTTGTTCAAATCGTCCTAGACGATATTCATATCATCTTGGACAATCAAGTGAAAATAGAAACCCTAAGTAGGGCGACCATGTTAAGTCAGTCTGACTAAGCAGATCATCCTGGATGATTTACCCATCGTACAGGATGATATGCTCAAATCAGAAATTCTCTTCCGCTAGACTAACTTAGGCAAGTTTTTATATTTAGAATTTTGGTCTAATCATCCCGGACGATACGTGTATCGTCATGGACGATCCTTTACAATCATGCCTAAATTAATCTGGCGATTAAGGATAATAAATCAGATTCGATTGATTCGATCATATTGTCCTGGACGATCACAAGATCATCCTGGATGATACATGCAAAATCCTGACCGTCCAGAACATTTTACCTGGACGACCCGAGGAATCTACTATACGATATTCCTGATTTTGAACTAATCGTACGGGATGATAAATATATCATCCGGGACGATCAGGTCATTTTCAAATCGTCCAGAATGGTTTGGTTGTACGACCCGAGGAATCTACTGGATGATACTCCTAGTTTAAACTAATCATCCAGGACGATCACAAAATCGACCCGGATGATCAGAACAGATTTTATCTTCTAATCGTCCAAAATAACCAGATCGTCCATGCCAAAAGGGTCTGATTTACACTGATCGTATAGGACGATCTAAGGATTATCCTATATGATCTTTGATGATCAGTTGAGATTTAGGGCAATTTTAGAGCCCACCTATTTAAGATCTCTTTTGTTCAATCATTGAGATCTTTTATCGTTGTCCTTTCCTGTGAGAGACTTGAGAAGGAGAGAGAGAAGATCTTGTGAGGGGGAGTTTATGAGCTGTTCACAAAGGTTGCTCCTAGCAAGGATCTGAGTCATCTTCTCCAGTTGTCGTCTCTTGTCCTTGGTGTCTCTGTGGAAGGATTGTCTGCGAGAAGATCAAGGTTCTCTAACTGCTTCAGGAAAAAGTGAAAGGAGTTCAGGTTCTCGGTCTGCTTCAGAAGGAAGTGGAAGGAGTCCAAGTTCTCTGCCTCACCGGGTTAGTGGAAAGGAGGTTTTGTAAAGGCTTATCCGCCTTGCTGTGGGAGCAGAAAGAGAGTCACTTAGTGTTAGTGCAATACCCAGAGGGGAGGCTCCAGGGAGTGGACATTGGTCAAGTTGACCGAACCACTATAAAATATGATGTGTTCTTTCTGATTATTTTTCGCATTTATTTTTTTGTTGATGATCGTGTGATTGTGATTATCATTTTGTTATTATTGAATATCTGCACATCATCGTGAAACTATAAATGTTTTTAAAATATTTAAAAAGATTTTTCAAAATCGTTGCTTTAATCAAGAATTTTTTAAAATAACTAATTCACCCACCCTCTTCGTTAGCCTTGGGACTCGTTCACAAGGGCATAACATCCCTAACGAACTTACAAGTGGTATCAGAGCGGGATTCATAAAATTAAGTTTTGAAAAACTTTTGAATTTGATCAATGGCTAACTTTAGAAATAGAAACACCGTTGAAGGCTATTCCATTACTCATCCACCGTTGTTTGATAACCTACCATTTAATTTTTGGAAAACTTGCATGTCCATTGTTTTACAATCAATTGATTATCGTATGTGGAAGCTTGTTAAAGATGGTTATGTGCTCCGTAAAGACTTGATAATGGTGTTAAAATTAAACTTCCTTTCACTGAATGGACACATGATGATAGGGACTTAGCACAACTAAATCCAAAATGCTTGAATTATTTTTTCTTTGCACTAAAATCTGAGGATTACATGCGTGTCTCTACTTGCACTACTCATAAAGAAATATGGGATAGATTATGCATTGCTTATGAAGGTACATCTGAAGTTAAGCAATCTAGATTGAACATCTTACTTCACGACTGCAAACTCTTTTGCATGAAACCTAGTGAATCAATTTCTAAAATGTATGTAAGGTTCACTCAAATTGTCACCTCTCTACATACTTTAGGAAGAGAACTCAATAACTATGAAAAAGTGAATAAAATTCTGAGATGTTTGCCTTCTTCTTATGATGCCAAGATAACTATAATTATTGAATCCAAAGATTTGAATACTTATTCTATTGATAACTTACTTGGGTCACTCATTGCTTACGAGCAAGGAGTGAACCAAAGACAAATTGATGCAGGTGAGAAGAAGATGGAGAACACTGTGGCACTGAAGGCCAATGACACTGACACTGATTCTTTTGGGTCTAAAAGCGATGATGTTGCCTTAATCAATAGGCAATTCAAAAGCTTTCTAAGGAAGAAACATAAGAACTATCAGAAGTGGAATAAATGTAAGTCTAGTAAAAATTTTAAAGGTTCTTCTGATACAGTTTGTTTTGAATGCAGAAGACCAGGACAAATAAAAGTAGATTTTCCTACACTTAAGGCTCACCCAAGCACGGAGAAGGGTTAAGAGAAACCCAAGTTCAGGAAGGACAACAAGCGGATCCAAAAGGCTTTCTAGTTGGATTCTGTATCCAACTCCTCTGAAACTGAAGCTGAAGAGGAGCTTACAAACTTGTGTCTGATGGCAGATAAACATCTTGGTCAGTCTGATTTAGAAGAGTTATGTGAATTGATCTATGATCAATTACTTGATGTTTCTGAGAAAATTCATTC
Organism: Dendrobium chrysotoxum; assembly: GCA_019925795.1. Classification (NCBI taxonomy): domain Eukaryota; kingdom Viridiplantae; phylum Streptophyta; class Magnoliopsida; order Asparagales; family Orchidaceae; genus Dendrobium; species Dendrobium chrysotoxum. Next base: position 46,463,408 of record CM034313.1, on the reverse strand, counting down.
TTCATATAGAAAACTTAAGAAAACTCATGCTAGTTTGAAATAGGAACTCTTGAATCTACAAATAGAGTATGAAGTGTTGCTTAAAGATCATTCTACACTTGATAGAAATCATATGTCATTACTTGATAAATTCGATGAATTGAATAAAAAACATTCTGAATTGATTATGGAGCATAATTCATTAAAAATATTACATGTTGAATTAGAAGCTACATTTAAGGAATTAGAAACTCATATATCTGATTTAGATAGTAGTGAACATTATTTAAAATTTGAAATTACAAGTCTCAAGAAGGAAAATAAATTTCTAAGTGTGAAAATTAGTGCATTTGAGAATAATGAAACACCTCCTAAATTTGCTCATTTTTAAGCACCTCCATCACTTGAAGAATCTAATTCAAAATCATCAAAGCATGTTTCATTCAAACCTAGGAAGAGGTACTATCACCCATATAGATTAGTTAACCCTTTTCCTGGCATTAGATATTTTTCTTGTGGCATGCTAGGACATATCTCCCATACCTGCACAAATCACCGTAGTACACATTGGGTGTGGAGGCCCAAATTACATGATTCACAGCATAACATACACGCATCTCATTCTTATTTCCATAAGAACGAACCCAAAATTGTTTGGGTTCCAAAATCTAATATTTGATGATTTTGTAGTGTTGCTCTCACACAAGACCTCATGAGAGCATGTGGTACCTGGACAGCGGATTTTTAAGATATATGACTGGAGATGCAAATCAATTCATTTTGCTGGAGGCAAGGTCACTCTTGGAGACCACACCACCAGAAAAGTGGTGGGCATAGGTATAATCGGAAAATCCAAGAACCTTTTGATTTATAATATTTTGCTTGTAGATGGACTTAAACACAACCTACTCAGCATCAGTCAACTCTGTGACAAAGGGTTCAGCATCAAGTTCCTAGTAAATACATGCATTGTAAGCTTCAATAATAACACTATTTTACAGGGCAAGAGGATCAACAAGGTCTACATGCTTGACTTAAATAATATTAAATGTACTGCGTCATTTTGCTTAAAAACTACTACTAATGAGTCATGGTTACGGCATAAGAGATTATGTTATGCCAGTATGAAAACCCTTAGAAAAGTCGCCCAAAAGGACTTAGTTAGAGGTGTCCCCAAGCTTAAGTTCACTAAGGACCACCTATATGACGCCTGTCAATTAGGGAAGCAAGTCTAGTCATCTTTCCACTACATTAAGGACATCAGCACCTCTAGACCTTTAGAAGTCCTTCACATGGATCTGTTTGGACCCATTAGCACTGCCAGCTTAGGAGGAAAAGTCTATAAATTTGTGATTGTTGATGACTACTCGAGGTTCACTTGGATTAGATTTCTGTCACAAAAAATTGAGTCATTTGATGAATTTAAATCCTTCCCCACTTGGATTCAAAAGAAGTTAGGTTGTGAGATCATGATTATTCATAGTGATCATGGTGGAGAGTTTGAAAATGTGAGATTTGGAACATTCTCTGAGGAGCAAGGGATTAGCCACAACTTTTAGCTCCTAGGACCCCTCAGCAGAACGGGGTAGCTAAAAGAAAGAACAAAAACTTGGTGGAAGCCGCTAGAGACATGCTTGCTGAGTATTCACTTTCAAAATACTTTAGGCAGAAGCGATGAACACAGCCTGTTATGTGTTGAATAGGGTGAATGTTAGATCCAAACTAAATAAGACACCCTATGAGATCCTTAAAGGTAGAACTCCAAACCTGTCCCACCTCCACATCTTTGGTTGTAAGGTCTTCATTCTGAATAATGAGAAATCAACCTTAAGAAAATTTGACCCAAAATATTAAGAAGGAGTGTTCTTAGGATATTCTAATGTGGAGAAATCCTTTAGGGTGTTTATTAAGAGAACTTTGGTGGTGGAGGAGACTACCCATGTGGTTTTTGATGAATTTGATCCTAAGAAGTTTAGAGCTGAGGAAGAAGAGGAAGTAGGTGAGATTACCCAAGGAGTTGAAAATACACATCTATAGGAAAGGGTAGAACCTCAAAACACTTTGCTTAGAGATTAGAGATATTCTTTGAGACATCCTAAAGAATTGATCTTAGGAGACCCTTCTGAAGGTGTTAGAACTAGGCATGGACTTAGGAAGGAAGAAAACCACTCTGCCTTTATCTCAATGACTGAACCCACCAATATTAATCAATCCCTTTATGTTGAATTTTGGATCTTAGCTTTGCAAGAGGAATTAAACTAATTTGTAAGGAACAATGTTTGGGAGTAAGTAGAAAGACCTAAGAAATAAAGTGTAGTGGGAACCAAATGGGTCTTTAAGAATAAGATGAATGATTCTACTGTGGTGGTTAGGAATAAGGCAAGATTGGTGGCTAAGGGGTACAATCAAATAGAAGGGATTGATTTTGAGGAGACCTTTGCCCCTGTAGCTAGATTGGAATCAATTAGAGTGCTACTAGCCTTTGCATGTTATAAGGGATTTAAGCTTTTCTAAATGGATGTCAAGAGTGCCTTTTAAAAGGGGTAATAAAAGAAGATATCTTTGTAGAATAACCCCAGATTTTGAGGGTTCCCAATATCCTAATCATGTTTACAAATTAAAAATGGCATTATATGGATTGAAACAGGCACCCAGAGCTTGGTATGAGAGGCTTAGCACATTCCTATTAGAAAGAGAGTTTGTTAAGGAGAACAAAGACACCACCCCTTTTATGAGAAAAGTAGGAGATGATTTACTCATTGTCTAGATCTATATTGATGATATACTTATTGGATTTTCTAATAAAAACTTATGTGATGATTTTCCTAAGACAACGAGTCAAAAGTTTGAGATGAGTATGATTGGAGAATTATCCTACTTTTGGGTTTTAGCATAAGGTAAATGGATGATGGAATCTTTCTTAATTAATCAAAATACACTAAGGATATTTTGAAGAAATATGAAATTAACAAAGCCAAGCTAATCAAAACTCCCATAAGCTCCACTATTCAGTTAGATAAGGATTCAAATGGAAAATCTGTTGATCAAAAGAAGTATAGAGGAATAATTGGATCACTGCTTTACCTGACTGCTAGCCGACCTGATATTATGTTTAGTGATTGTCTCTTTGTAAGATTTCAAGCTGATCCTAAGGAATCCCATCTGACTGCTGTTAAGAGAAACCTTAGATATCTCTTAGGGACCCAAAACTTAAGGATATGGTATCCTATGCACAACACTTCTTTTGAGATTATTGGATATTCTGATTCTGATTTTGCAGGATGTAGGCTTGCCAATTCACAGGTCTCCTGGTCCAATAGAAAACAAAATTATATTGCACTTTCCACTGCTGAAGCTGAGTACATTGCCTTAGGAAGTTGTGTGGCCCAAGTCCTTTGGTTGAAGCAATAAATCTTGGATTTAGGAGTACTTGTTGGCATAATCTCAGTTCTATGTGATAACACTAGTACCATATGCTTATCTAAGAATCATATCCAACATTCAAGAACCAAACACATTGACATAAGGCATCACTTTATTAGGAACCATGTTACAAAAGGGGACATTGCGTTACACCATGTAGCAACTGAAAACCAACTGGCTGATATCTTTACTAAATCACTGGCTTTTGACTTATTCAGCATTTTGGGAACCAGATTGGGTGTGATTGACAAAAATGTATGACTTTGGTGATTACTGATTTCTAAAGTTTCTATTTTTTAGTTTTTTTTTGTACTTTTGTTTGATTTGATTATCTGTTTCCTGCTTATTTTTATTCTCTGCTGATTTTCTTTTTATTGTTATTATTTTCCTGATTTGAGTATTTATTTTGATGAGATTTCGTACTTGTTCTTGATTTACTGCTTTTCTTTTGAATTGGATCACTACTCACTACTGCGAAAAAATTGGATTTCTGACTAAGAGTTTTGTCTTATTTTTTGTTTGGAAGCCTGTAAGCAGTGATTGACTCCTTTGAAATAGTAAAGGGAAGAAACATTGATTCTTGTTTCTCTTCCTCTAACTCCTTTAATGGGCTATTTTCCGTTTGAATCAAAATAATTTTCAAAATTAAAAAGACTAGACTTTGAAATAGAGATCTTTTTATCTTCCTACAGTAATCTATTTCATAAGAATGGTGTTCCAAATTATTGAATCAATCTCAGGTATTCTTAATCAAGTGATTGCATTTATTATATGAGGATGATTCTATTTTGTGGGCTAATGTTCCTTATCTAAGAGAGTGAGTCTTCACCTTCTCTCTTATATCTGAAAATAATTTCACAACTAAGATTCTTTTAGAGGTTTTGAAAAAAAAGGAAGCTTGCAAAAGATGCGCAAAGTGCGCCAATAAAATGAAAAAGAGGCATAAATTGAGCCAATATTAAAAAGATGCGCAATGTTCGCCACCTCAAATTAAAAAGATACACAAAGTGTATCATTTGTCAAAAGATGTGCAAAGTGTGCCAGTTATAAAAAAGAGGCACAAAATGAGCCCACAAAGAAATAAGCTTCCTCCTCTTTCAAATCTTTAAAAATCTTAGAAGAATTAATGTATTACTTAATATTTTCAAACACTTGAGAGTGAAAATTATGATTTTTGAATCTCTAATTTACAATTTTATCATATGATATATTTTTCTAGATCGAGGTACAAAAGGATCATGTTTCTTATCTAACTTGTTATTTTTTGAATCGGATCTTATTTCAAAGGAATTTCAACCTGCAAAGGTGTCCGAGGTAGGAGTTACGAAAATTGGTTTTCCAACTTTTTTGGATCTTAGCATTGTTGATTTTCTTCTTATTGGCTTTTGATTTGAAAATAAAGGAAAATGCTAATTTACTGGAGCTGAACGATTTAAAAAAATTATTTTCTCATTATTTTTAATGTTTTTTTCTCGTTTCAATTTTTCTTTGATGTGATTTGATTTTGATTTTTCCTTTTTTGTGTGTTTTTGGGATCCCCCATTATACTAGTCTATTTATTTTTACTGATGTTTGTGTTTTTTTTTTTTGTATTATTTTTTTTCTGTGTTTATGTTGTGTTTTCCCCTTTTTGAGATGTCAAAAGGGGGAGTAGTTTAGTTTGTGTTGTTTGTGGGTCGTTGTAATTTTTTTTGAATTATTAAATGGAAATGTTAATGTTCACCGTATTTATTTATTAAATTTTGAATTATCAATAAATGTTTTCCATCATAAAAAAGGGGGAGATTATTCTGAATCTGGTTTCAAGGACTATGATTTTGATGATAACAAACCTTTTCATTTCTATTTGAGTGTCTAATCTTTCAGGTTCACAGTTTCAATTATAATTCAAGCCAGCTCAAGATCAAGTCAGTCTATTTATGTTTCAGGTTCAATATATTTTTTCATTTTTCTTGAGTCAAATGCAATGTATCGAATCCCCAGGTTAAGTAACCTTGCACACACACACTTAAGGGGAGAGTTTTATTGAGATAGAGTTTTTGTTCAATTTTTATTTAAATCATCCTAGAGGATATTCATATCATCTTGGATGATCCAATAAAAACAAAAACCCTAATTAGGGAAACCATGTTAAGTCAGTCTACTAAGCATATCATCCTGGATGATATACCCATTGTGAAATCAGAAATTCTCAGTCGCTAGACTAACTAAGGCAAGTTTTTATATTTTGAATTTTTATCTAATCATCTTAGATGATACGTGTATCATCCTGGATGATCCTTTACAATCTTGCCTAAATAAATCTTATAATTAAAGAAAGTAATTAAGATTTGATTAATTCGATCATATTATCCATGATGATCACAACATCATCCAGGATGATGCATGCAAAATCTTGACCATTCAGAGTATTTTACTTGGATGACTCAAGGAATCTGCTGTATGATATTTTTGTTTTTGAATTAATCATATGGGACAATAGAAATATCATATGGGACAATCAGGTCATTTTAAAATTGTCAAGCATGGTTTGGCTGTACGACCCGAGGAATCTGCTGGACAATATTCTTAGTTTAAATAAATCATCCAGGATGATCACAAAATCATCCCAGATGATCTGAATAGATTTTGTCTTCTAATTGTCCAGAAGAACCAGATCATTCAGGCCAAAAGGTTCTGATTTACACTGATCATACAAGATAATCTAAGGATTGTCCAGGACGATCTTTGATGACCAGTTGAGATTTAGGGTAATTATTGAGCCCTCTTATTTAAGATCTCTTTTGTTTAATCGTTGAGATCTTTTGTCACTGTCTTTTCCTCTGAGAGACTTGAGAAGGAGAGAGAGAGAGAGAGCTTGGGAGAGAGAGAGAAGATCTTGTGAGGGGGAGTTTGTGAGGTGTTCATAAAGGTTGGTCCAAGAAATGATCTGAGTCATCTTCTCCGGCCGTCGTCTCTTATCCTTGGTGTCTCCGTGGATGGATCTTGTGCAAGAAGATCATGGTTCTCTACTTACATGAGGAGGAAGTAAAAGGAGTTCAGGTTCTCTACCTGCTTCAGGAGGAAGCGAAAGGAGTTCAGGTTCTCTGCCTCACCAGGTTGGTGGAAAGGAGGTTTTGTACAGGCTTCTCCACCTTACTATGGGAGAAGAAGGAGAGACACTAATTGTTAGTGCAATACCCGGAGGGGAGGCTCCGTGGAGTGGAGATAGGTCAAGTTGATCGAACCACTATAAAATCTGGTGTGTTCTTTCTAATTATTTTTTGCATTTATTTTTTTATTAATGATCATATGAGTGTGATTATTTTTCTATTATTATTGAACATCTACGCAACATCGTGAAACTGTAAATGTTTTTAAGATATTCAAAAAAAATTTTCAAAATCTTTACTTTAATCTAGAATTTTTTAAAATAACCAATTCACCCCCCCCCCCTCTTGTAGCCTCGGGACTAGTTCACAAGGGCTTAACATCCCTAACAAACTTTCATCCCCATCATACGATCTCTGAGCTTTGATCCTCTATGATGGGTATATTCCTATGCCATCATATGACGTCCGAGTTTTGATCCTCATTGATGGGCATATTTCCACCCCTTTATATGATCTTAATGTTTTGATCCTCTATGATGGGCATATTCCTACCCCATCATTTAATATGCCAGGTTTGATCCTTTAAGATGGGCTTATTCCTACCCTATCCTACGATATACCAATTTTGATCCTCTTTGATGGTATATTCCTACCCCATCATACAATCTCATAAATTTGATCCTCTATGATTGGCATACTCCTACCCCATCATGCGATCTCCCAGTTTTGATCCTCTATGATGGATATTCCTACCCCATCATTAATCTCCTAGTTCCGATCCTCTGTGATGGGCATATTCCTACCCCATTATATGATCTCCCAGTAATATTTCTCTATGATGGGCATATTCCTACCCCATTATACGATCTCCCAGTTTTGATCCTCTATGAAGGGAATATTACTACCCCATCATATCATCTCCCAATTTTGATCCTATGGAATGGGCATATTCCTACCCTATTACACAATTTCCTTATTTTGATCCTCTATGATGAGCATATTCTTATCCCATCATATGATCTCCTAGTTTCGATTCTCTTTGATTGGCTTATTCCTACCACATCATACGATCTCCTAGTTTCGATCCTCTATGATGGGCATATTCCTACCCCATCACACGATCTCCATTTTTTCAAACCTCTATGATGGGCATATTCCTACCCCATCATATGATCTTTTAGTCTTTATCCTATATGATGGTCATATTCCTGCCCCTTCATATGATCTCCCTATTTGGATCCTTAGTGATGGGCATATTCCCACCCCTTCAATATCTATGATGGTCATAATCCCACCCCCATCATATGATCCCCTAGTTTTGATACTTTTTGATGGGCATATTCCTACCCCATCACACGATCTTCCAATTTCAATCCTCTATGATGAGCATGCTCCAACCCCATCCATGATCTCCTAGTTTTTAATATCTATGATGGGCATATTCCTACCTCCATCATATGATATCCTAGTTTGATCCTCTATAATATTCATTTTCTTACCCCATCATATAATCTCCCAATTTTGATCCTATATTATAGGCATATTCCTAACCCTTCGCACGATCTTCCAGTTTCAATCATCTGTGATGGGCATATTTCTAGCCCATCACATGATCTTCAAGTTTTGAATATCTATGATGGGCATATTCTGACCCCTATCATATGATCTCCTAGTTTTGATCCTTTATGATAGGCTTATACCTACCCCATCACACGATCTCTAAGTTTTGAGCCTCTGTAATGGGCAAATTCCTACCCCATTATATGATCTCTAAGTTTTGATCCTCTATGATAGGCATATTCCTATCCCATCATATGATCTTCCAGTCTTAATTCCTCATTTATGGGTATATTCTTACCCACTCAAATGATCTCCTAGTTTCATTCCTCAATAATGGGCATGTTCCTACCCCATCGTACAATCTCCCAGTAACATTTATTTGTGATTGAAATTTTCCTACCCCATCATACGATCTACCAATTTAGATCCTCTATGAGGGGCATATTCCTACCACATAATATAAGTTTCAAGTCTTGATCCTCGTGATGGGCATATTCCTACCCCTTCATTTTATCTCCTAGTTTTGATCCATAGAGATGGGCATATTGCAACCCTATCATTTGATCTCCTAGTTTTGATCCTCGGTGATGGGCATATTCCAAGCCCATCATATAATCTCCTAGTTTTGATCTTCTATGATGGGTATATTCCTACCCCATCATATGATCTCCCAGTAAGGTTCCTCTATGATGGGCTTATTTCTACCCCATCATACGATCTCCTTATTTTGAACTTTTGTGATGGGCATATACTTACCCCATCATAGGATCTCCTAGTTTCAATCCTCTATGATGGGCATATTCCTATCCCATCATATGATCTCCTAGTTTTAATCCTTTGTGATGGGCATATTCCTATCCCATTATATGATCTCCTAGTTTTGATCCTCTATGTTGAGCATTTCGATGCCATCATATGATCTCCCAATTTTTATCCTCTGGGATGGGCAAACTCCTACCCTATCACACGATCTCCTAGTTTGGATCCTCGGTGATGGGCATACTCCTACCCCATCATACGATCTCCTAGTTTTGATGCTATTTAATGGGCATATTCCTATTCCATCATATGATCTCCTAGTTTTGATCCTCTGTGATGGGCATATTCCACCCCAGTATATGATCTCCTATTTTTGATCATCTATGTGGATATATTCCTACCACATTATACGCTCTCCTGATAATGTCCCTTTACGATAGGCAAATTCCTACCCCATCATATAATCTCCCAATTTTGATCCTTTGTGATGGGTATAATCCTACCCCATCATTCGATCTCCCTATTTTGTGAAAGTTCGAAAGGGATGTTAAGCCCTAGTGAACTAGTCCCGAGGCTAACCAAGAGGGGGGGTGAATTGGTTATTTAAAAATTTCACGATAACTACAAAAATCTTTTCGATACTTAGCAGCGGAAACAAGTAAACAATAATGAAAAGATCAACCAACGATATTCACCCAAGCAGTTTATATTGAAAAGTAAAATGCAAAACTGAATCAGAAAAGCAAACCAGATTTTATAGTGGTTCGGTCAACTTGACCTACGTCCACTCCCCGGAGCCTCCCCTCCGGGTATTGCACTAAACGAAAGTGACTCTCCTTTTGCTCCCACAGCAAGGCGGAGAAGCCTGTACAAAACACCTCCTTTTCACCACACGGTGAGGCAGAGAACCCGACCTCCTTTCGCTTCCTCCTGAAGCGGGCAGAGAACCCACGAACTCCTTTCGCTTCCTCCTGAAGCGGGCAGAGAACCCACGAACTCCTTTCGCTTCCTCCTGAAGCGGGCAGAGAACCCGGATCTTCTTGCGAACGATCCTCCCACGAAGAACACCGACTAGACGACAGACGACGAGCGGAGAAGACGACTCTGATCCGTGCTTGGAGCAACCTTAGTGAATCCCTCACTAACTCCCCCTCACAAGATCTCTTCTCTCTCTCCCAACTCTCTCTCTCTCTAGGATTTCTCAGGGAAGGAAGGCAGCAAAAGATTTTTCCAAATCTAGGAAAAAGTTCTTTTAAAGGAGGGCTTAAAACTTGCCCTAAATCTCAACTTGTCGGCCAAGATCGTCCTGTACGATCAGTTCAAATTCAGCTGTTTCAGCCTGGACGATCTGGCTCTTCTGGATGATCAGTAGAAAAAGTTGTTCATATCATCCCGTACGATCCTGCGATCGTCCAGGACGATTAGTTCAAATTGAAGGAAATCGTCCAGAAGACAGTTCGGGTCGTCCAGAGAAATCTGTGCTGGACGACCAAAAAATGACTTGATCGTCCCGTACGATAGGGTAATCGTCCGGTACGATTAGTTCAAAAAGGCCCCAAATCGTCCTGTACATAGTTCTGGACGTACAGCTGAAATGCACAAGACGATCGCGATCGTCCGGGACGATCCTGCGATCGTCCAGGACGATGTGATCGTATCAATTAAACATTAATTGCTTTCCTTAATTACCAGACTAATTTAGGCATGATTGTAGTAAATCGTCCAGGACGATACACGTATCGTCCGGGACGATCAGACCAAAATACTTAAAATAAAACTTGCCTAACTTAATCTGGCGGCTGAGAATTTCTGATTTGGGCATATCGTCCCGTACGATCCATAGATCGTCCAGGACGATCGGCTCAATCAGTCCTCCTTAACTTAGTCGCCCTAATTAGGGTTTCTGTTTTAACTGGATCGTCCAGGACGATGATACTATCGTCCAGGACGATCTGAACAAAATTTTAACAGAAACTCTAATTCACTCAATCTCTCTCCCTGAGTGTGTGTGTGCAAGGTTACTTAGCTAGGGAATCAGTTACATTACAATTGACTCAATAAAAGAAAAAATTATACATTTGACACACTTGGACCCGATCTTGAGTTGGCTTGAGTAGCTTGCGGTCTTTTGTGCCTGAAACTGATTAGCCAAGAAAAACACACTGGAAACATGTTTGTCATCATCAAAACCAAATTTGCAACATTTTGATCCTCTATGATGGGCATATACCTACCCAATCACACGATCTCCTAGTTATGATCCTCTATAATGGGCATATTCGTACACAATCATATGATCTCCTAGTTTTTATCCTCTATGATGGGCATATTCCTACTATCAGATGATCTCTTATTTTTGTTACTCTATGATGGGCATATTCCTACCCCATCATACGATGACCCAAATTTGATCCTCTATGATGGGCATATTCCTACCCCATCATACGATCTCCTAGTTTTGATCCTTAGTTATGGGCTTATTCTTACCCCTTTATATAATTTTCTTATTTTGATCCTCTATGATGGGCATATTCCTATGCCATCAAATGATCTGCCAGGTTCGATCCTCTAAGATGGGCTTATTCTTGCCCTATCATACGATCCCCTAATTTTGATCCTCTTTGATATGCATATTCCTACCCCATCATGCAATCTCATAAATTTGAACCTCTATAAATGGCATACTCCTACCCCATCATAGTATCTTCTAGTTTCGATCCTCTATGATGGGCATATTCTTACCATATCATATGATCTTGCAGTTTTTATCCCTGTGATGGGGATATTCATACCCCATCACATGATCTCCTAGTTTTGATCCTCTATAATTGGCATATTCCTACCCCATTATAAGATCTCCTAACTTTGATCCTATGTTTTGGGCATATTCCTACCTAATCATACGTCTTCCCAAAAATGTTCCTTTGTGATGGACATATTCTTACCCCATCATATAATTCCTTGTTTCGATCCTCTATGATGGGCATATTTCTACCACATTATATGATCTCCTAGTTTTGATCCTCTTTGATGGGCATATTCCTACCCCATCATCTTATCTTATAGTTTTGATCCTCAGTGAGGGGCAAATTCTAACCACATCATATGATCTCCTAGTTTTAAACCTCTTGATGGGCATATTCCAACCCATTCATCCGATCTTCCTGTTTTGATCTTCTATGATGGGCATATTCCTACACCATCATTTGATCTACAAGTTTTGATCTTCTATGATAGGCATATCCCTACCCCATCAAATGTTATCCTAGTTTCGATCCTCTATGATAGGCATATTCCTACTGCATCATATGATCTCCTAATTTTGATCCTCTTTGATGGCATGTTCCTACCCCATCATGTGATCTCCTAGTTTCGATCCACTGTGATGGTCATATTCCTACCCAATCATACGATCCCCCAGTAATGTTCCTTTGTGATGGGCTTAATCCTAGCCCATCATAAGATCTCCCAGTTTTAGTCCTCTGTGAAGGGTATAATCCTACCACATCATATGATCTTCTAGTTTCAATCCTCTATGATGGGCATATTCCTACCCCCTCAAATGATCTGCTAGTTTTGATCCTCTATGATTGGCATATTCCAACCCATCATATGATCTTCTAGTTTTAATCCTCAATGATGGGCATTTTCCTACGCCATTAAATGATCTCCCATTTTTGTTCCTCTGTGAGGGGCATATACCTACCCCATTATATGATCTCCCAATTTTCATCATCTGTGATGGGCATATTCCTACCCCATCATATGATCTGCCAGTTTGTATCTTTTGTGATGGGCATATTCCTACCCCATCATACGATCTCCTAATTTTGATCCTCTTTGATGGGCATATTCCTACCCCATCATATGATCTTTCAGTCTTTATCCATTAGGATGGGCATATTCCTACCCCTTCATATGATCTCCTTATTTTTATCCTAGGTGATGGGCATATTCCTACCCCTTCATATGATCTCCTAGTTTTAACCTTCTCTGATGGGCAAATTCTTACCCTATCATACGATACCTGAGTAATGTTCCCCAATGATGGGCATATTCCTAACCCATCATACGATCTACCAGTTTTGATCCTTATATTCCAACCCCATCATACAATCTCCCAATTTTGATCCATTGAGAAAAGCATATTCCTACCACATCCATGATCCTTATATTCCAACCCCATCATATAATCTTCCAAATTTTGATCCTTGGTGATGGGCATATTCCTAGCCCATTATAGGATCTCCTAGTTTTGATCCTGTTTGATCGGCATATTCTTACCCCCATCATATTATCTCCTAGTTTTGATCTTCTACGATGGGTATATTCCTAACCCATCATATGATCTCCTAGTAATGTTCTTCTATGATGGGCATATTTCTATACCATCACACGATCTCCTAGTTTTGAATTTTTGTGATGGGCATTTTCTTACCCAATAGTACGATCTCCCAGTTTTGAACCTTTATGATGGGCATATTCCGACCCCATCACACGATCTCCTAGTTTTAATCCTCTGTGATGGTCATATTCCTAACCCATCTTATGATCTCCTAGTTTCGATCCTCTATGATAGGCATATTCCTATGCCAACATATGATCTCCCAATTTTAATCCTCTTTGATGGGCATACTCCTACCCTATCACATGATCTGCCAGTTTTAATCCTCCGTGATGGGTATATTCCTTCCCCATCACACGATCTCCTAGTTTTAATCCTCTATAATGGTTACATTCCTACCCCTATCATATGATCTCCTAATTTTGATCCCTATAATGGGTATATTCCACCCCATCATATGCTCTCCTAGTTTTGATCATCTATGATGGGTATATTCCTACCCCATCATATGATCTCCCAATAATGTTCCTTTATGGTGGGTATAATCCTACCCCAATATACAATCTCACAATCTATGATGGGCATATTCCTACCCAATCACACGATCTCCTAGTTTTGATCCTCTGTGATGGGCATATTCCTGTACAATCATATGATCTTATAGCTTTTTATCCTCTGTGATGGGCATATTCCTACCGATCAGATGATCTCCCATTTTTGTTCCTCTATGATGGGCATATTCCTAGCCCATCATTTGATGTCCTAGTTGTGATCCTCTATAATGGCAATATTCCCCATCATACAATCTCCCAATTTTGATCCTTAGTGATGGGCATATTCCTACCATATCATATGATCTTACAGTCTTGATCTACTATAATAGGCATATTCGTACCCCATCACACGATCTACTATTTTTGATCCTCTATGATTGGCATATTCCTACCCCATCATAAGATCTCCTAGTTTTGATCCTCTGTGATGGGAATATTCCTACCTAATCAAATGACCTCCCAATAATATTTCTTTGTGATGGGAATATTTTCCCTATCACATGATTCCTAGTTTTGATCCTTTATGATGAGCATATTTCTATCCCATCATATGATCTCATAGTTTTGATCCTCTATGATGGGCATATTCCTACCTCATCATATGATCTCATAGTTTTGATCCTCGATGAGGGATGAATTCCAACCCCATCGTATGATCTCCAAGTTTTGAACCTCTGTGATGGGCATATTCCTACCCATTCATACCATCTTCCAATTTTGATCTTCTATGATGGGCATATTTCTATCCCATCATTTGATCTGCCAGTTTTGATCCTCTATGATAGACATATTCTTACCCCATCATACGATATCCTAGTTTTGATCCACTGTGATGGGTGTATTCCTACGACATCATATGATCTCCTAATATTGATCCTCATTGATGGCATGTTCCAACCCCATCATGTGATCTCCTAGTTTCAATCCACTATGATGGTCATCTTCCTACCCAATCATACGATCCCCTAGTAATTTTCCTCTGTGATGGGCTTTCTCCTACCCCATCATATGATCTCCCAGTTTTAATCCTTTGTAATGGGTATATTCCTACCCCATTATATGATCTAACAATTTCAATCCTCTGTAATAGGCATATTCCTACCTCATCATAGGATCTCTAGTTTTGATCCTCTATTATGGGCTTATTCTTACCCCATCGTATGACCTCCAAGTTTTGATCTTCTATGATGGCATATTCATACCCCATTATACGATCTCCCATTTTTGTTCCTCTTTGGTGGGCATATTCCTACCCCATCATACGATCTACCAATTTTGATCCATTCTAATGGGTATATTCCTACCCATCATATGATCTCCTAGTTTTGATCCTTAGTGATGGGTATTTTCCTTCCCCTTTATATGATCTTCCAATTTCTAAACTCTATGATGGGCATCTTCCTACCATATCCTATGATCTGCTAGTTTTGATCCACAATGATGGGCATATTCCTACGCCATCACACATTCTCCCAGTTTTGATTCTCTATAATGGACATATTCCTACCCCATCATATGATCTCCTAGTTTTGATCCTCTTCGATGGGCTTATTCATACACCATCATATAATCTCCTAGTAATATTCCTCTATGATTGGCATATGACTACCCCATCATATAATCTCTCAGTTTTGATCATCTATGAAGAGTATATTCCTACCCCATCAAACGATCTCCTAGTTTTGATACTCTTTAATGGGCATATTCCTACTACATCATATGATCTTCTATTATTGATCCTCTGTAATGGGCATATTCCTACCCCTTCACACGACCTTCCAATTTTGACCCTTGGTGATGGACATATTCCCACCCCATCATATTATCTCCTAGTTTTGATCCTCTACGATGGGCAAATACCACCGCCATCATATGAGCTTCTAGATTTGATCCTTTATGATGGGTATAATCCTACTCCATCATACGATCTCCTAGTAATGTTACTCTAAGATGGGCATATTCCTACCCCATCATACATCTCCCAATTTTGATCCTCTTTGATGGGGATATTCCTAGCCCATCATACAATCTCCTAGTTCTGATCTTTAGTGATGGGCATATTCCTACCCCTTCACATGATCTCCTAGTTTCAATCCTCTCTCATGGACATATTCTTACCCTATCAAACGATATCAGATTAATGTTCCTCAATTATGGGCATATTCCTAACCCATCATACGATCTCCCAGTTTTGATCCTTATATTCAAACCCCATCATATAATCTCCTAATTTTGATTTGTGACAAGTATATTCCTGCCACATAATATGATCTTCCAGTCTTGACCTCTATGATGGGCATATTCCTACCCCTTTATATGATCTCCAAATTTTGATCCTCAGTGACGGACATATTCCTAGCCCATTATCGGATATCCTAGTTTTAATCCTCTGTGATGGGCATATTCCTAACCCCATCATATGATCTCCTAGTTTTGATCTTCTATGATGGGTATATTCCTACCCTATCATAGGATATACCAGTAATGTTCCTCTATGATGGGCATATTTCAACACCATCATATGATCTCCTAGTTTTAACCTTTTATGATGGGCATTTTTCTACCAAATCATACGATCTCCCAGTTTTGATCCTCTATGATGGGCATATTCCAACCCAATCACATGAACACATGGTTTTAATCCTCTGTAATGGGCATATTCCTACCCCATCATATGATCTCCTATTTTTGATCTGCTATGATGGCATATTTCTATGCCATCATACGATCTCCCAATTTTGATCATCTATGATGGGCATACTCCTACCCTATCAAATGATCTGCTAGTTTTAATCCTCTGTGATGGGCATATTCCTTCCCCATCACATGATCTCCTAGTTTTCATCCTCTATAATGGTCATATTCCTACCTTTGTCATATGAAATCCTAGTTTTGATCCTCTATGATGGGCATATTCCACCCCATCATATGATCTCCTAGTTTTGATCCTCTATGATGGATATATTCTTACCTCATCATGCGATATCCAATAATGTTTCTCTCTATGGTGGGTATATTCCTACCCCATCATATAATCTCCCTATTTTGATCCTCCATGATGGGCATATTCTTACCCAAACAAATGATCTCGAAGTTTTGATCCTCTATGATGGGCATATTCCTGCACTGTCATATGATCTCTTGGTTTTTATTCTATGTGATGGGCATATTCCTACCGATATAATGATCTCCCATTTTTGTTCCTTTATGATGGGCATATTCCTACCCCATCATACGATGTCCAATTTTTGATTGTCTATGATGGGTATATTCCTACCTCATCATATGATCTCCTAGTTTTAATCCTCACTTATGGGCATATTCCTACTCCTTTATATGATCTTCAAATTTTGATCCTCTATAATGGGCATATTCCTACGCCATCATATGATCTGCCAAGTTCGATACTCTAAGACGGGCATATTCCTGCCCAATGAGATGATCTCCTAATTTCGATCCTCTTTGATTGTTATGTTCCTACTCCATCATACAATCTCCTAAATTTGATTCTTTATGATTGGCGTACTCCTACCCCATCATAGTATTTCTCAGTTTTGATCCTTTATGATGGGCATATTCCTACCCCATCATTATTCTCCTTATTTTGATCCTCTAGGATGAGCATATTCATATCCCATCATATGATCTCCCAGCAATATTCCTTTGTGATCGGCATATTCCTACCCCTTTATACTATCTCCTAGTTTTGATCCTCTATGATGGGTATATTCCTACCCCATTATGCAATCTCCTAATTTTGATCCTTAGTGATGGGCATATTCCTACCATGTCATATGATCTTGCAGGCTTGATCTTCTATGATGGGCATATTCGCACCCCATCACACGATCTACTAGTTTCAATTCTCTATGATTGGCATATTCCTACCCCATCATAAGATCTCCTAGTTTGATCCTTTGTGATGGTCATATTCCTTCCCCATCACATAATTTCAAGTTTCGATCCTCTGTGATGGGCATATTTCTACCGCATCATTTGATCTCCTCATCTTGATCCTCTTTGAGGGGCATATTCTTACCTCATCATATGATCTCATGGCAACCCCATCGTATGATCTCCTAGTTTTGAACCTCCTTAATGGCCATATTCCTACCTATTCATACAATTTTCCAGTTTTGATCTTCTATGATGGGCATATTCCTACCCCATCATTTGATCTGCCAGTTTTGATCCTCTATGATAAGCATATTCCTACCCCATCATACAATATCCTAATTTTGATCGTCTGTGATGGGTATATTCCTTCTGCATCAAATGATCTCATAATTTAGATCCTCTGTGATGGCATGTTCCTACCCCATTATGTGATCTCCTAGTTTCGATCGTCTATGATTGTCATATTCCTACCCAATCATACGATCCCCCTATAAAGTTCCTCTATGATGGGCTTACTCCAACCCCATCATATGATCTCTCAGTTTTAATCCTTTACGATGGGTATATTCCTAGCCCATCATACAATCTCCCAGTTTCGATCCTCTATGATAGGCATATTCCTACCTCATCATAACATCTCATAGCTTTGATCCTCTATTATGGGCTAATTCTTACCCATTGCATGATCTGCTAGCTTTGATCCTCTATGATGGCATATTCCTACCCATTTTACAATCTCCCATTTTTGTTCCACTTTGATGGGCATATTCCTACCCCGTCATACGATCTACCGATTTAGATCCTTTCTAATGGGTATATTCCTACCCCATCATACGATCTCCTAGTTTTGATCCTCAGTGATGGGCATATTCCTACCCCTTTATACGGTCTTCCAATATTAATCATCTATGATTGGCATCTTCCTACCATATCCTATGATCTGCTAGTTTTGATCCACAGTAATGGGCATATTCCTACCCCGTCACACGATCTCCCAGTTTTGATCCTCTATAATGGGCATATTCCTACCCCATTATATGATCTCCTAGGTTTGATCCTCTTTAATGGGCTTATTCGTACCCCATCATATAATCTCCCAGTAATATTCCTCTGTGATTGGCATATTACTATCCCATCATATAATCTCCAAGTTTTTATCCTCTATGAAGAGTATATTCCTACCTCATTATACGATCTCCCAGTTTCGATATTCCTTAATGGGCATATTCCTACTACATCATATGATCTTCCAGTCTTGATCCTCTGTGATGGGCTTAATCCTAACCCTTCACACGATCTACCAGTTTTGACCCTCAATGATGGCATATTCACACCCCATCATACGATCTCCTAATTTTTATCCTCTACGATGGGAAAACTCCACCCCCATCATATGAGCTCCTAGTTTTGATCCTCTATGATGGGTATATTCCTACTCCATCATACGATTTTCTAGTAATTTTACTCTTTAATGGGCATATTCCTACCCCATCATACGATATCCTAATTTTGATCCTCTGTAACGGGCATATTCCTACCCCATCACATTATCTCCTAGTTTTTATCCTATATGTTGCGCATATTCCTACCCCATTATATGATTTCTTAGTTTTCATCCTCTGTGATGGGCATATTCCTACCCCATCATACAATCTTCTAGTCTTGATCCTCTATGATGGGCATATTTCTACCCCTTTATATGATCTTCCAGTTTCTATCCTCAGTAATGGGCATATTCCTGCCCCATCACATGATCTCCTAGTTTTTATCCTCAATAATGGGCATATTCCTACCCCATCATAAGATCTCTTAGTTTTGATCCTCTATGATTAGCATATTCCTATCCCATCATACGATCTCCCCTTCTTTATCTTCTATGTTGGGTATATTCCTACCACATCATATGATCTACTAGTTTCAATCCCCTGTGATGGGCATATTCCTACCCCCTCAAATGATTTCCTGGTTTCGATCCTCTATGATGGGCATATTCCAACCCCATCTTATGATCTCCTAGTTTTAATCCTCAATTATGGGTATATTCCTACCCCATTAAATGATCTCCCATTTTTATTCCTCTACGAGGGGATTGTTCGTACCCCACTATACGATCTCCAAATTTCATCATCTATGATGGGCATATTCCTACCCGATCATATGATTTGCCAGTTTGCATCTTTTGTGATAAGCATGTACCTACCCCATCAAACAATCTCCCAATTTTGATCCTCTTTGATGGCATATTTCTACCCCATCATACGATCTCCAAGTTCTGCTCCTCTATGATGAGAAAATTCCAGCTTCCATTTTACGATCTCCTAGTTTTGATCCTTTGGGATGGGCTTATTCCTACCCCATCATATGATCTTTCAGTCTTGATCCTCTATGACGGGCATATTCCTACCCCTTCATATGATCTCCTGATTTTGATCCTTAGTGATGAGTATATTCCTACCCCTTTAAAGGATCTCCTAGTTTTGATCCTCTCTGATGGGCATATTCCTACCCTATCATATGATATCCAAGTCATATTCCTCAATGATGGGAAAATTCCTAACCCATCAAACGATCCCCCAATTTCGATCCTCATATTCCAACCCCATCATATGATTTCCAAGTTTTGATCATTTGTGATAAGCATATTCCTACCATATCACATGATCTTCCAATCTTGACCTCTATGATGGGCATATTCCTACCCCTTTATACGATCTCCAAACCTTAATCCTCGATGATGGGCATATTCCTATCCCACTATAGGATCTCCTAATTTTTATCCTCTGTGATGGGCATGTTCCTACCCCCATCATACGATCTCCTAGTCTTGATCTTGTATGATAGGTATATTCCTACCCCATCATATGATCTCCCAGTAATGTTCCTCTGTGATGGGCTTTTTTTACACCATCATATGATCTCCTAGTTTTGATCTTTTGTGATGGGCATTTTCCTACCCAATCATACGATCTCCCAATTTTGATCCTCTATGATGGGCATATTCGTACCCCATCACATGATCTCCTAATTTTAATCATCTTTTATGGGCATATTCTAATCCCATCATATATTCTCCTAGTTTCGATCCTTTGTGATTAGCATATTCCTATGCCATCACACGATCTTCCAATTTTGATCATTTGTTATGGGCATACTCCTACCCAATCACATGATCTGCCAGTTTTAATCCTCTCTAATGGGCATATTCCTTCCCCATCACACGATCTCCTAGTTTTGATCCTCTGTAATGGTCATATTCCTACCCCCATCATATGATCTCCTAATTTTGATCCTCTATGATGGGCATATTCCACCCCATCATATGATCTCCTAGTTTTGATCCTCTATGATGGGTATATTCCTACCCCATCATATGATTTCCTAATAATATTCCTCTATGGTGGGTATATTCCTACCCCATCATACAATCTCCCCATTTTGATCCTCTATAATTGGTATATTCCTACCCAATCATACGATCTCCAAGTTTTGATCCTCTATAATGGGCATATTCCTGCACCATCATATGATCTCCTAGTTTTTATCCTCTATGATGGGTATATTCCTACCGATAAGACGATCTCCCATTTTTGTTCCTATATGATGGGCATATTCCTTCCCCATTATATGATGTCCCAGTTTTTATTCCTCTATGATTGGTATATTCCTACCCCACCATACGATCTCTTAGTTTTGATCCTCACTTATGGGCATATTCTTACCCCTTTATATGATCTTCCAATTTTTATCCTCTATAATGGGAATATTCCTATGCCATCATATGATCTGCCAGGTTTGATCCTCTAAATCGGCATATTCCTACCCAATCATATGATCTCCCAATTTCGATCATCTTTGACTTGCATATTACTTCCCCATCATACAATCTCCTAAATTTGATTCTCTATGATTGGTATTCCCTACCCCATCATAGTATCTCCCAGTTTCTATCCTTTATGATGGGCATATTCCTACCCCATCATTAATCTCCTTGTTTCGATCCTCTATGATGGGCATATTCCTACCCCATCATATGATCTCCCAGTAATATTCCTCTGTGATCGACATATTCCTACCCCTTTATATTATCTCCAAATTTTCGATCCTCTATGATGGGTATATTCCTACCCCATTATAAAATCTCCCAATTTCGATCCTCAGTGATGGGCATATTCCTACCATATCATATGATCTTACAGTCTTGATCCTCTGTGATGGGCATATTCATACCCCATCACATTATCTCTTAGTTTTGATCCTCTATGATTTGCATATTTCTACCCCATCATAAGATCTCCTTATTTTGATCCTCTGTCATAGGTATATTCCTACCTAATCAAATAATCTCCAAATAATGTTCCTTTGTGATGGGCATATTCCTACCCCATCACATGATTCCTAGTTTCTATCATCTGTAATGGGAATATTTCTACCCCATCATATGATCCCTAAGTTTTAATCCTCTTTGATGGGCATATTCCTACCTCATCATATGATCTCATAGTTTTGATTCTCAGTGAGGGGCAAATTCCAACCCCATCGCATGATCTCCTAGTTTTGAACCTCTATGATCGCCATATTTCTACCCCTTCATACGATCTTCAATTTTTGATCTTCTATGAGGGGCATATACCGACCCCATCATTTAATCTGCTAGTTTTGATTTTCTATGATAAGTATATTCCTACCCCATCATACGATATCGTAATTTCGATCCTCTATGATAGGCATTTCCCTACTCCATAATATGATCTCCTAATTTTGATCCTCTATGATGGCATGTTCCTACCCCGTCATGTGATCTCCTAGTTTCGATCCACTGTGATGGCCATATTCCTACCCTATCATATGATCTCCCAGTAATGTTCCTCTTTGATGGGCTTACACCTACCCCATCATACGATCTCCCAGTTTTGATCCTCTGTGATGAGTATCTTTCTACCCCATCATATGATCTCCCAGTTTTGATCCTCTGTGTGGGCATGTTCCTACCCCATCATTTAATCTCCAAGTAATATTCCTCTATGATTGGCATATTACTACCCATCATATAATCTCCCTGTTTTGATCCTCTATAAAGCGTATATTCCTACCCTATCATACGATCTCCCAGTTTAGATACTCTTTAATGGGCATATTCCTACTACATCATATGATCTTCCAGTCTTGATCCTCTATGATGGGCATAATCATACACCTTCACACAATTTACCAATTTTGATCCTCGATGAGGGGCATATTCCCACCCCTTTTATATTTTTGCCTAATATTGACCCTCTGTGATAAGCATATTCCTCCCCCATCATATGAGCTCCTAGTTTTGATCCTTTTTATGGGTATATTCCTACTCCATTATACAATCTCGAAGTATTGTTCCTCTATGAGGGGCATATTCTTACTCTATCATACGATATTCTAGTTTTGATCCTTTATGATGGGCATATTCCTACCCTATCATATAATCTCCCAATTTTGATCCTCTGTGATGAGCATATTCTTACCACATCACTTGATCTCCTAGTTTTGAATCTATCTAATGGGCATATTCCTACCCAATCATATGATCTCCAAGTTTTGATCCTCTGTGATGGGCATATTCCTACCCCATCATACGATCTTCTTGTCTTTATCCTCTATGATGGGCATATTCCTACCATTTCATATGATATCCCAGTTTTGATCCTCGGTGATGGGGATATTCATACCCAATCATACGATCTCCTAATTTTGATCCTTTGTGATGGGCATATTTCTACCCCTTTAAATGATCTCCAAGTTTTGATCCTCTATGATGAGCATATTCCTACCCCATCATATGATCTCCCAATTTTGATCCTCAGTAATGGTCATATTCCTACCCCTTTAACTGATCTCTTAGTTTTGATCCTCTATGATAGACATATTCCAATCCCATCATACGATCTCAAAGTAATGTTCCTCTATGATAGGCATATTCCAACCATATCAGAGGATCTCCCAGTTTTGATCCTTTATGATGGGTATATTCCTACCACATCACACGATCTCACAATTTTGATCCTCTATGATGGGCATATTCCTTTCATATTACATAATCTTCCAGTCTTGATCCTCTATAATTGGCATATTCCTACCCCTTCATATAACCTCCCACTTTCGATTCTTGGTGATGGGAATATTCCTACCCCTTCACATGATATTCTAGCTTTGAACCTCTATGATGGGCATATTTCTACGCTGTCATATGATATCCTAGTTTTGATCATCTATGATGGGAAGATTTCTAGACCATCAGATGATCTCCCAGTAATGTTTATTCGTGATGGGCATATTCCTAGCCCTCTATGGTGCGCGTATTCCTGCCCCATCATACGATCTCCTAGTTTTGATCCTCTTTGATGGGTATATTCTTATCCCATTATACGATCTCCTAGTTTTCATCCTCAGTGATGAACATATTCTTATCCCTTCATATGCTCTTCCAATTTGTATCCTCTATGATGGGCATATTCCCACTCCATCAAATAATCTACCTGTTTCGATCCTCTATGAATGGCATATTCCTACCCCATCATATAATCTAACAATTTTGATCATCTGTGATTAGCATATTCCTACCCCATCATACGATCTCCCATTTTTCATCCTCTATGATGGGTATATTCCTTCCATATCATATGATCTCCTAGTTTTGATTCTCTATAATGAGCATATTCCTACCCCCTCATACGATCTCTTAGTTTTGATCCTCTAGATGGGTATATTCCCACCCCATCATATGATCTCCTACTTTTATTCCTCTATGATGAGCATACTCTTACCCCATTAAATGATCTCCCATTTTTGTTCCTCTGTGAGGGGCATATTCCTACCCCATCATACGATCTCCCAATTTTCATCATCTATGATGGGCATATTCCTACCCCATCATATGATTTACTAGTTTCAATCCTTTGTGATGGGCATATTCCTATCCCATTATACGATCTCCCAATTTTGATCATCTTTAATGGACATATTCGTGCCCCCTCATATAATCTCTCAGTTCTGATCCTCTATGATGGGCATATTCCTGCCCCATTTTATAATCTCCTAGTTTTGATATTCTGTGATGGGCATATTCCTACCCCATCATACGATCTTTTAGTCTTGATCCTCTATGATGGGTATATTCCTACCCCTTTAAATGATCTCCCTATTTTAATCCTCAGTGATGGGCATATTCCTTCTCCTTCAAATGATCTCCTAATTTTAATCCTCTGTAATGGGCATTTTCCTACCCTATCATATGATATCCAAGTATTGTTCCTCTATGATGGGCATATTCCTACCCCATCATATGATTTATCAGTTTCGATCCTCATATTCTAACCCCATCATACGATCTCCCAATTTTTATCCTTTGTGATGGGCATATTCCTACCACATCACATGATCTTCAAAATTTGACCTCTATGATGGGCATGTTCCTACCCCTTTAGATGATCTCCCAATTTTGATCCTTGGTGTTGGGCATATTCCTAGCCTATCAAAGGATCTCTTTGTTTTCATCCGGTGTGATAGGCTTATTCCTACCCCATCATATGGCCTCCTAGTTTTAATCCTCTATAATGGACATATTCCTCCCCCATCATATGTTCTCTTTGTAATGTTTATCTATGATGGCCATATTCCTACCCTATTATATGATCTCCTAGTTTTGATCCTCAATGATGGGCAAATTCCTACCCCTTCATACGATCTTCCAGTTTTGATCCTCTATGATTGGTATACTCCTAGCCCATCATATGATCTGCCAATTTCGATCCCCAATGATGGGCATATTCCTATCCCATCATATGTTCTACCAATTTTTATCCTCAGTGATGGGCAGCTTCCTACTCCATCTTATAATCTCCTAGTTTTGATTCTTTGTGATGGGCATATTCCTACCCTATCATATGATCTCTTAGTTTAGATCATATATGATAAGAATATTCATACCCCATTAAATGATGTCCTAGTTTTGATCCTACGTGATGGACATATTTATATCCCATCTTACGATCCCCAGTTTCAATCATTTGTGATGGTCATTTTCCTACCCCATCAAATAATCTCCTATTTTTGATCCTCTTGGACGGGCAAATTCCTACCCTATCATATGATCTCCTAGTTTGGATTCTCTGTGATAGACATATTTCTTCCATATTATAGGATATCCTAGTTTTGATCCTCTATGCTGGGCATATTCCTACCGTATCACATGATCTCCCAATTTCGATCCTCTCTGATGGGCATATTCCCACCCCTTCATACGATAGTCTAATTTTGGTCCTCTATGATGGGCATAGTCCTACCCTATCATATGATCTGCCAGTTTTGATCCTAAGTTATGGGCATATTCCTACCCCATCTTACGATCTCCTAGTTTTGGTCCCCTATGATGGGTATACTCCTACCCCATTATACGATCTCCCAGTTTTGACCCTCTATAATGGTCATATTCCTACCTCATCATATAATCTTCCAATCTTGATCCTCTGTAATGGGCATATTCCTATCCCGTCATATGATCTCCTAGTTTTGATCCTCTATGATGGGCATATTCCAACTTCATCATATCATCTCCTAGTTTTGATCCTATATAATGGGCATATTCCTACCCCATCAAAAGATCTCCTAGCGTTAATCCCCTATAATGGGCATACTCCCACCCCATCACAAAATCTCCCAATTTTGATCCTTTGTGATGGGTATATTCCTACCCTATCATATAATTTCCCAATTTTAATCCTCTATGATGGGCATATTCCTACCCTACCATATGATCTCCAAATATCGATCCTCTATGATAGGCATGTTCCTACACCATCATATGATCTCCCAATTTTGATCATCTATAATGAGCATAATCCTACCAAATTATATGATCTTTCAGTCTTAATCCTCTATGATGGCCATATTTCTACCCCATTACATTATCTCCAAGTATTGATCATCTGTGATGGGCATATTCCTACCCAATTAAATGATCTCCTCATTTTGATCCTATGTGATGGGCATATTGCTACCCTGTTAAATGATCTCCTAGTTTTGATCCTATGTAATGGACATATTCATATCCCAATTTTATGATCTCCCAATTTTGATCCTCTGTAATGGGCATATTCCTACCCCATTAATTGATTTTCTAGTTTTGGCCCTCTTTGATGGGCATATTCCTACTCCATCATATGATCTCCCAGTTCTGATCCTTTATAATAGGCATATTCATGCCCTATTTTACAATCTCCTTGTTTTGATCCTCTGTGATGGGCATATTCCTACCCCATCATACGATCTTTCTATCTTGATCCTCTATGATGGGCATATTCCAACCCTTTCATATGATCTCCCCGTTTTGGTCCTTAGTGATGGGCATATTCCTACCCCTTCAAAAGATCTCCTAGTTTAGATCCTCTGTGATGGGCATATTCCTATCCTATCGTATGATATCTGAGTAATGTTCCTTAATGATGGGCATATTCCTATGCAATCATACGATCTCCTAGTTTCGATCCTCATATTCCAACCCCTTCATACGACTTTAAGTTTTGATCCTTTGTGATGAGCGTATTCCTACCACATCACATGATCTTCCAATCTTGGCCTCTATGATGGGGATATTCTACCCCTTTATCGTTCTCCTAATTTTTATCCTCGGTGATGGCCATATTCCTAGCCCATCATAGGATCTCCTAGTTTTTATCCTTTGTGATGGGAATATTCCTACCCCATCATATGATCGCCTAGTTTTGATCCTCTGAAATGGGCATATTACTCCCCCATCATATGATCTCTTAATAATGTTTGTCTATGATGGCCATATTCCTACCCCATCATATGATCTCCTTATTTTGATCCTCTATGATGGGCATATTCCTACCGTATCACATGATCTCCTAGTTTTGATCCTCTGTGGCTGGCATATTCTTACCCAATCACACAATCTCCCATTTTTTTTCCTCTGTGGTGGGCATATTCCTTCCCCATCATATGATCTCCTAGTTTTGATCCTCTGTGATGGGTAGAAACCTACCCCGTTATACGATCTCCTAATTTCAATCCTCAGCGATGGGTATATTCCTACCCCTTCATATGATTTTCCAATTTTGATCCTCTATGATGGGCATAATCCTAGCCCATCATATGATCTACCAATTTTTATCCTCATTGGTGGGTATATTCCTACCCTGTCATATGATCTACCAATTTTGATCCTCAGGGATCAGCATCTTCCTACTTCATCTTATGATCTCCTTATTTTGATCCTCTATGATGGGCATATTCCTACTCTTTCATAAGATCTCCTAATTTTAATCCTATATGATGGAAATATTCCTACCCCATTAAACGGTGTCCTCATTTCGATCCTATGTTATGGGCATATTTATATCCCATCTTATGATCTGCCAGTTTTGATCCTCTGTGATGGGCATATTCCTACCCCATTAAATAATTTGCCAGTTCTTATCCTCTTGGATGGGCATATTCCTATCCTATCATATAATCTCCCAGTTTTGACCCTCTCTGATAGACATATTCCTTCCACATTATAGAATATCCTAGTTTTGATCCTCCATAATGGGCATATTCATGATCTCCCAATTTTGATCCTCTCTGATGGGCATATTCCTAAGCCTTCATACAATCTTCTAGTTTTGATCCTCTATGATGGGCATATTCCTACCCCATCATATGATCTGCAAGTTTTGATCCTAAGTGATGGGAATATTCCTACCCCATCTTATGATCTCCCAGTTTTGTTCCTTTATGATGGGTATATTCCTACCCCATTATACGATCTCCCAATTTTGACCTTCTATAATGACCATATTGCTACCCCATCATATAATCTTCCAGTCTTGATCCTCTATAATGGGCATGTTCCTACCCCATCATACGATCTCCTAGTTTTGATCCTCTATGATGGGCATATTCCTACCTCATCATATGATCTCCCAGTTTTGATCCTATATGATAGGCATATTCCTACCCCATCATATGATCTCTTAATTTTGATCATCTATAATGGGCATATTCCTACAAAATCATATGATCTTCAAGTCTTGATCCTCTATGATGGGCATATTCCTACCCCATCATAAGATCTACCAATTTTTATCCTTAGTGATGGGCATATTCCTACCCCATCTTACGATCTCCCAATTTTGGTCCTCTTTGATGGGTATATTCCTACCCCACTCTACGATCTCCTAGTTTTGGCCCTCTATAAAGGGCATATTCATACCCCATCGTATAATCTTCCAGTCTTGATCCTCTATAATGGGCTTATTCTACCCCATCATTCATTCTCCTAGTTTTGATCCTCTCTGATGGGCATATCCTACCCCATCAAACAATCTCCCAATTTTCATCCTCTATAATGGGCATATTCCCACCGCGTCATACAATCTCCTAGTTTTAATATTTTGTAATGGGTATATTCCTACCCCATCAAATAATCTCCTAGTTTTGATTCTCTTTGATGGGCATATTCCTACTCAATCATATAATTTCCCAATTTTGATCCTCTATGATAAGCATATTCCTACCACGCTATATGATTTCCTTGTTTCGATCCTCTATGATAGGCATATTCTAACCCCATCATATTATCTCCTAATTTTAATCCTCTGTAGTTGGCATATTCCCACCCCATCATACAATTTCCCATTTTTTATCTTTGTGATGGATATATTCCCACCTCATCATATGACCTCCCAGTTTTGATCCTCTTTGATGGTCATATTCCTAACCAATCATATGATTTCTAGTTTTGATCCTATATGATGGGCATATTCTGACCCTGCCATATAATCTCCTAGTTTTGATCCCCCATGATAGGCTTATTCGTACCCCATCATATGATCTCCCAATTTTAATCCTCTTAATGGGCATATTCCTACCCCATTATATGATCTCCTAGTTTTGTTCTTCTATAATGGCTATATTCCTGCCCTATCAACCGATCTTGCTATTCCAATCCTATGTGATGGGTATATTCCTCCCATTATATGATCTCCCATTTTTTATCCTATGTGATGTGCAAATTCTTACCCCATCATAAGATCTCCTAGTTTAGATCCGCTTTGATGGGCATTATCTTAACCCATCATTTGATCTCCTAGTTTTGAGCCTCTGTGATGGGCATATTCCTACCCCATTATATTATCTCCTAGTCTCTATCTTCTATGATGGGCATATTCCACCCCATCATACGATCTCCCAATCTTGACCTTTATGATGGGCAAATTCGTACCCCATCATACTATCTCCCAGTTTTGATCCCCTGTGATGGGCATATTCCCACCCCATCACATGATCTCCTAGTATTGATCCTCTGTGATGGGCATATTCCTACCCCATCTGATGATCATCTAGTTTTGATAGTCTATGATGGCTTATTCCTACGCAATTATACGATCTCTCATTTTGGTTCCTCTGTGATAGGCTTATTCTTACCCCCATCATACGATATGCCAATTTTGATTCTCTGTGATTAGCATATTCCTACCCCATCATATGATATGCTAATTTTGTTCCTTTGTGATGTGTATATTCCTATCCCATCATATAATCTCTTAGCTTGATTCTCTTTGATAGGCATATTCCTACCACATCATATGATCTTCCAGTCATTATCCTCTGTAATGGGCATATTGCTACCCCATCACATAATCTCCTAGTTTTGATCCTCTATGATGAACATATTCCTACCCCATCATATTGTTCAAATCTGGATTCAAAAAGTATAATCTTAATGATGACAAACATGTTTGTATTCTATTTTACTTGGCTAACCCATTTTAGGTACAAAAGATCAAATGTAATTCAAGCCAACTCAAGATCGAGTCCAAGTGTGTCTAAATGTAATATTTTCCCTTCCTTGAGTCAAATGTAATGTAATTGATCTCCTAGCTAAGTAACCTCACACACACACACTCAGGGGGAGAGTTTTATTGAATTAGAGTTTCTGTTCAATTTTTGTTTTGATCATCCCGGGCGATATTCATATCGTCCTAGATGATCCAGTGAAAATAAAAACCCTAAATAGGGCGACCAAGTCAAGTCTGTCTGATTAAGCCGATTATCCTGAACGATCCATTGATCGTACTAGACGATAGGCTCAAATCAAAAATTCTCAGCCGCCAGATCAAGTTAGGCAAGTTTTATTTTTAGAGATTTGATCTGATCGTCCCGGACGATACTTCAATCATCCGAAACGATCCATTACAATCATGCCTAAATTAGTCTGGTGATTAAGGAAAGTAATTAAGGTCTGATTGATTCGATTATATCGTCCCAGAACATCGCAGGATCATACGGGACGATATGTTAAAAATCCTGACCGTCTAGTGCCTTTCACCTATACGTCCAGAGCTGTGAACAGGACGATAATCCCTATTTTGAACTAATCATACGGGACGATACCCATATCGTCCTGGACGATCAAGTCATTTTGAAATCGTCCTACATGTTTCACCTGTATGTCTAGAGCGATGCTCAGGACGATTTTGGCACTTTTTGAACTAATCGTACAGGATGAAAGAAATAACATCCTGGACAATCAAGTCATTTTGAGATCGTCCAGCACAAGTTCCTCTAGATGACAAGAGCAGTCTTCAGGATGAAATTCCAGATTTACACTAATCGTCCGATCGTCCGGGACGATCATAATAACGTTTTTCTACTAATCGTCCAGAAGAGCCAGATCGTCCAGGCTAAAATAGGTGATTTTGAACTGATCGTATAGGACAATCTATAGATCATCTTGGATGATATTGGCCGACCAGTTGAGATTTCGAGCAAATTTTAAGCCCTCCTATAAAAGATATTTTTCTTCCAACAAGAAAAATCTTTTGCCACTTTCCTTTCCAGAGAAACTTTGAGAGAGAGAGAGAGAGCTTGGGAGAGAGAGAGAGGATCTTGTGAGGGGGAGTTTGTGAGGGATTCACAAAGGTTGCTCCAAGCAAGGATCAGAGTCATCTTCTTCATTCATCGTCTCTCATCTTGTCGGTGTTTTCTGTGGGAGGATCGTTCGTAAGAAGATCCGGGTTCTCTGCCCACTTCAGGAGGAAGCGAAAGGAGTTTAGGTTCTATGCCTGCTTCAGCAGGGAGCGAAAGGAGTCCGGGTTCTCTATCTACTTTAGGAAGAAGCGAAAGGAGTTGAGGTTCTCTGCCTCACCGGGTTGGTGGAAAGGAGTTTTGTACAGGCTTCTCTGCCTTATTGTGGGAGAAAAAGGAGAGTCACTTTCGTGTTAGTGCAATATCCGGAGGGGAGGCTCTGGGGAGTGGACATAGGTCAAGTTGACCAAACCACTATAAAATTTAGTGTGTTCTTTCTGATTATTTTCTACACTTCACTTTTCTGTTATTATCTGCTTGGGTGAAATTTGTGGTTAATCTTTTCAGTTCTATGTTTACTTATTTTTACTACAAATTACCGAAAAGATTTTTCCTGTTGCTCACGAATTTTTTAAATAACCAATTCACCCCCCTCTTGGTTAGCCTCGGGACTAGTTCATCAGGGCTTCACAACCCTATCGAACTTTCAAGTGGTATCAGAGCGGGATTAAAAAATTAAGTTTAAAAACTTTTGAATTTGATCCATGGCTAACTTTGGTAATCGTAATACTGCTGAAGGTTACTCAATTACACGACCGCCATTATTTGATAACATACATTTTGATTTTAGAAAACTCGCACGTCTACTTTTCTTCAATCTATAGATTATCGCATGTGGATGCTTGTTAAGGATGGCTATGAACTACCTTTTAGAATGATTAACAATGTTAAAACTGAACTGCCTTTCACTGATTGAACTTTTGATGATTGTGACTTAGCCCAACTGAAAGCTAAATGTTTGAACTATTTTTTCTGTGCCTTAAAATCTGAGTATTACATGCGTGTTTCTACTTGTACAACTGGTTAAGAAATTTGGGATAGATTGTGCATCACTTATGAAGGTACAACTGAAGTCAAATAGTCTAGGTTAAATATATTTCTTCATGACTATAACTTTTTCACATGAAACCTACTAAATCTATTTCTGAAATGTATACGAGGTTCAGTTAGATTGTCACTTCTTTGCATGTTTTAGGAAGAGAACTTACAAACTATGAAAAAGTGAACAAGATTTTGAGATGTTTGCCTTCTTCGTTTGATGCTAAGATAACTGCAATTACTGAATCGAAAGATTTGAACAATTATTCTATTGACAACTTACTTTGGTCACTCATTGCTTACGAGTAAGGAGTGAACCAAAGACAGCTTGATGCAGGTGAGAAGAAGAAGGAGAAAATTGTGGAGCTAAAGGCCAACGATATTGACACTGATTCTTCCGGGTCTGATAGTGAAGATGTTTCCTTAATCGCTAGGCAATTCGAAAGCTTTCTAAGTCAGAAAGATAAGAACTTTCAGAAGTGGAATAAGAGTAAGTCCAGTAAAAATTTTAAAGGTTCATCTGATACTGTTTGTTTTGAATGCAGGAAGCCTGGACACATTAAAGTTGATTGTCCTACACTTAAAGCTCATCCAAGCAAGGAAAAGGGTGAGGAGAAACACAAATTCAGGAAGGACAAGAAGATGATTCAAAAGGCGTTCTGGGCAGATTCTGCATCCGACACCTCTGAGACTGAAGCTGAAGAGGAGGAAACCAACTTGTGTTTGATGGCAGATGATCATCCTAGTCAGTCTGACCAGGAAGAGGTATGCGAGCTTGCTTACGATTAATTATTTGAAATGTCTAAAAGAATTCACGCATCTTATAGGAAACTTATGAAGTTGCATGCTAGTCTGAAATTGAATTTCATAACCTTGCAAAAAGAGTATGATTCTGTAGTTAAAGATCATTCCACACTTGACAGCAATCACATGTCTTTACTTGATGAATTTGATGAGCTGAACAAAAAGCATTCTGATTTAATTGTTGAACTTGATTTACTGAAAACCTCACATGTTGATTTAGAAAAAGCTTTTAAAGAATTACAAATCTGGCATGTGACGTGGAGAGTAGTAGGGGAGCATTAAAATTTGAAATTGCAAGTTTGAAGAAAGAAAATGAATTTCTAAAAGTTAAAATCAGTGCTTTTGAGAAAAATAAAATACCTCCTACTTTTTCTCAGTTTTATTCACATCCACCTTTTGAAGAATCTATTTCAAAATCATCAAAGCATGTTTCATTCAAACCTAGGAAGACGCACTATCTCCCACATATATTAGTTAACCCTTTTTCTGGTGTTAGATGTTTTTCTTGTGGCATATTAGGACACATCTCCCACACCTGCACTGTTCATCGTAGTACACATTAGGAGTGGAGGCCCAAATTTCTGTTTCATAGCATAAGACACATGCATTGCATTATTCTTTTTATATGAAGGAACACTAACCTTTTTGGGGTTCTAAATCTGATATTTGATGATTTTGTAGGTGTGCTCTCATACAAGACCTCGTGAGAGCATGTGGTACCTGGACAGTGGATGTTCAAGACACATGACAGGAGATGCAAATCAGTTCATTTTGCTAGAGGTCAGGGTTACACTTGAAGATAACACCACCAGGAGGGTGGTAGGTTCTAGTATAATTGGTGATTTAAAGAATTTTATGATTGACAATGTTTTGCATGTATATGGATTGAAATCCAACTTATTGAGCATTAGTCAACTCTGTGACAAAGGATACAACATCAAATTCCTGCCCACTTGCTACATTTTAAGCTTAAATGACTAAATTATTTTGCAGGGACAAAGGATCAATAATGTCTACATGCTAGATGTAAGTTGCTTTAAAGCTGATGTTTCAATTTGCTTAAAAACTGCTGCTGATGAGTCTTGGTTGTGGCATAGGTGATTATGTCATGCCAGTATAAAAACCCTTAGGAGAGTCACCCAAAAGGACTTAGTTAGAGGTGTCCCCAAGCTTAAGTTCAGTAAGGACGACCTGTGTGATGCCTGTTAATTAGGAAAGCAATTCGAGTCCTCATTTCACTCTGTTAAGGACATTAGCACCTCTAGACCTTTAGAAGTCCTTCACATGGCTCTCTTCGGACCCATTAGTACTGCCAGCTTAGGGGGGAAAGTCTATGGTTTTGTGATTGTTGATGATTACTCGAGGTTCACTTGGATTAAATTTCTATCACATAAATCTGAGTCATTTGATGATTTTAAGTCCTTCTCCACTTGGATTCAGAGGAAGTTAGGTTGTGAGATCTTGACTATTCATAGTGATCATGGTGGAGAGTTTGAAAATATTAAGTTTGGAACTTTCTGTGAGGAGCAAGGGATTAGCCACAATTTTTTAGCTTCTAGGACCCCTCAGCAGAACGGTGTAGCTGAAAGCAAGAACAGGACCTTAGTAGAAGCCGCTAGAGCCATGCTTGCTAAGTATTCACTTCCAAAATACTTTTGGGCTGAAGCGTGAACACTGCCTGTTATGTGCTGAATAGGGTGAATGTTAGATCCAATCTAAACAAGACACCTTATGCGATCATTAAGGGTAGAACTTCAAACCTGTCCCACCTCCATGTCTTTGGCTGTAAGGTTTTCATTCTGAACAACAAGAAATCATCCTTAGGAAAGTTTAACCCCAAATTTGATGAAGGAGTATTCTTAGGCTATTCTAGTGTGGGGAAATCCGTTAGAGTGTTTAATAAGAGGACTTTTATGGTGGAAGAGATAACTCATATGGTGTTTGATGAATCTAATCCTAAGGTGACTAGAGTTGAGGAAGAAGAAGAGGTAGGGCAGATTATCCAAGGGGTTGAAAATGTAAATCTAGAGGAAAGGGTAGAACCTCAAAATACTTTTTCTAGAGATTGGAGATATTCTTCGAGTCATCCTAAAGAACTGATCTTAGGAAACCCTTCAGAAGATGTTAGGACTAGGCATGGACTTAGGAAGGAAGTAAACCGCTCTGCCTTTATCTCAATGACTGAACCCACCAATATCAATCAAGCCCTTTCTGATGAATTTTGAATCTTAGCTATGCATGAGGAATTGAATTAATTTATAAGGAATGATATTTGGGAGCTAGTAGAAAGACCTAGGAATTAAAGTATAGTGGGAACCAAGTGCGTCTTTAAGAATAAGATGAATGATTATGGAGTGGTGGTTAGGAATAAGGCAAGATTGGTGGCTAATGGGTATAATCAAATTGAAGGTATTTATTTTGAGGAGACCTTTACCCCTGTAGCTAGATTGGAAGCCATTATGGTGCTACTAGCCTTTGCCTGTTATAAGGGATTTAAGCTATTTCAAATGGATGTCAACGCCTTTTGAAATGGGGTAATAAAAGAGGATAGTTTTGTAGAACAACCCCTAGGTTTTGAGAGTTCCAATATCCAAATTATGCTTATAAATTAAAAAAGGCCTTATATGGATTAAAACAGGCAATTAGAGCTTAGTATGAGAGGCTTAGAACATTTCAATTAGAAAGAGAATTTGTTAAGTGGAGCGTAGACACCACCCTCTTTCTAAGGAGAGTAAGGGATGATTTACTCATTATCCAGATCTATGTTAATGATATAATTTTTGGATCTTTTGATAAATAATTATGTGATGAGTTTTTTTAAAATAATGAGTAAGGAGTTTGAGATGAGTATGATGGGAGAATTGTCCTACTTTTTGGGGTTTTGCATAATACAAATGGATGATGGAACCGTTCTCAATCAATCTAAAAACACTAAGGACATTTTAAAGAAATATGAAATGCAAAAAGCCAAGCTAATCAACACTCCCATGAGCTCCTCTATTTTATTAGATAAGGATTCAAGTGGAAAATCTGTTGATCAAAAGAAGTATAGAGGAATAATTGGATCACTGCTTTACCTGACTTCTAGCCGACCTGATATTATGTTTAGTGTTTGTCTTTGTGCTAGGTTTCAAGCTGATCCTAAAGAGTCCCACCTAACTGTTGTTAAGAGAATTCTTAGATATCTTTTAGGGACCCCAAACCTAGGAATCTGGTACCCTGGGCACAGTACTTCTTTTGAGATTATTGGATATTCTGATTCTAACTTTGTAGGGTGTATGGTGGATAGAAATAGCACTTCTAGAACTTGCCAATACATAGGACAGTCTTTAGTCTCTTGGTCCAGTAGAAAACAGAACTTAGTTGCACTTTCCACTATGAAAGCTAAGTACATTGCCTTAGGAAGTTGTGTGGCCCAAGTTCTTTGGTTGAAGCAACAAGTTTTGGATTTAGGATTACCTGTTGGCACAATTTTTGTTCTACGTGATAATACTAGTGACATCTATATTTCTAAAAATTTGATCCAACATTCTAGAACCAAACACATTGATATAAGGCATCACTTCATTAAGGACCATGTTATAAAAGGGGACATTGAGCTACATCATGTAGCAACTGAAAATCGGCTAGCTGACATATTTACTAAACCACTGGCCTTTGACTCATTTAGCATTTTGAGGACCAAATTGGGTGTGATTGACATAAATGCATGATTCTGATGACTACTGATTTCTAATTCGTCTATTTTTTTATTCTATTTCTGTTAGTTAGTTATTTGATTTGATTATCTATTTCATGTTGATTTTTATTTTTCTGTTGATTTTCATTTTAGTCTTGCTGTTAGTTTGATTTGAGTATTTAATTTGATGCGATTTCCTACTTATTTTTGATTTACTGCTTTATTCATTTTAAAATCAGATAACTGCTCACTATTGCTGATCAACTGGATTTCTGACTGAGAGTTTTGCCTTGTTTTTTTTTGGAAGCTGGTAAGTAGTGATGGATTCATCTGAATCTGTTAAAGGAAAGAAACGTTGATGATTGTTTCTCTTCCTCTAACTCCCTTTAATGGTGTATTATTTCTTTTGGATAAAAATCTCCTTTAAAATTAAAAAGTTTGCGTTTGAAATAGAGATCTATTTTATCTTCCTATAGTAATCTACCTCATATGAATAGTATTTTCAAAGTTTGAGTCATTATTATGATTTTCTGAATCAAGTGATTGCACTTATCATATAATGTATGGTTTTTGTTTTGTGAATTACTCTTCCTTATTGTAGAGAGTGAGTTTTGTCTTCTCTTATGTCTGGAAGGTAATTTCACAGCTGAGATCCTTTAATGATTTGGAAAGGGAGAAAGCTTACAAAAGATGCGCAAAGAGCGCTACAATGAAAAGAGGCACAAAATTAGCCCAAATTGAAAAGATGCGTAATGTCGCCAAAAATTGAAAGGATACACAAAGTGTATCAAAAAAATTAAAAGATGCGTAAAGCGCCAAACAAATTGAAAAAGAGGTACAAAATGAGCCCACAAAGAAATAGGCTTTCTTACCTTTCAGATCTTTAAATGTCTTAGAAAAATC
Organism: Dendrobium chrysotoxum; assembly: GCA_019925795.1. Lineage (NCBI taxonomy): Eukaryota > Viridiplantae > Streptophyta > Magnoliopsida > Asparagales > Orchidaceae > Dendrobium > Dendrobium chrysotoxum. The sequence goes on along the minus strand of CM034313.1, from coordinate 46,425,470 downwards.
CATGCACCCTTAATATTTTCAAAAACTTGAGATGAAAAATCATGATTTCTGATTTCTTACTTTGTAATACTATTATATCAGATATTTTTTTGGAACAAGGCTTGATAGAATCTCTTTTCAAATTTAATTTCTTTTCTTCAAAATTGGATTTTTGTTTTGAAAGGAATTTACACCTATAAGGTGTTCGAGGTGGGAGTTACGAAAGTCGATTTTTCAACTTTTCTAGATTTCAGCACTGTCGATCGTCTTCTTATTAATTTTTGGATTCAAAGTCAAGAGAAAATTTTGATTTACTAGAGCGGATCAATTCAAAAATAAAAAACTTTGTTGTTTTGTGTTTTTGTGTTTTGTGATTTTTTCTGCTTGTATTGTTGTGTTTGTTCCTCCTCCTTTTTGTGATGTCAAAATGGGGAGTTAGTGTTTTAAGTGACTAGTTGTTTCCTGTACTGTTCTAGCTGTTTCTTGTATTGCTCTTATTTTGTAGTTATTCTCCTTATTGTATTCTGTGTTTAGTGAAATTTGAAATGATATTTGTTTTTCGTATGTACGTTGGTTAACTCCTGGTTATTTTATTTAAAACTACTGTATCAATATTTGCCATCATCAAAAAGGGGGCGATTATTTCAAATCTGGATTCAAAAACTATAATTTTGATGATGATAAATATGTTTGTATTCTGTTTTATTTGGCTAACCTATTTCAGGTACAAAAGATCAAATGTAATTCAAGCCAACTCAAGATCGGGTCCAAGTGTGTCTAAATATAATGTTTTCCCTTTCTTGAGTCAAATGTAATGTAATTGATCCCCTAGCTAAGTAACCATGCACACACACACTCAGGGGGAGAGTTTTAGTAAATTAGAGTTTCTGTTCAATTTTTGTTCTAATAGTCTCGGATGATATTCACATTATCCTAGACGATCCAGTGAAAATAAAAATCCTAATTAGGGCCACCAAGTTAGGTCTGTCTGATTAAGCCGATCGTCCTGGATGATCCATTGATTGTACTGGATGATAGACTCAAATAAAAAATTCTTAGCCGCTAGATCAAGTTAGGCAAGTTTTATTTTTAGAGATTTGATCTGATCGTCTCGGACAATTCATTATAATCATGCCTAAATTAGTCTGGTGATTAAGAAAAGTAATTAAGGTCTGATTGATTCGATCATATCATCCCAGATGATCACAGGATCATACGGGATGATGTGTTAAAAATCCTGACTGTCTAGTGCCTTTCACCTATACGTTTAGAGCTATGAATAGGATGATAATCCTGATTTTGAACTAATCGTACGGGACGATACCCATATCATCCCAGACGATCAAGTCATTTTGAAATAGTCCTGCATGTTTCACTTGTACATCCATAGTGGTGCTCAAGATGATTTTGGCACTTTTTGAACTAATCGTACAAGACAATAGATAAATCAACCTGGATGATCAAGTCATTTTGAGATTATCCAGCACAAGTTTTCTGGATGACCAAAGCAGTCTTCTGGATGAAATTCCTGATTTACACTAATCATCCCGGATGATCGCAGCATCGTATGGGACAATCAGAACAACTTTTTTCTACTAATTATCCAGAAGGGGCAGATCGTCCAGGCTGAAACAGGTGATTTTGAACTGATCGTACAGGACAATCTATAGATAGCCCTGGATGATATTGGCCGACCAATTGAGATTTAGGGCAAATTTTGAGCCCTCCTATAAAAGATCTTTTTCTTCCAACAAGAAAAATCTTTTGCCACTTTCCTTTTTAGAGAAACTTTGAGAGAGAGAGAGAGAGAGAGAGAGCTTGGGAGAGAGAGAGAGAGGATCTTATGAGGGAGACTTTGTGAGAGATTCATAAAGGTTACTCCAAGTAAGGATCAAAGTCATCTTCTCTGTTCATGATCTCTCATCTTGTCGGTGTTTTCTGTGGGAGGATCATTCACAAGAAGATCTGGGTTCTGTACTTACTTCAGGAAGAAGCGAAGGGAGTTCAGGTTTTCTGCATGCTTCAGGAGAAAGTGAAAGGAGTTCGAGTTCTCTGCCTGCTTTAGGAGGAAGCAAAAGGAGTTCATGTTCTCTACCTCATTGGTTTGGTAGAAAGGAGTTTTGTGCAGGCTTCTCTGCCTTACTGTGGGAGCAGAAGGAGAGTCACTTTTGTGTTAGTGCAATACCTGGAGGGGAGGCTCTAGGGAGTGGACGTAGGTCAAGTTTATTAAGCCACTATAAAATCTATTATATTCTTTCTGAATATTTTCTGCGCTTTACTTTTCTATTATTATCTGCTTGGGTGAAATCTATGGTTGATCTTTTCAGTTCTTTGTTTACTTGTTTCTGCTTCAAATTATCGAGAAGATTTTTCCTGTAGCTCATGAATTTTTTAAATAATCAATTCACCCCCCTCTTGGTTAGCCTCCGGACTAGTTTATCAGGGCTTAAAGTCCCTATCAAACTTTCACATATTATATCCTAGTACTGATCCTCTATGTTGGGCATATTCCTACCACATCATACTATCTCCCATTTTTGTTCCTCTGTAGTGGGCATATTCTTACCCCATCATACGATCTCACAATTTTGATCATCTATGTTAGGTATATTCCAACCCCATCATATGATCTCCTAGTTTTGATCCTAAGTGATGGGCATATTCCCACCCCTTTATACGATCTTCTAGTTTCGATCCTATATGATAGGCATATTCCTACCCAATCATAAGATCTGCAAGATATGATCCTCTATGATGGATATATTCCTACCCCGTTATAAGATCTACCAGTTTTGATCCTTAGTGATTGGCATATTCCTACCCTATCTTTTTATCTCCCAATAGTTATCCTCTATAATGGGCATATTCCTACCCCATCAAATGATCTCCCAATTTTGATCCTATATGATGAGTATATTGGTACCCCATTAAGCGATCTCATAGTTTCAATCCTATGTGATGGGTATACTCCTATCCCATTATATGTTCTCCCAGTTTGGATCCACTGTGATGGGCTTATTCCTTCCAATCATACGATCTCCTAGTTTAGATCCTCTTTGATGGGCATTATCCTAACCCATCATAAGATTTCAAAGTTTTGATTTTTTGTGATGGGCATATTCCTACCACATTATATGATATCCTCATTTTGATCCTTTATGATGGTCATATTCCTTCCTCATTATATAATCTCCCAAATTCAATCCTCTATGATAGGCATATTCCTACCCCTTCATATGATTTTCTAGTTTTGATCCTCTAAGATGGGCATATTCCTAGTCGATCATATGTTCTGCCAGTTTTGGGGCCCAGTGATGGGCTTATTCCTACGTAATCTTACGTTCTCCGAGTTTTGATCCTCTAAGATAGGTATATTCCTACCCCACCATACAATCTCCAAATTTTGACCCTCTATGATGGGCATATTCCTACTTCATTATATGATCTTCCAGTCATGAACCCCTATGATGGGCATATTCATACCCCATCATATGATCTCCCGATTTTGATTCTCTAAGATGGGAATATTCCTACCCCATCATACGATCTCCTAGTTTTGATCCTCAGTGATGGGCATATTCCTACCCCACCATACGATCTCCTAGTTTTGATCCTTAGTGATGGGCATATTCCTACCCCACCATATGATCTCCCAATTTTGATCCTCTATGATAGGCTTATTCCTACCCTATCATTTGATCTCCCAATTTTGATCCTTTGTAATGGGCATATTCCTAACCCATTATACAATCTCTCAGTCTTGAGCCTCTGTGATGGGCATATTCCTGCCTCATCATACTATCTCTTAGTTTTGATCCTCTGTGATGGGCATATTCCTAGCCCATCAAACTATCTCCTAGTTTTGGTCCTCCGTAATGGATATATTCCTACGCCATCAGATGATCTTCTAGTTTTGATAGTCTACAATGGGCATATTCCGACCCTATTATACAATCTCTTAATTTTAATCCTCTATGATGGGCATATTCCTACCCTCATCATATAATCTCCCAACTTTGATCATGTCTGATGGGCATATTCCTACCCAATCATATGATCTACCAGTTTCGATCCTTTTTGATGGGTATATTCCTACCCCATCATACGATCTCTCAGTTTGATCCTCTTTGATGGGCATATTCCTACCACATCATATGATCGTCCAATCTTGATCCTCTGTGATGGGCATATTTCTACCCCTTCATACGATCTCCTAGTTTCGATCCTCGGTGATGGTCATATTCCTACCCCATCATACAATCTCCTAGTCTTGATCCTCTGTGATGAGCATATTCCTACCCCATCATACGATCTTCTAATTTCGATCCTCTATGATGGGCACATGGCTACCCCATCCCACGTTCTCCTACTTTTGATCCTTTGGGATGGGCATATTCCTATCCCATCAAATGATTTCCCATTTTTTTCATCTATGATGGGCATATTTCTACCCCATCATATGATCTCCCAATTGTGATCCTCTATGTTGGGTTAATTCCTACCCCACATACGATCTCCTAGTTTCAATCCTCATTGTTGGGTATATTCCTACCACTTTGTACGATCTTCTAGTTTTGATCCTCTATGTTGGGCATATTCCTATCATATCCTAAGATATGTCAGATTCGATCCTCTATGATGGGCATATTCCTACCCCGTCATTTGATCTACCAATTTAGATCCTCAGTGATGGGCATATTCCTACCCCATCTAATGATCTCCATATTTTGATCCTCTATTATGGGCATATTCCTACCCCAATATATGATCTCCCAATTTTAATCCTATATAATGGCTATATTCCTACCCTTTCAACTGATCTCATAGTTTTGATCCTATGTAATGGGTATATTCTTATCCCATTATATGATCTCCTAGTTTTCATCCTCTGTGATTGGCATATTCCTACCCCATCATATGATCTCCTAGTTTAGATCCTCTTTGATGGGCATTATTCTAACCCATCATATGATCTCCTAGTTTTGATCTTCTGTGATGGGAATATTCCTACCACATTACACATTCTCCTAATTTTGATCCTCTATGATGGGCATATTCCATCCCCATCATACGATCTCCTAATTTAAATCCTCTCTGATAGACATATTCCTACCTCTTAAAATGATCTTTCAGTTTCGATCCTCTTTGATGGGCATATTCTTACCCGATCATATGTTCTACTAGTTTCAATCCTCAGTGATGGACATATTCCTACCCTATCTTATGATCTCCCAGTTTTGTTCCTCTCTGGTGGGAATATTCCTACCCCATCATACGATCTCCCATTTTTGACCCTCCATGACGGGCATATTCCTACCCTATCATATAATCTTTCAGTCTTGATCCCCTATGATGGGCATATTCATATCTTATCATACAATCTCCTAATTTTTATTCTTTATGATGGGCATATTCCTACCCCATCATACTATCTCCTAGGTTTGATCCTCTAGAAAGGGCATATTCCTAACCCACCATATAATCTCTTAATTTTTATCCTCTATGATAGGCATATTCCTAACCCATCATTTGATCACCCAATTTTTATCCTTTGTAATAGGAATATTCCTACCCCATCATAAGATCTCCCAGTTTTGATCCTCTATGATGGGCATATTCCTACCCGATCATATGATCTACTTGTTTCGATCCTCTATAATGGACATATTTCTACCCCATCAAATAATCTCCTATTTTCGATCCTCTGTGATGGCATATTCCTACCCCATCATATGATCTCCTATTTTCTTTCCTCTATGATGGACAAATTCCTACCCCAACATATGTTCTGATAGTTTTGATCCTCTGATATGTGCATATTCCTACACCATTATACAATCTGCCAATTTCTATCCATTGTGATGGGCATATTCCTACCCCATCATATATTCTTCTAGTCTTAGTACTCAATGACCAGCATATTTCTACCCCATCAAACGATCTCCCAATTTTGATCCTCTATGATGGGCATTTTCGTACCCCATCATACGATCTCCTAGTTTCAATCCTCTATGATGGGCATATTTCTACCCCATCATAGGATCTTCCAATTTGGATCCTATATGATGGGCATATTCTTACCCCATCATACAATCTCCCAATTTTTATCCTCTGTGATGGGCATATTCCATCCCCATCATACGTTCTCCTAGTTTTGATCTTCAGTAATGGGCATATTCCTACCCTTTTGTAAGATCTCTCATTTTTGTTCCTCTGTGATGGGCATATTCCTACCCGATCAAATGTTCTTCCACTTTCAATCCTTTATGGGGTATATTCCTACAGCATCACACGATCTCTTTATTTTGATCCTTTATGATTCGCATATTCCTACCCCTGCGTATGATCTTCTAGTTATAATACTCTATGATGGGCATATTCCAACCCCATCCTATGATCTTTTAGTTTTGATCCTCTTTGATGGGCATATTCCTAACCCATCTTATGATCTCCTTGTTATGATCCTCTGTGATGGGCTAATTCATACCACATTACATGATCTCCGAATTTTAATACATTATGATTGATATATTCTTACCACATCATATGATCTCCTAATTTCAATCCTCAATAATGGACATATTCTTTCATCTTCATACAATCTTCTAATTTTGATCCTCTATGAAGGGTATATTCCTACCCCATTATATAATCTACCATTTTTGAACCCTAGTGATGGGCACATTCCTACCCTATCTTACGATCTCCTAGTTTTGATCTTCTGTGAGTGGCATATTTGTACCTTATCAAACGACCTCCCAATTTCGATCCTATATGATGGGTATATTCCTACCCCATCATATGATCTCCAATTTTCAATCCTTTGTGATGGGCATATTCCTCCACATCATATGATCTCCTAGTTTTGATCCTCTGTAATGGGCATATTTCTACACCATCATATGATCTCCTAATTTCGATCCTCTATGATCGACATTTTCCTATCCTATTATATGATCTCTCAGTTTTGATCCTCTGTGATGGGCATATTCCTACCCCATCATACAATCTCCTAGTTCTAATCATCTTTGATTGCATATTCCTATCCCATCATATGATCTCTTAGTTTTGATCCCCTATGATGGGCATATTCCTACCATATGATACGATCTCCCAAGTTTGATCTTCTATCATGGGCATATTTATACCACATTATATGATCTCGTAGTTTCGATGCTCTGTAGTGGATATAAACCTACCCCGTCATACGATCTCCTCATATAAATCCTCTGTGATGGGAATATTTTCATACCCCATCACACGATCTCCTAGTTTTGATCCTCTATAATGGGCATATTCCTACCCCATCATACGATCTCCTAATTTTGATTCTCTTTGATGGCATATTCCTACCCCATCATATGATCTCCTAGTTTTGATCATATGTGATGGGCATATTCCTACACCATCAAATAATCTCCCAGTTTTGATCCTTTATAATGGTTTTATTCCAACCCCATCATGTAATATCCTAGTTTCGAACCTTAGTGATGGGCTTATTCCTACCCCTTCATATATTCTTCCACTTTTAATCCTCTATGATTAGCATATTCCTACCCCATCATATGATCTCCTAATTTTAATCCTCTATAATAGGCATATTCGTACCCCATCACACGATCTCCTAGCTTTGAACCTCTTTGATGGGCATATTCCTACCCCATCAAGTGATCTTCCCGTTTTGATCCTCTGTCATGGGCATACTCCTACCCCATCAAACGATCTCCTAGTTTTGATCATTTTTGATGGGCATATTGCAACCTCATCAAATAACCTTCTATTTTTGATCCTCTATGATAGGAAAATTCTTATCCCATCATATGATCTCCTAGTTTTATTCCTCTATGATGGGAATATTCCTACCCCATCATAAGATGTCCCGATTTCTATCCTCTATGATGGGCATATTTCTACCCCATCATAAGATATTCCAATCTTGATCCTCTCCCATGGGCATGTTTCTACCCCATTACAGGATCAACCATTTTTGTTCCTCTGTGATGGGCATATTCTTACCCCATGATAACATCTCCCTATTTTAATTTTCAATGATGGGTATATTCCTACCCATCATACGATCTACTAGTTTCGATCTTCAGTGATGGGCATCTTCCTATCCCATCTTACAATCTTGCAGATTCAATCCTCTGTGATGGGCATATTTCTACCCCATCATGCGATCTCCCAGTTTCGATCCTACATGATGGGCATATTCCTACCCCATCATACGATCTCATATATTTGATCCTCTATGGTGGCATATTCCTACCCTATAATATGATCTCCAATTTTTATTCCTCTCTGGTGGGCATATTCCTACCCCATCATATGATCTTCTAGTTTCGATCCTCCATAATGGGTTTATTCCTACCCCATCATACGGTCTCATATTTTCAATGCTTTGTGAGTGGCATATTCCTCCCCCATCATATGATCTCCTAGTTTTGATCCTCTGTGATAGCGATATTTCTACCCCATCATACGATCTCCTAATTTTGATCCTCTATGATGGACATATTCCTACCCTATTATATGATCTCCCAGTTTTGATCCTTTGTGATGGGTATATTCCTTACCCATCATACGATCCCCTAGTTTTGATCCTCTGTGTTGGCATATTCCTACTCCATCATTAAATCTCCTAGATTTTATCCTCTTTGATGGGCATGTCCCTACCCTATGATACAATCTCCCAAGCTTAATCTTCTATCATGGGCATATTCCTACCCCATCATACGATCTTATATATTTGATCCTCTATGATGGCATATTCCTACCCCCTAATATGATCTCCAAGTTTTGATCCTCTGTGATGGGCATATTCCTACCCTATAATATGATCTCCAATTTTTATTCCTCTATGGTGGGCATATTCCTACCCCATCATATGATCTCCTAGTTTCAATCCTCCATAATGGGTTTATTCCTACCCCATCATACGGTCTCATATTTTCAATGCTTTGTGAGTGGCATATTCCTCCCCCATCATATGATCTCCTAGTTTTGATCCTCTGTGATAGCGATATTTCTACCCCATCATACGATCTCCTAATTTTGATCATCTATAATGGACATATTCCTACCCTATTATACGATCTCCTAGTTTTGATTCTTTGTGATGGGCATATTCCTAACCCATCATACGATCCCCTAGTTTTGATCCTCTAAGTTGGCATATTCCTACTCCATGATCTCCTAGAGTTTATCCTTTTTGATGGGCATGTTCCTACCCTAAGATACAATCTCCCAAGTTTGATCTTCTATCATGGGCATATTTTTACCCCATCACACGATCTCCTAGTTTTGATCCTCTGTGGTGGATATAAATATTGCAAATCTGGTTTTGAAGACGACAAACATGTTTCCAGTGTGTTTTGCTTGGCTAATCTATTTCAGGCACAAAAGACCGCGAGCCACTGAAGCCAACTCAAGATCGGGTCCAAGTGTGTCAAATGTATGATTTTTCTTTTTATTGAGTCAATTGTAATGTAACTGATCCCCTAGCTAAGTAACCTTGCACACACACACTCAGGGGGAGAGATTGAGTGAGTTAGAGTTTCTGTTCAAAATTTGTTCAGATCGTCCTGGACGATATCCACATCGTCCTGGACGATCCAGTTAAAACAGAAACCCTAATTAGGGTGACTAAGCTAAGAGGGTCTGATTGAGCCGATCGTCCTGGACGATCTATGGATCGTACGGGACGATATTCCAAAATCAGAAATTCTCAGCCGCCAGATTAAGTTAGGCAAGTTTTATTTTAAGTATTTTGGTCTGATCGTCCCGGACGATACGTGTATCATCCTGGACGATTCACTACAATCATGCCTAACTTACTCTGGTAATTAAGGAAAGCAATTAATGTTTAATTGATACGATCACATCGTCCTGGACGATCGCAGGATCGTCCCGGACGATCGTGATCGTCTTGTGCATTTCAGCTGTACGTCCAGAACTATGTACAGGACGATTTGGGGGCCTTTTTGAACTAATCGTACCGGACGATTACCCTATCGTCCGGGACGATCAAGTCATTTTTTGGTCGTCCAGCATAGATTTCTCTGGACGACCCGAACTGTCTTCTGGACGATTTCCTTCAATTTGAACTAATCGTCCCGGACGATCGCAGGATCGTACGGGACGATATGAACAACTTTTTCTACTGATCGTCCAGAAGAGCCAGATCGTCCAGGCTGAAACAACTGAATTTGAACCGATCGTACAGGACGATCTACCGATCGTCCTGGACGATCTTGGCCGACAAGTTGAGATTTAGGGCAAATTTTAAGCCCTCCTTTAAAAGAACTTTTTCCAATTTTTGGAAAAATCTTTTGCTGCCTTCCTTCCCTGAGAAATCCTAGAGAGAGAGAGAGTTGGGAGAGAGAGAAGAGATCTTGTGAGGGGGAGTTAGTGAGGGATTCACTAAGGTTGCTCCAAGCACGGATCAGAGTCGTCTTCTCCGCTTGTCGTCTGTCGTCTTGTCGGTGTTCTTCGTGGGAGGATCGTTCGCAAGAAGATCCGGGTTCTCTGCCCGCTTCAGGAGGAAGCGAAAGGAGTTCGTGGGTTCTCTGCCCGCTTCAGGTGGAAGCAAAAGGAGTTCGAAGGTTCTCTGCCTGCTTCAGGAGGAAGCGAAAGGAGGTCAGGTTCTCTGCCTCACCGTGTGGTGAAAAGGAGGTATTTTGTACAGGCTTCTCCGCCTTGCTGTGGGAGCAAAAGGAGAGTCACTTTCGTTTAGTACAATACCCGGAGGGGAGGCTCCGGGGAGTGGACGTAGGTCAAGTTGACCGAACCACTATAAAATCTGGTTTGCTTTTCTGATTCAGTTTTGCATTTTACTTTTCAATATAAACTGCTTGGGTGAATATCGTTGGTTGATCTTTTCGTTATTGTTTACTTGTTTCCGCTGCTAAGTATCGAAAAGATTTTTGTAGTTATCGTGAAATTTTTAAATAACCAATTCACCCCCCCTCTTGGTTAGCCTCGGGACTAGTTCACTAGGGCTTAACATCCCTTTCGAACTTTCAAGTGGTATCAGAGAGGGATTCAAAATTTCTGTTTAAAAACTTTTGAATTTGATCCAATGGCTAACTGTAACAATCGTAATACTGCTGAAGGTTATTCTATTACTAGACCACCGTTGTTTGACAATATTCCTTTTGATTTTTGGAAAACAGGCATGTCTACTTTTCTGCAATCTATTGATTATCGCATGTGGATGTTAGTTAAGGATGGATACGAACCACCTTTTCGAATGATTAACAATGTGAAAACTAAATTGCCATTTGCTGATTGGACGTTTGATGATCGTGATTTAGCACAGTTGAATGCAAAATGTTTGAACTGTTTCTTTTGTGCTTTGAAATCTGAAGACTATATGCATGTTTCTACTTGTACAACGGGAAAGGAAATCTGGGATAGGTTATGTATAACATACGAAGGTACAACTGAAGTCAAACAATCTAGGTTAAACATCTTGTTACATGATTACGAACTTTTTCGCATGAAACCTAGTGAGACTATTTCAGAAATGTACACAAGGTTCACTCAGATTGTTACCTCTTTGCATGCTTTAGGTAGAGAACTTACCAACTACGAAAGAGTGAACAAGATTCTTAGATGTTTGCCTGCTTCTTATGATGCTAAGATTACTGCTATTACTGAATCCAAAGATTTAAATACTTACTCTATTGACAGCTTACTTGGATCACTCATTGCTTACGAGCAAGGGGTGAACCAAAGGCAACTTGATGCAGGAGAACGCAAGAAAGAGAAGACCGTGGCACTAAAGGCCAAAGATTCAGATGCTAGCACTTCCGGGTCTGATAGCGATGAAGTTACCTTAATCACAAGGCAATTCAAAAGCTTTCTAAGGAAGAAACATAAGAACTATCAGAAGTGGAACAAGGGTAAGTTCAATAAAAACTTTAAGGGTTCATCTGAATCGGTTTGTTTTGAATGCAGGAAGCCTGGACACATTAAGGCTGATTGTCCAACACTTAAAGCTCACCCAAGCAAGGAGAAGGGTGAGGAGAAACCAAAGTTTAGAAAGGACAAGAAGCGGATTCAGAAGGCGTTCTGGGCAGACTCTGCATCCGACTCTTCTGAGACTAAAGCTGAAGAGGAGGAAACAAACTTGTGTCTGATGGCGGATGATCACCCTGGTCAGTCGGACCAGGAAGAGGTATGTGAGCTTACTTACGATCAGTTATTTGAAGTTTCTGAAAAGATTCATACATCATATAGGAAGCTTAAGAAAACCCATGCTAGTTTGAAACTAGATTATCTGACTTTGCAAAAAGAGCATGAAGTGTTGATTAAGGATCATTCCACCATTGATAGCAATCACATGTTTTTACTAGATGAGTTTGATGAACTGAATAAAAAGCATTTTGATTTAATTGTTGAGCATAACTTGTTAAAAACATCGCATGGTGAATTAGAACTTGCTTTTAAGAAAGTGAATGATTTGGCATCTGAGTTAGAAAGTATTGAAAGTGCAAAAACGTTTGAAATTGGAAGTTTAAACAAACACATTGAGTTTTTGAAAGTGAAAATCAGTGCTTTTGAAAATAACAAAACACCGCCTACTTTTGAACAATTTTATGCACCGCCACCTTTTAAAAATTCTGTTGCAAGTTCATCAAAGAATGTTTCATACACTACTAGGAAGAGGCACTATCACTCATGATGTTTAGTTAATCCTTTTCCTGGTGTTAGATGTTTTTCATGTGGCATGTTAGGACACATATCACACACTTGTACTGTTCACCGTAGTACACATTGGGTGTGGAGAACCAAACTGCCTGTTGCACAGCACAGCACGCATGCATCGCATTCTTCTTTTCATAAGAAGGAACCCAAACCTATTTGGGTTCCTAAGACTGACATTTGATGATTTTGTAGGTGTGCTCTCACACAAGACCTCGTGAGAGCATCTGGTACCTGGACAGCGGATGTTCTAGACATATGACTGGAGATGCAAATCAGTTCATTTCGCTGGAGGCCAGAGCTGGAGGCAAGGTTACACTTGGAGATAACACCACCAGGAAGGTGGTAGGCACAGGTATGATTGGTGATTCAAAGAATTTTGTGATTGATAATGTTTTGCTTGTAGATGGACTGAAACACAACTTGCTGAGCATTAGTCAACTCTGCGACAAGGGATACAGCATCAAATTCCTGCCCACTGGCTGCATTTTAAGCTTAAATAATGAAGTTGTTTTGCAGGGGCAAAGGATCAACAATGTCTACAAGCAGGATGTAAGTAGCATTAAATCTGATAATTCAATTTGCTTAAAAACTACTGCTGATGAGTCTTGGTTATGGCATAGGAGATTGTGTCATGCCAGTATGAAAACCCTTAGGAGAGTCACCCAAAAGGACTTAGTTAGAGGTGTGCCCAAGCTTAAGTTCACTAAGGATCACCTGTGTGATGCCTGTTAGTTGGGGAAGCAAGTCCAGTCCTCTTTTCACTCAGTTAAGGACATTAGCACCTCTAGACCTTTAGAAGTTCTTCATATGGACCTCTTTGGACCCATTAGCACTGCTAGCTTAGGGGGGAGAGTCTATGGTTTTGTGATTGTTGATGATTATTCAAGGTTCACTTGGGTTAAGTTTTTGTCTCACAAATCTGATTCATTTGATGAGTTTAGATCTTTCTCTACTTGGATTAAGAAGAAGTTAGGATGTGAGATTATTACCATCCATAGTGATCACGGAGGGGAGTTTGAAAATGAAAGATTTGGAAGTTTTTGTGAGGATCATGGGATTAGTCATAATTTTTCAGCTCCTAGGACCCCTCAGCAGAACGGGGTAGCTGAAAGGAAGAACAGGACCTTAGTAGAAGCCGCTAGAGCCATGCTTGTCGAGTATTCACTTCCTAAATACTTTTGGGCTGAAGCGGTGAACACTGCCTGTTTTGTGCTGAATAGGGTGAATGTGAGAGTCAAACTGAACAAGACATCTTATGAGATCATTAAGGGTAGAACACCAAATCTGTCCCACCTCCATGTCTTTGGCTGTAAGGTTTTCATTCTGAACAACGGGAAGTCACCCTTAGGAAAATTTGACCCCAAATCTGATGAAGGAGTGTTCTTAGGATATTCAAGTGTGGGGAAATCCTTTAGGGTGTTCAATAGGAGGACTTTGGAGGTGGAAGAAATAACCCATGTAGTGTTTGATGAATCTAATCCTAAGGAGTCTAGATCTGAAGTAGAAGATGAAGAGATTGTTGAGGTTACCCAAGGAGTTGGAAATACAAATTTAGAGGAAAGGGTAGAACCTCAAACCCCACTGCCTAGAGATTGGAGATATTCTTCGAGTCATCCTAAAGAACTGATCCTAGGAGACCCTTCTGAAGGTGTTAGGACTAGGCATGGACTTAGGAAGGAAGTAAACCATTCTGCCTTTATCTCAATGACTGAACCCACCAACATCAATCAAGCCCTATCGGATGAATTTTGGATTTTAGCTATGTAGGAAGAATTGAATCAATTTGTAAGGAATGATGTTTGGGAGTTAGTAGAAAGACCTAAAAATCAAAATATTGTGGGAACCAAGTGGGTCTTTAAGAATAAGATGAATGATTCTGGTGTGGTGGTGAGAAATAAGGCAAGATTGGTGGCTAAGGGGTATAATCAGATAGAAGGGATAGATTTTGAGGAAACTTTTGCCCCTGTAGCTAGATTGGAAGCCATTAGAGTGCTACTAGCCTTTGCCTGTTACAAGGGATTTAAGCTGTTTCAAATGGATGTCAAGAGTGCCTTTTTAAATGGGGTAATTAAAGAAGATGTATTTGTAGAACAACCCCCAGGTTTTGAGAGTTCCCAATATCCAAGTCATGTCTATAAATTAAAAAAGGCCTTATATGGATTGAAACAGGCACCCAGAGCTTGGTATGAGAGGCTTAGCACATTCCTATTAGAAAGAGAGTTTGTTAAGGGGAGCGTAGACACCACCCTTTTTCTGAGGAGATTAGGAGATGACTTACTCATTGTCCAGATCTATGTTGATGATATAATTTTTGGATCTTCTGATAAATACTTATGTGAAGAGTTTTCTAAAACAATGAGTAAAGAGTTTGAGATGAGTATGATGGGAGAATTGTCCTACTTTTTGGGGTTTAGCATAAGGCAAACGGATGATGGAACCTTTCTCAATCAATCAAAATACACTAAGGACATTTTGAAGAAATATGAAATGGACAAAGCCAAGCCAATCAATACTCCCATGCCCTCCTCAGTTCAGTTAGATAAGGATTCAAATGGAAAATCTGTTGATCAGAAGAAGTATAGAGGGATAATAGGGTCACTGCCTTACCTGACTGCTAGCCGACCTGATATCATGTTTAGTGTCTGTCTTTGTGCTAGGTTTCAGGCTGATCCTAAAGAGTCCCACCTGACTGCTGTTAAGAGAATTCTTAGATATTTTTAGGGACCCCAAACCTAGGAATTTGGTACCCTAGGCACAGCACCTCTTTTGAGATCATTGGATATTCTGACTCTGACTTTGCGGGGTGTAGGGTGGATAGGAAGAGTACCTCTGGGACTTGTCAATTCATAGGACAGTCGTTAGTCTCCTGGTCCAGTAGAAAATAGAACTCAGTTGCACTTTCCACTGCTGAAGCTGAGTACATTGCCTTAGGGAGTTGTGTGGCCCAAGTTCTTTGGTTGAAGCAGCAAGTCTTGGATTTAGGAGTACCTGTTGGCACAATTTCTGTTCTGTGTGATAATACTAGTGCCATCTGTATCTCTAAGAATCCAATCCAATATTCTAGGACCAAACACATTGACATTAGGCATCACTTCATTAGGGACCATGTTACAAAAGGGGACATTGAGCTACACCACATAGCAACTGAAAATCAGCTGGCTGACATATTCACTAAACCACTGGCCTTTGACTCATTCAGCATTTTGAGAACCAGATTAGGAGTGATTGATATAAATGCTTGATTCTGATGACTGTTGATTTATGATTGTTATGATTGGTATTCTGATTTTGGTTAGTTAGTTTTTTGTATTCTGTTTTCTGATTTCTGTTAGTTAGTTTTTGTATTCTGATTTCTGATTTTTGTTAGTTAGTTTTAGTTTGATTATTTGCTTTCAGTTGATTTTATTTCTTCTGCTAATTTCTGTGTTACCCTTTTTTGTTAGTTTGATTTGAGTATTTACTTTGCTATGATTTTCTACCTGTTTTTATTTATTTACGGGTTTATATCTTGCACTTACTGTTTTATGCTTTTCAAGATCTGATCACCGCTCACTACTTCTGGTGATCTGAATTTTTGACTGGGAGTTTTTACCTTGTTTTGGTTTGGAAGCTGATAAGCAGTGATTGACTTCGCTGAATCTGTTAAAGGGAAGAAACATTGATAATTGTTTCTCTTCCTCTAACTCCTTTACTGGTGTGTAGTTTCTTTTGAATAAAAATCCTTTTCAAAATTAAAATGTTAGTTTTTGAAATAGAGATTATTTTATCTTCCTACAGTAATCTGCCTCATATCAATAGTGTTTTTCAAAGTCTTGAGTCATTAGTTTGATTTTCTAAACCAAGTGATTGCATTTATCATATGTTGTATGGATGTTGTTTTGTGAATCGTTCTTCCTTACTGTGGAGAGTCATCTCCTATGTCTGGAAGATAATCTCACAGCTGAGACTCTTTAATGATTATGAAAAGGAGAAAGCTTATAAAAGATGCGCAGTGCGCCAGATAATTTGAAAAAGAGGCATAAAATGAGCCCAAAACTGAAAAGATTCGAAATTGCCAAATTGGATACACAAAGTGTATCAAAAATCAAAAGATGTGCAAAGCGCCAACCAATTTGAAAAAGAGGCACAAAATGAGCCCAACACAAGCTTTCTTTCCTTTCAGATTATTAAATGTCTTAGAAAAATCTGTGCGCCACTTAATATTTTCAAAAACTTGAGTCTTGAAAATCCTGATTTCTGATTTTTTACTTTGTAACACTATTATATCAGATATTTTTCTGGAACGAGGCTTGAAAGGATTTCTTTTCAAATCTAATGTCTTTTATTCTGAATCGAATTTTTGTGTTAAAAGAGGTTTGCATCGATAAGGTGCCCGGGGTCGGAGTTACGAAAGTTGATTATTTCTAACCTTTTTTGGATTTCAGCGCTGTCAATTGTTCGGTCATTGGTTTCTAAATCTAAAATCAATATGTTTTATTTCCGTGTTATGTTTTTCGCTCCTCCTTTTTGTGATGTCAAAAGGGGGAGTCAGTTGTAGTCGTGTATGTTTCTATTTTCTGAGTCATATTTCCTGTATTGTTTTAGCTGTTAAATGAAAATTTAAAAAAAAAAAATGTTTGTTTGTTTGATCTCCTAGTTTACTTTTACTGTCAGACTACTTTACAAATGTTTGCCATCATCAAAAAGGGGGAGATTGTTGCAAATCTGGTTTTGATGATGACAAACATGTTTCCAGTGTGTTTTGCTTGGCTAATCTGTTTCAGGCATAAAAGACCGCGAGCCACTCAAGCCAACTCAAGATCGGGTCCAAGTATGTCAAATGTATGATTTTTCTTTTTATTGAGTCAATTGTAATGTAACTGATCCCCTAGCTAAGTAACCTTGCACACACACACTCAGGGGGAGAGATTGAGTGAGTTAGAGTATCTGTTCAAAATTTGTTCAGATTGTCCTGGACGATATCCACATCGTCCTAGATGATCCAGTTAAAATAGAAACCCTAATTAGGGCGACTAAGCTAAGAGGGTCTGATTGAGCCGATCGTCCTGGACGATCTATGGATCGTACGGGACGATATTCCCAAATCAGAAATTCTCAGCCGCCAGATTAAGTTAGGCAAGTTTTATTTTAAGTATTCTGGTCTGATCGTCCCGGACAATACGTGTATCATCCTGGACGATTCACTACAGTCATGCCTAACTTAGTCTGGTAATTAAGGAAAGCAATTAATGTTTAATTGATACGATCACATCGTCCTGGACGATCGCAGGATCGTCCCGGACGACCGTGATCGTCTTGTGCATTTCAGCTGTATGTCCAGAACTATGTACAGGACGATTTGGGGGCCTTTTTGAACTAATCGTACCGGACGATTACCCTATCATCCGGGACGATCAAGTCATTTTTTTGTCGTCCAGCACAGATTTCTCTGGACGACCCGAACTGTCTTCTGGATAATTTCCTTCAATTTGAATTAATCGTCCCGGACGATCGCAGGATCGTACGGGACGATATGAACAACTTTTTCTACTGATCGTCCAGAAGAGCCAGATCGTCCAGGCTGAAACAACTGAATTTGAACTGATCGTACAGGACGATCTACCGATCGTCCTGGACGATCTTGGCCGACAAGTTGAGATTTAGGGCAAATTTTAAGCCCTTCTTTAAAAGAACTTTTTCCAATTTTTGGAAAAATCTTTTGCTGCCTTCCTTCCCTGAGAAATCCTAGAGAGAGAGAGAGTTGGGAGAGAGAGAAGAGATCTTGTGAGGGGGAGTTAGTGAGGGATTCACTAAGGTTGCTCCAAGCACGGATCAGAGTCGTCTTCTCCGCTCGTCGTCTGTCGTCTAGTCGGTGTTCTTCGTGGGAGGATCGTTCGCAAGAAGATCCGGGTTCTCTGCCCGCTTCAGGAGGAAGCGAAAGGAGTTCGTGGGTTCTCTGCCCGCTTCAGGTGGAAGCAAAAGGAGTTCAAAGGTTCTCTGCCTGCTTCAGGAGGAAGCGAAAGGAGGTCAGGTTCTCTGCCTCACCGTGTGGTGAAAAGGAGGTATTTTGTACAGGCTTCTCCGCCTTGCTGTGGGAGCAAAATGAGAGTCACTTTCGTTTAGTGCAATACCCGGAGGGGAGGCTCCGGGGAGTGGACGTAGGTCAAGTTGACCGAACCACTATAAAATTTGGTTTGCTTTTCTGATTCAGTTTTGCATTTTACTTTTCAATATAAACTGCTTGGGTGAATATCGTTGGTTGATCTTTTCGTTATTGTTTACTTATTTTCGCTTCTAAGTATCGAAAAGATTTTTGTAGTTATCATGAAATTTTTAAATAACCAATTCACCCCCCCTCTTGTTTAGCCTCAGGAATAGTTCACTAGGGCTTAACATCCCTTTCGAACTTTCAATAAACCTACCCCATCATATGATCTCCTCATTTCGATCCTCTGTGATGCGCATAATTTCATACCCCATCATACGATCTCCTAGTTTCGATGCTCTATGATGGGTATATTCCTACCCCATCATATGATCTCCTAGTTTTGTTCCTCTATAATGGACAAATTCCTACCCCAACCTATATTCTCATAGTTTTGATCCTCAGATATGGGCAAATTCATACACTATTATGTGATCTTCCATTTTCGATCAACTGTGATGGGTATATTCCTACCCCATCATATAATCTTCTAGTCTTAATACTAAATGACTAGCATATTTCTTCCCCATCAAACAATCTCCAAATTTTGATCCTCTGTGATGGGCGTATTCGTACCCCATCGTATGATATCCTAGTCTCGATCCTCTATGATGGGAAAATTTCTACCCCATCATATGATCTCCCAATTTGAATCCTATGTGATGGGCGTATTCCTACCCCATCATACAATCTCCCAAATTTAATCCTCTGTTATGGGCAAATTCCAACCCCATCATACGATCTCCTAGTTTTAATCTTCTGTGATGGGCATATTCCTACAGTATTATACGATCTCTCATTTTTGTTCCTCTATGATTGGCATATTCCTACTCGATCAAATGATCTGCCACTTTGGATCCTTTATAATAGGTATATTCCTACCCCATCATACAATCTTCCAATTTTGATCCTCTTTGATGGGCATATTCCTATCACATTACTTGATCTCCCAGTTTTGATCCTCTATGATGGGAATTATCCTTCCCCATTACACGAACTCCCAATTTCGATCCGCTCTAATGGGCATATTCCTACCCCTTCATATGAACTTTCAGTTTTGATCCTCTATGATGTGCATATTCTTACCCGATCAAATGTTCTTCCACTTTCAATCCTTTATGATGGGTATATTCCTACTACATCACACGATCTCTTTATTTTGATCCTAAATGATTTGCATATTCCTACCCCTGCGTATGATCTTCCAGTTATAATACTCTATGACGGGTATATTCCTACCCCATCCAATGATATTTTAGTTTTGATCCTCTTTGATGGGCATATTCCTAACCAATCCTATGATATTTTAGTTTTGATCCTCTATGATGGGCTTATTCATAAATTTTAATCCTCAGTGATTGATATATTCTTTCCACATCATATGATCTCCTAATTTTAATCCTCAATAATGGCCATATTCTTTCATCGTCATACAATCTTCTAGTTTGGATCCTCTATGAAAGGCATATTCCTACCCCATTATATAATCTACCATTTTTGAACCCTAGTGACGGGCATATTCCTACCATATCTTATGATCTCCTAATTTTGATCTTCTGTGATGGGCATATTCCTACTTTATCAAACAATTTCCCGATTTTGATCCTATATGATGGGTATATTCCTACCCCATCATACGATCTCCAATTTTCAATCCTTTGTGATGGGCATATTCCGCCCCATCATATGATCTCCTAGTTTTGCTCCTCTGTGATGGGCATATTCCTACACCATCATACGATCTTCCAGTTTTTATCCTCTGTGATGAGCATATTCCTACACCATCATACGATCTCCTAGTTCTAATCATCTATGATGGCATATTCCTACCCCATCATATGATCTCCTAGTTTTAATTCTCTATGATGGCCATATTCCTACCCTTTGATACGATCTCCCAAGTTTGATCTTCTATCATGGGCATATTCATACAATATCATATAATCTCATAGTTTCTATGCTCTGTAGTGGATATAAACCGACCCCGTCATATGATCTCCTCATTTCAGTCCTCTGTGATGGGAATATTTTCATACCCCATCACACGATCTCCTAGTTTTGATCCTTAATGATAGGCATATTCCTACCCCATCATACGATCTCCTAATTTTGATTCTCGTTGATGGCATATTCCTACCTCATCATATGATATCTAAGTTTTGATCATTTATGATGCACATATTCCTACACCATCAATAATTTCCCAGTTTTGATCCTTTATAATGGTTATAATCCTACCCAATCATATAATATCCTAGTTTCGAACCTCAGTGATGGGCTTATTCCTACCCCTTCATACGATCTTCCACTTTTAATCCTCTATGATTAGCATATTGCTACCCCATCATATGATCTCCAAATTTCAATCCTCTATCATAGGCATATTCCTACTCCCATCACACGATCTCCTAGCTTTGATCCTCTATGATAAGCATATTCCTACCCCATCAAATGACCTTCCAGTACCTTTGTGATGGGCATACTCCGTTTTGATCATTTGTGATGGGCATAAGCATATTCTTACCCCATCATATGATCTTCTATTTTCAATCCTTTGTGATGGGCCTTTTTTAAAGTTCGTGACGGTGGTTAAATCCTATAGAACTAGCCTGAGGCAAACCAAGAGGAGAGGGGGTGGGGGTGAATTTGTGTTTAAAAAATTCATAAACAAAAGGAAAATTCTTTTTGATCTTTTTAAATTTTTTGAAACTAAATATTCTTAAGCAGAAGTAGATACCACTATCAGAGATTCAACCATAGAACAAATCACAAAAAAATATTGAAATAAATGCAGGAAAAGTAATAAGAAAGAGCACACCAAATTTAATAGTGGTTCGGTCAAATCTGACCAACATCTACTCCCCAGAACCTCCCATTACAGGTATTGCACTAATCAATTAGTTTCTCTCCTTTTGCCCCCACAGCAAGGAGGAGAAGCCCTTACAAAATCTTTCCACCGAACAGATGAGGCAAAGAACCTTGAATCTTTTTTCACCCTCCTGGTGAAGGCAGAGAACCCAGAATCCTTTTACTCTCACTTGAAGTTGGCAGAGAACCACATAATCCTTTTACTCCCTCCTGGAGTTGGCACAGAACCTGCATCTGATGCTGATGATCATCTCCACAGAGCCACCAAGGAAGAAGGAAGAAGATGATCCCCATGCTTGGAGAAACCTTTTTGAATCCCCTCACAAACTCCCCATCCCAAGATCCTCTCTCTCTCTCCCAATCTCTCATTCTCCTTACCTAAGCTCTCTCTGGTTAGAATAGTAGCAAAAGATTTTCATAGCAGCAATTAAGAGAACATAAATTGGAGGTTTCAAAAATAGCCCGAATTTTAATTTGGCGGCAAAGATCATCTAGGATGATTCAAATATCATCCTATACGATCAGTACAAATTAGCCCTTTCAGCCAGTACTATGTGTTTTTCAATCCTTTTATGAGTTCAAGTATTTTAATGAATCATCCCGTATGATATTTCTATCATCCAGGACGATAAGTTCATAAATGGCTGTTGATTGTCCAATATGATAAATGGCAATTTATTTTCATCTCGTATAACACATAGTTCATCCAATACGATGTAGATGTATTATCAAGGATGATTAGTTGAAAAGTTACAATTTTCATCCTATACAATAGGTGTCAATTAACTATTATACCATGCAAAGCTCAGATCTTCCAAGACGATGGTCTTTGATTGTCCTGTATGATTTGATCGATCAATTTAACTATAAATAATCCCCTAATTAAGGGATTATTTAGGGATTATTTTAGGCATGATTGTCATGAATCATCCAGGACTATATGTATCATCCTGTACGATTAAAACAAATTTTGAATTATAAAATCTTGCCTGAATTATGATTGGCGACTGTTTGTTTCAATATGTACTGATTGTCCTATATAATATAAATTATCTAGGATAATTAGTTAAGTAAACTTAATACTCAGGGATGCCCTAATTAGGATTTCTATTTTTAACTAATCATATAGAACTATTTAGAATCATCCTGTATGATATGATCAAAATCCATAAAACTATCTAACTCACTAAATTTCTCTCCTTTAGGGTGTGTATGCGAGGTTACTTAGCTTCAGGATCCATCATAGTACATTTGACTCAAGAAAAGGTAAAAGATGCATTCGAATAGAAATTATAGACTAACTCAATCCTAGTCTTCCTAATCTTGAACTGATTGATGTTCCAAGTGAACTTGAGGACCCTGACAGGTTAGTAAGCAAGGAAAATAAAAAATTAATATCCAAGAATAGCAGAAGTAAGAAAATAATAATGTTTGTTATCATCAAAATCACTGTACTTGGGCCCAAATTTGCAACAATCTACCCCTTTTTTATGATAGTAAATATTGCTTTAATAAATTTCAAAGCTAGGAGAATAAAGACGTAAAAAGAAGAACATAAATAGAATAAAACAAGTTTCACTATAATACAAGAAAATGACATATTAATCAATAAACTAGGCAACCAACATACTACTCCCCCATTTTGAAAGTTCGATAGGGATGTTAAGCCCTAGTGAACTAGTCCCGAGGCTAACCAAGAGGGGGGGTGAATTGGTTATTTAAAAATTTCACGACACCGATGAAAAATCTTTTCGATACTTAGCAGCGGAAACATTAAACAAGAATGAAAAGATCAATCTCAGATATTCACCCACGCAGTTAAAATCAAAAAATAAAGTGCAAAACTGAATCAGAAAAGCAAACCAGATTTTATAGTGGTTCGGTCAACTTGACCTACGTCCACTCCCCGGAGCCTCCCCTCCGGGTATTGCACTAAACAGAAAGTGCCTCTCCTTTTGCTCCCACAGTAAGGCAAGAAGCCTGTACAAACACCTCCTTTTCACCACACGGTGAGGCAGAGAACCCGACATCCTTTTGCTTCCTCTTGAAGTAGGCAGAGAACCCCGGATCTTCTTGCGAACGATCCTCCCACGACGAACACCAACTAGACGAAAGACGACGAGCGTAGAAGACGACTCAGATCCGTGCTTGGAGCAACCTTAGTGAATCCCTCACTAACTCCCCCTCACAAGATCTTCTCTCTCTCTAGGGTTTCTCAGGGAAGGAAGGTGGCAAAAGATTTTCTTGTTTCAAAAAAAAGTTCTTTTATAGGAGGGATTAAAATTTTCCCTAAATCTCAACTGGTCGGCCAAGATCATCCAGGATGATCGATATATCATCCTGTACGATCAGTGTAAAATCAGTTGTTTCAACCTGGACGATCTGGCTCTTCTGGACGATCAATAGAAAAAATTATTCATATCATCCCGTACGATCCTGCGATCGTCCGGGACGATTTGTGCAAATCGAGGAATATCGTCCAGAAGACAGTTCGGGTCGTCCAGAGAAACTTGTGCTGGACGACCAAAAAATGACTTGATCGTCCAGGATGATACGGGTATCGTCCTGTATGATTAGTTCAAAAAGTTCCCAAATCGTCCTGAACACAGTTCGAGACGTACAACTTTAATGCACTAGACGATCATGATCGTCCGGGACAATCCTGCGATCGTCCAGGACAATATGATCATATCAATTAAATATTAATTACTTTTCTTAATTACCAGACTAATTTAGGCATGATTGTACTGAATCGTCCAGGATGATACACGTATCGTCCGGGACGATCAGACCAAATAACTTAAAATAAAAACTTGCCTAAGTTATTCTAGCGGCTGAGAATTTCTGATTTGAGCATATTATCCCGTACAATCCAAAGATCGTCCAGGATGATCTGCTTAATTAGACTCACTTAACTTGGTCGCCCTAATTAGGGTTTCTATTTTGGCTGGATCGTCCAGGACGATGTGAATATCGTCCAGGATGATCTGAACAAAAAATGAATAGAAACTCTAATTCACTCAAGCTCTCCCCCTGAGTGTGTGTGCAAGGTTACTTAGCTAGGGGATCAGTTTCATTACAATTGACTCAATAAAAAAAAATCATACATTTGACACACTTGGACCCGATCTTGAGTTGGCTTGATTTGCTCGTGATCTTTTGTGCCTGAAATGGGTTAGCCAAGAAAAACAAACTGGAAACATGTTTGTCATCATCAAAACCAAATTTGCAACAATTTCCCCTTTTTGATGATGGAAAACATTTGTACAGTAGTTTGAAAATAAAAATAAATAGGAGATCGAAAAAGAGATATATTTTTTTTTTCAAATTTTCATTTAACAATCAAACTAATACAGAAAATATAACACATAACAAAAATTGAAACGACTACAACTGACTCCCCCTTTTGACATCACAAAAAGGAGGAGGGTAAAACAGAACACGGATATACAAGTACAAAACACAAAAGAGAACAACTATAAAACAGAAAACTAAAACTGAGGTGGATCCTGATCGGAAGAAGGAGGTGGCGGTGGTGGGTTGAAGTAATGGTGAATGGCCTGAATGTGGGCTTCAATCCAGGCAATGTCCTGGTCATGCTGCTGTTGCTGCTGCGCAGCATAGTCAGTGAAGCGCTGGATGTCCTCGGCGTGCCGCTGCTCATGGGGAACCACATAGGAGTCAAATCTTGCCTCCCACTAATCGAAGCGCTACACCAGGTGGTCAAAGGGAGAGGTAATGCGAAGGGGAGCAGGTGCCTCTGGTGCAGTAGGAACTGGAATGGCCTCTTCCTCCTCTTCCTCAACATTCGGGGCGGGCTCCGGATGTAGTCGAGTGTTGTGTAGGACATGGAAGGCATTATTGGTGAGGAAGGAAGGAGGAACATCTGGAGCTGCGGGATATTACAGGTCATATTTGGTTTTGAGGGCATAGGCAATGATGTGTCCTAAGGCTAGATTTGGACGACGGCGATGACCTGGATCCCGAATGGTGGTGAGGTGCTCAAGGTACCGGATAATAAGGTCGGTGGCATTAAATTCCCTATTGGCCAGGATGTAGTAGGTGGTCAAGGACAGGAGTGGGGTGATGTGAATTTGATCCCCCGCGTTTGGAATGACGGAGGAATGAAGAACATGCTGAATAGTCTGGGCGTCCTTAAGAAGTGTGGAGCAGGCATTGTCATGATAAAGGGCATTTGTATTTCGAAGGAAATGATTGGCGACACTCTAATCATAGTCTGGGTCGGTGATAAGGGTGTGGAGTTTGTCGCCAGTGATGGACAGTTGGAGAATGTTGTGAAAGTCCTGATAGGTAAGTTTGGCGGGGCGCTGATTTACATAAAAATAGAGGGTGGAATAATTAGCCGAAATCTGCAAGTTTGCAAAGAAAATGCAAAGAAGTTCTGAGCTAAAGGGAAATGCGAGAGTCATGATGAAGGTGAGGGAGGTGTGTGCGAAGAGGTCAAGGACAGGATAAGTGAGAGTGCGGGGATTTACAATTTTCGATGGTGTAATCCCCACTTCACAGTATTGCTCGTAGGAAGCCTGATCGGCTACATTAGGGAAGCGAGGATCAACTGGCCCCCGGGAGGAGCTTGCAACCTTTTGCCGCAAGTGTTTGTCACCAGCCATTAGGAATTAAGAGTGAAGGAAAGTAGAAGGAGAAAGAGTGAAAATACTTAAGAAAAACTACTGTTTATATAGAAAATGGACTGATCATCCCGTACGATCGCGACATCGTCCGGGACGATATGGGCATTTATGACGTCCTGGACGATTGGTCAAAAAGGCAGTCCGATCGTCCAGGATGATTAGACACAGGCGATCATCCCGAGGAGTTAGGCTAGATGACCGTTGATGAAAAGTATCATCCTGGACGATTAGGTGGATCGTCCCGGACGATATGCAATACGTGTGTCGGACGGGCCGAATTCCAATCATCCAGCGGCTGACACGTGGATCATCCAGGACGATAAGGTGGATTGTCCAGGACGATGGATAATAATTTGAGCAATGTCAGCCGTTTGATCAGATCAGGAGGATATGGATCATATCGTCCAGGACGATGTAAGGATCGTCCAGGACGATCACCAATAATTGGAGTTTTTTCAGCAGCAGGAGCAGTGTGGGGATGATTTTGAATGAATCGTCTAGGACGATGTTTGGATCGTCCAGGACGATCGGTGCATCATCCAGGACGATGTGAAGAAAATAGAAAAAGATGGATGATGAAGATGATCAATCAGGATCCCAAAAACACAACTAACGAATAAAACTTACAGCAAAAACACATAAAAGCAAAGATTATTTTTTTGATCAAGCTGCTCGAGTAAATCAGAATTTTTCCTTGATTTTAGATTCAAAAATAAATAAGAGGATGATTGACAGCGCTGAAATCCAGAAAAGGTTGGAAAAATCAACTTTCATAACTCCGACCCCAGGCACCTTATCGATGCAAACCTCTTTCAAAACAAAAATCTGATTAAAAAAAAAAGACATTAGATTTGAAAAGAGATCCTTTCAAGCCTCGTTCCAGAAAAATATCTGATATAATAGTGTTACAAAGTACGGAATCAAAAATCAGGATTTCCAAACTCAAGCTTTTGAAAATATTAAGTGGCGCACGGATTTTTCTAAGACATTTAGCAATCTGAAAGGGAAGAAAGCTTGGTTTGGGCTCATTTTGTCCCTCTTTTTCAAATTGGTTGGTACTTTGCGCATCTTTTCATTTTTGATACACTTTGTGTATCCAATTTAGCAATTTCGCATCTTTTCAGTTTTTGGCTCATTTTATGCCTCTTTTTCAAATTATTTGGCGCACTACGCATCTTTTATAAGCTTTCTCCTTTTCATAATCATTAAAGAGTCTCAGCTGTGAGATTATCTTCCAGATATACGAGATGACTCTCCATAGTATGGAAGAATGATTCACAAAACAAAAACCATACAACATATGATAAATGCAATCACTTGGTTTAGAAAATCAAACTAATGACTCAAGACTTTGAAAAACACTATCGATATGAGGCAGATTACTGTAGGAAGATAAAATAAACTCTATTTCAAAAACTAACATTTTAATTTTGAGGAGGATTTTTATCCAAAAGAAACTATACACCAGTAAAGGAGTTAGAGGAAGAGAAATAATCATTAATGTTTCTTCCCTTTAACAGATTCAGTGGAATCAATCACCGCTTACCAGCTTCCAAACCAAAACAAGGTAAAAAAAAAAACTCCTAGTCAGAAATTCAGATTATCAGAAGTAGTGAGCGGTGATCAGATTTTGAAAAGCATAAAACAGTAAGTGCAAGATATGAACTAGTGAATACAAACAGGTAGAAAATCACATCAAAGTAAATACTCAAATCAAACTAACAGTAAGGCTAGAATAGAAATCAGCAGAAGAAATAAAATTAACTGAAAGCAAATAATCAAACCAAAAACTAACTAACAGAAAATAGAGTACCAATCAGAACCATCAGAAATCAGCAGTCATCAGAATCAAGCATTTATATCAATCACTCCTAATCTGGTTCTCAAAATGCTGAATGAGTGAATGGCCAGTGGTTTAGTGAATATGTAGCCAACTGATTTTCAGTTGCTACATGATGTAGCTCAATGTCCCCTTTTGTAACATGGTCCCTAATGAAGTGATGCGTTATATCAATGTGTTTGGTCCTAGAATGTTGGATTGGTTTCTTAGAGATACAGATGGCACTATTATTATCACACAGAATAGAAATTGTGCCAACAGGTACCCCTAAATCCAAGACTTGTTGCTTCAACCAAAGAACTTGGGCCACACCACTCCCTAAGGCAATGTACTCAGCCTCAGCAGTGGAAAGTGCAACTGAGTTCTATTTTCTACTGGACCAGGAGACTAACGACTGTCCTATAAATTGACAAGTCCCAGAAGTGCTCTTTCTATCCACCCTACACCCCGTAAAGTCAGAATCAGAATATCCAATGATATCAAAAGAGGTGTTGTGCCTAGGGTCATATTTCTTCAAAATGTCCTTAGTGTATTTAGATTGATTGAGAAAGGTTCCATCATCCGTTTGCCTTACGCTAAACCCCAAAAAGTAGGACAATTCTCCCATCATACTCATCTCAAACTCCTTACTCATTGTTTTAGAAAACTCATCACATAAATATTTATCAGAAGATCCAAAAATTATATCATCATCATAGATCCGGACAATGAGTATGTCATACCCTAATCTCCTCAGAAAAAGAGTGGTGTCTACGCTCCCCTTAACAAACTCTCTTTCTAACAGGAATGTGCTAAGCCTCTCATACCAAGCTCTGAGTGCCTGTTTCAATCCATGTATGGCCTTTTTTAATTTATAGACATGATTTGGATATTGGGAACTCTCAAAACCTGGGGGTTATTCTACAAAAACATCTTCTTTAATTACCCCATTTAAAAAGGCACTCTTGACATCCTTTTGAAACAGCTTAAATCCCTTATAACAGGCAAAGGCTAGTAGCACTCTAATGGCTTCCAATCTAGCTACAGGGGCAAAAGTCTCCTCAAAATCAATCCCTTCTATTTGATTATACCCCTTAGCCACCAATCTTGCCTTATTTCTCACCACCAGACCCGAATCATTCATCTTATT
This sequence comes from Dendrobium chrysotoxum, assembly GCA_019925795.1. NCBI lineage: Eukaryota > Viridiplantae > Streptophyta > Magnoliopsida > Asparagales > Orchidaceae > Dendrobium > Dendrobium chrysotoxum. The sequence goes on along the minus strand of CM034313.1, from coordinate 46,396,107 downwards.
CTTAAAGACCCACTTGGTTCCCAAAATACTTTGATTTTTACATCTTTCTACTAACTCCCAAACATCATTCCTTACAAATTGATTCAATTCTTCCTGCATAGCTAAAATCCAAAACTCATCCGTCAAGGCTTGATTGATGTTGGTGGGTTCAGTCATTCAGATAAAGGAAGAATGGTTTACTTTCTTCCTAAGTCCATGCCTAGTCCTAACACCATCAGAAGGGTCTCCTAAGATCAGTTCTTTAGGATGACTCGAAGAATATCTCCAATCTCTAGGCAGTGTGGTTTGAGGTTCTACCCTTTCCTCCAGATTTGTATTTCCAACCCCTTGGGTAACCTCAACAATCTCTTTATCTTCTACTTCAGATCTAGACTCCTTAGGATCAGATTCATCAAACACTACATGGGTTGTTTCTTACACCACCAAAGTCCTCTTATTGAACACCCTAAAGGATTTCCCCACACTTGAATATCCTAAGAACACTCCTTCATCAGATTTGTGGTCAAATTTTCCTAAGGGTGATTTCCCATTGTTCAGAATGAAAACCTTACAACCAAAGACATGGAGGTGGGACAGATTTGGAGTTCTACCCTTAATGATCTCATAAGGTGTCTTGTTCAGTTTGACTCTCACATTCACCCTATTCAGCACATAACAGGCAGTGTTCACCGCTTCAGCCCAAAAGTATTTTAGAAGTTAATACTCGGCAAGCATGGCTCTAGCGGCTTCCACTAAGGTCCTATTCTTCCTTTCAGCTACCCCGTTCTGCTGAGGGGTCCTAAGAGCTGAAAAATTGTGACTAATCCCATGATCCTCACAAAAACTTCCAAATCTTTCATTTTCAAACTTCCCTCCATAATCACTATGGATGGTAATAAACTCACATCCTAACTTCTTCTGAATCCAAGTAGAGAAAGATCTAAACTCATCAAATTACTCAGATTTATGTGACTAAAATTTAACCCAAGTGAACCTCGAATAATCATCTATAATCGTAAACCCATAGACTCTCCCCCCTAAGCTGGGAGTGCTAATGGGTCCAAAGAGGTCCATGTGAAGAACTTCTAAAGGTCTAGAGGTGCTAATGTCCTTAACAGAGTGAAAAGAGGACTGGACTTGCTTCCCCAACTGATAGGCATCACACAGGTGATCCTTAGTGAACTTAAGCTTGGGCACACCTCTAACTAAGTCCTTTTGGGTGACTCTCCTAAGGGTTTTCATACTGGCATGACACAATCTCCTATGCCATAACCAAGACTCATCAGCAGCAGTTTTTAAGCAAATTGAATTATCAGATTTAATGCAACTTACATCCAGCTTGTCGACGTTGTTGATCCTTTGCCCCTGCAAAACAACTTCATCATTTAAGCTTAAAATGCAGCCAGTGGGCAGGAATTTGATGATGTATTCCTTGTCACAAAGTTGACTGATGCTCAGCAAGTTGTGTTTCAGTCCATCTACAAGCAAAATATTATCAATCATAAAATTCTTTGAATCACTAATTATACCTGAGCCTACCACCTTCCGGGTGGTGTTATCTCCAAGTGTAACCTTACCTCCAACTCTGGCCTCCAGCGAAATGAACTGATTTGCATCTGTAGTCATGTGTCTAGAACATCCGCTGTCTAGGTACCACATGCTCTCACGAGGTCTTGTGTGAGAGCACACCTATAAAAATATCAAACGTTAGTCTTAGGAACCCAAACAGGTTTGGGTTCCTTCTTATGAAAAGAAGAATGCAATGCATGCGTGCTGTGCTGTGAAATATGCAGTTTGGGTTTCCACACCCAATATGTACTACGGTGAACAGTGCAGGTGTGGGAAATATGTCCTAACATGCAACATGAAAAACATCTAACACCAGGAAAAGGGTTAACTAATCTATGTGGGTGATAGTGCCTCTTCCTTGATGTATATGAAACATGCTTTGATGAACTTGCAACAGATTTTTTAAAAGATGGCGGTGCATAAAACTGTTCAAAAGTAGGCGGTGTTTTGTTCTTTTCAAAAGCACTGATTTTCACTTTCAAAAACTCAATATGTTTATTTAAACTTGCAATTTCAAAAGTTCTTGCACTTTCATTACTTTCTAAATCACATGCCATATCATTCACTTTCTTAAAAGCAACTCCTAATTCAACATGCGATATTTTTAACAAATCATGCTCAACAGTTAAATCAAGATATTTTTTGTTCAACTCATCGAATTCATCAAGCAAGGACATGTGACTGGAATCAAGTGTGGAATGATCTTTAACTACAGAATCATGCTCTTTTTGCAAAGTTAAATAATCTAATTTCAGACTAGCATGAGTTTTCTTAAGCTTCCTATACGATGTATGAATTTTTTCAGAAACTTCAAATAATTAATTGTAAGTAAGCTCGCATACCTATTCCTGGTCCGACTGACCAGGGTGATTATCAGCCATCAGACACAAGTTTGTTTCCTCCTCTTCAGCTTCAGTCTCAGAAGAGTCGGATGCAGAATCTGCCCAGAACGCCTTCTGAATCTGCTTCTTGTCCTTTCTGAACTTTGGTTTCTCCTCACCCTTCTCCTTGCTTGGGTGAGCCTTGAGCGTAGGATAATCTGCCTTTATGTGTCCAGGCTTTCTGCATTCAAAACAAACAGATTCAGATGAACCTTTAAAGTTTCTACTGGTCTTACCTTTGTTTCACTTTTGAAAATTCTTATTCTTCTTCTTAGAAAGCGCTTGAATTGCCTTGTGATTAAGGCAACATCATCGCTATCAGACCCGGAAGTGCTAGCATCTGAATCTTTGGCCTTTAGTGTCACCGTCTTCTCTTTCTTGCGTTCACCTGCATCAAGTTGCCTTTGGTTCACCCTTTGCTCGTAAGTAATGAGTGATCTAAGTAAGCTGTCAATATAGTAAGTATTTAAATCTTTAGATTCAGTGATAGCAGTAACCTTAGCATCATAAGAAGCAGGCAAACATCTAAGAATTTTATTCACTCTTTCGTAGTTAGTAAGTTCTTTACCGAAAGCATGCAAAGAGGTAACAATCTGAGTAAACCTCGTGTACATTTCTTAAATAGTCTCACTAGGTTTCATACGAAAAAGTTCGTAATCATGTAACAAGATATTTAACCTAGACTATTTGACTTCAGTTGTACCTTCGTATGTTATACATAATCTATCCCAGATTTCTTTTCCCGTTGTACAAGTAGAAACACGCATATAGTCTTCAGATTTTAAAGTACAAAAGAAACAGTTCAAGCATTTTGCATTTAACTGTGCTAAATCACGATCATCAAATGTCCAATCAGCAAAAGGCAATTCAGTTTTCACATTGTTAATCAATCTAAAAGGTGATTCGTATCCATCCTTAACTAACATCCACATGCGATAATCAATTGATTGAAGAAAAGTAGACATGCGTGTTTTCCAAAAATAAAAAAGAATATTATCAAACAACGGTGGTCTTGTAATAGAATAACCTTCAGCAGTATTACGATTCTTACAGTTAGCCATGGATCAAATTCAAAAGTTTTTAAACCTAAATTTTGAATCCCGCTTTGATACCACTTGAAAGTTCGATAGGGATGTTTAGCCCTAGTGAACTAGTCCCGAGGCTAACCAAGAGGGGGGATGAATTGGTTATTTAAAAATTTCACGACACCGATAAAAAATCTTTTCGATACTTAGCAGCAGAAACAATTAAACAAGAACGAAAAGATCAATCTCAGATATTCACCCACGTAGTTAATATCAAAAAGTAAAGTACAGAATAATATCAAAAATGCAAACCAGATTTTATAGTGGTTCGGTCAACTTGACCTACATCCACTCCCCGGAGCCTCCCCTCTGGGTATTACACTAAACAGAAAGTGTCTCTCCTTTTGCTCCCACAGCAAGGCGGAGAAGCCTGTACAAACACCTCCTTTTCACCACACGGTGAGGCAGAGAACCCGACCTCCTTTTGCTTCCTCCTGAAGCAGGCAGAGAACCTTCGAACTCCTTTTGCTTCCAACTGAAGCGGGCAGAGAACCCCGGATCTTCTTACGAACGATCCTCCCACGACGAACACCGACTAGATGAAAGATGACGAGCGGAGAAGACGACTCTGATCAGTGCTTGGAGCAACCTTAGTGAATCCCTGACTAACTCCCCCTCACAAGATCTTCTCTCTCTCTCCCAACTCTCCCTCTCTCAAGGGTTTCTCAGGGAAGGAAGATGGCAAAAGATTTTTCTTATTTCAAGAAAAAGTTCTTTTCTAGGAGGGCTTAAAATTTGCCCTAAATCTCAACTGGTCAGCCAAGATCATCCAGGACGATCGATATGTCGTCCTGTACGATCAGTTCAAAATCAGTTGTTTCAGCCTGGACGATCTGGCTCTTCTAGACAATCAGTAGAAAAAATTGTTCATATCGTCTCGTACGATCCTGCGATCGTCCGGGACGATCAGTGTAAATTGAGGAATATCGTCCAGAAGACAGTTCGGGTCATCCAGAGAAACTTGTGCTGGTCGACCAAAAAATGACTTGATCGTCCAGGATGATATGGGTATCGTCCTGTACGATTAGTTCAAAAAGTGCCCATATCATCCTGAACACAGTTCGGGACGTACAGCTGAAATGCACTAGACGATCTTGATCGTCCGGGACGATCCTGCGATCGTCCAGGACGATATGATCGTATCAATTAGATATTAATTGCTTTCCTTAATTACCAGACTAATTTAGGCATCATTGTACTGAATCGTCCAGGACGATAGACGTATCGTCCGGGACGATCAGACCAAATAACTTAAAATAAAAACTTGCCTAAGTTGTTTTGGCGGCTGAGAATTTTTGATTTGAGCATATCATCCCGTACGATCAAAGATCGTCTAGGACGATCTGCTTAATCAGACTCACTTAACTTGGTCGCCCTAATTAGGGTTTCTGTTTTGGCTGGATCGTCCAGGATGATGTGAATATCGTCCAGGACGATCTGAACAAAAAATGATCAGAAACTCTAATTCACTCAAGCTCTCCCCCTGAGTGTGTGTGTGCAAGGTTACTTAGCTAGAGGACCAGTTTGATTACAATTGACTCAATAAAAAGAAAAATCATACATTTGACACACTTGGACCCGATCTTGAGTTGGCATGATTTGCTCGTGATCTTTTATGTCTGAAACGGGTTAGCTAAGCAAAACACACTAGAAACATGTTTGCCATCATCAAAACCAGATTTGCAACACATTTGACATCACAAAAAGGGGAAAGAAAGGAAAACATGAACTAGGTAACAAAATAATAAAAAAGACAAGTAAAATAGACAAATCAAAATCAGAGTTTTTTTTTAATTCATCAATCTCGAGTAAATGACATATTTCCCTTAATTTTTGGATTGAAAAACAAATAAGAATGAAAAGAAATGCTGAAATCTATAAAAAGGTTAGAAAATCAATTATGTAAAGCCTACCTCATACACCTTATAGGTTAAAATTATTTTAAACAAAAATCTAATTCAAAAAGGAAGAAATTAGATAAGAAAAGTGATCCTTTCAAACTTCATTCCAGAAAAAATATGTGATAAAATAGTATTGCAAAGTAAAAAATTAAGAATCATGATCTTCAATCTCAAGTGTTTGAAAATATTAAGTGACACATGAATTCTTCTAAGATTTTTAAAGGTTAGAAAGAGAAAGAATCTTATTTCTCTGTGGGCTCATTTTGTGCCACTTTTTTTTTGTAATTTGGTGCACTTTGTGCATCTTTTAATTTTTGATACACTTTATATACTTGCAATTAATTGGCAAATTTTGCACATCTTTTTAGTGTTGGAGTTATTTTATGCCTCTTTTAATATCTTTTGCGAGCTCGTTTCCTTTTATAACCTCTAAAGACTCTTAATTGTAAGATTATCTTCGAGATATAAGAGAGGAAGAAACTCACTCTCTGATATACGGAAGCGTAAACAATAAAATAGAATCATACTCATATAATAAATGCAACCCCCTGATTAAGAAAACTTGAAAGTGATTCAATTATTTGGAACACTATTCCTATGAGGTAGATTACTGTAGGATGATAAAACAAATCTCTTTTTCAAAGTTTAATTTTTTAATTTTGAAATAAATTTTGATTCAAAAAGAAAAATATACCATTAAAAGAGTTAGAGGACTAGAAATAATCATCAATGTTTCTACCTGTAATTATTTTAGAGGAGTTAGTCACTTCTTACTAGTTTCTAAACAAAAATAAGGCAAAAATCTCCTATAAAAGGAAAGTTTATTAGTAAAAGTAAACAGTGATCTGATTCTTAAAATACCAAATGAAAACATCAGGATATCAAAAGCATAGAAACAAAAACACATAAAAAGTAATAAACAAATAAATCAAACAAATCACTAAGTGCAGAAACATAAACAGAAAGCATCAATTTTAAGCATGAATATCTATCACACATAATCTAGTTCTTATGGTGCTAGAGGTTTCAAAGGCCAGTGATTTTGTGAAGATATTTTCCAGTTAGTTTTCAATGGCTACATGATGTTGCTCTATGTCTCCTTTAGTAACATGGTCCCTACTTAAGTGGTGCCTGATGTCAATGTGTTTGTTCTTAGAGTGTTGAATTGGGTTCTTGTAAATACAGATGGAACTAGTGTTATCACATAGGACAAGAATTGTTCCTATAGAAAGTCCTAAATCTTGAATTTGTTGCTTTAACCAAAGGACCTAGGCCACACAACTTCCTAAGGCTATGTACTAAGCTTCAATAGTGGACAGGGCAACTGAGTTCTATTTTCTACTGGTCCAGGAGACTAAGGATTGTCCTATGAATTGACATGTCCAAGAGGTGCTTTTTCTATCAACTTAGCATCTTGTAAAATTTGAATTAGAATAACTTTTAATTTCAAAAGATGTGCTATGCCTAGGATACCAAATTCCTAAGTCTCATGTCCTTAAGAGATATCTATGGATTCTCTTAATTGCAGTCAGGTGGGACTCCTTCAGCCTAAAATCTAGCACAGAGATAAACACTAAACATAATATCAAGTCTACTAGCAGTCAAGTAAATAAGTGATCCAATTATTCTCTTTATTTCTTTTGATCAATAGATTTTCCTTTTAAATCCTTATCTAACCGAACATTCAAACTCATGAGAGTGTTGATTGGCTTGGCTTTATTCATCACATATTTCTTCAGGATGTCCTTAATGAATTTTGACTGACTAAGAAAAGTTTCATCATCCTTCTACCTTATACTAAATCCAAGAAAGTAAGTTAGTTCTCCCATCATACTCATTTCAAACTCCTTATTATTTTTGAAAATTTATCACACAAATTTTCATAAAAGATCCAAACAAAATATCATCAACACAGATTTGGACAATCAATAATTCATCTCCAATCCTTTTCAGAAACAGGGTAGTGTCTACGCTCCGCTTAACAAAGGTTCAAGCAGGAATATGCTAAGTTTTTCAAACCATGCCCTCGGTACTTATTTTAGTCCACATAAAGTCTTTTTTAATTTGAACACATGATTAGAAAATTGTGAATTTTCAAAGCCTTTGGGTTGTTTAACATACACATCTTCTTTTATCACCTCATTCAAAAAGGCCGTCTTAACATCCATTTGAAATAGTTTGAATCCCTTAAAATAGGCAAAGGCTAAGAGCATCCTAATGGCTTCTAATCTTGCTACAGGACCAAAAGTCTTCTCAATGTCAATTCCTTCTATATGATTATTCCCCTTAGCCACCAATCTTCCCTTATTCCTCGCCACTACACAAGAGTCATTTATTTTATTTTTGAAAACCCATTTAGTTCCAACCACACTCTAGTCCTTAGGTCTTCCAATTAGCTCCCAAACATCATTCCTTACAAATTGATTCAATTCTTCATGCATGGCTAGGATCCAGAATTCATCAGATAAGGCTTGATTTAAGTTGGTGGGTTCAGTCATTGAAATAAAGGCAGAGTGGTTTACTTCTTTTCTAAGTTTATGCTTAGTTCTAGGCCGTTTAGATAGGTCTCCTTAGATTAGTTCTTTAGGATGACTTGAAGAATATCTCAATTCTCCAGGCAAAGAAACTTCAGGTTCTACCCTTTCCTCTAGATTTATAGTTTCTAATCTTTGGTTGACTTCTACAACCTCTTCTTCTTCTACCCTAGACCCTCCAAAATTATCAAATTCATTAAATATAATGAGTGGTCTCCTTAATTACCAATATAATTTTATTAAAGATTCTATAGGATTTTCGAACACTTGACTAACCTAGGAACACTCCTTCATTAAATTTTGGGTCAAACATTCCTAGTTGAGACTTCCCATTATTCAGAATGAACACTTTACATCAAAAGACATAAAAATGAGAGAGGTTGGGTGTCCTACCCTTGAGGATTTCATAGGGTGTCTTGTTCATCTTGGATCTAAGATTAACCTTATTCAGAACATAACAGGCTGTATTCATCACTTCTACCGAAAAGTATTTAGGAAGTGAGTGTTCAGCTAACATGGCTCTAAAGGCTTCTATCAGGGTCCTATTTTTCCTTTCAGTTACCCTGTTCTGCTGACGGTTATTAGGAGCTAAAAAATTATGATCTATCCCTTGCTCCTTACAGAAAGATTTAAAATTTTTATTCTCAAATTCTCAACCATGGTTACTTTGAATGGTTAACATTTCACAACCTAGTTTCCTTTGAATCTAAGTGGAAAAAGATATAAACTCCTTGAATGATTCACTTATATGAGATAGAAATCTAACCCAAGTAAACCTCGAATAATCATCAACTATCACATACCCAAAGAATTTCCCTCTTAGGCTTGAAGTGCTAACCTGTCCAAAGAGATCCATGTGAAGGACTTCTAATGGCTTATTAGTGTTAATATCTTTGATTGAGTGGAAGGAGGATTTGACTTGCTTTCCTAACTGATTGGTATCACACAAGCGGTTCTTAGTGAACTCTAGTTTGGGGACACCTCTCACTAAGTCTTTTTAGGTGATCTTCCTAAGGCTTTTTATGCTTGTATGACACAATCTCCTATGCCACAGCCACTATTCATTAGCAATTATTTTTAAGCAAAGAGCAATATCAGCTTTAAAGTAATTTAGATTGAGTATGTAAATATTCTTGATCCTTTTTCCCTATAAAATAATTTTGTCATTTAAGCTTATAATGCAGCTAGTTGGCAAAAATTTTATACTGAAGCCTTTATAACAGAGCTTGCTGATGTTGAGCAGGTTGTGTTTCAGTCCATCTACAAGCAAAACATTTTCAATGATGAATTTTTTTGAATCACCACTTATACCTGATCCCACCATTCTCGTGGTGGTGTTGTCTTCAAGTGTTACCTTACCTCTTACCATGACCTCCAGTGAAATGAATTGATTTACATATCCAGTCATATCCTTTGAACATTCGCTATCCAGGTACCACATGCTCTCATGAGGCCTTTTGTGAGAGCACACCTACAAAATCATCAGATGTCAGATTTGGAACCCAAATAGGTTTAGGTCCCATCTTAAGGAAAGAGGAGTGAGATGCATGCATGCTATGCTGTGAATTTTATAATTTTGGTCTCCACACTAAATGTGTTCTATAATAGATAGTGTAAGTGTGGGATATGTCACAGCATGCCATAAGAAAAACATCGAACACCAGGAAAAGGGTTTACTAATCTATTTGGGTTATAGTGCCTCTTCCTAGGTTTGAATGATGCATGTTTTGTTGATAGTTAATAAAACTCCTCAAGTAAAGGTGGTGTTTTATTTTATTCTAATGCAATGATTTTTTCTCTTAGAAGCTCATTTGCCTTTTGATAGCTTGACACTTCCAGTTTCAATTTATGTTCACTATTATCTAAATTTCATGCAATAGTTTCTAAATCTTTGAAAGCTTTTTCTAAATCAACATACGATGTTTTCAAGGAATCATGCTCAACGCTTAAATCAAGATGATTTTAGTTTAAGGAATCAAATTCTTCTAGTAAATCCATGGGATTGCTATCCAGAGTTGAATGATTTTTCCTTAGAATTTCATGCTCTTTTTGTAGATTTAAAAATTCAACTTTAAGTCTAGCATATACTTTCTTGAGCTTCCTATATGAAGAATGAATTCTTTTAGAAACTTCAAATAATTGATCATATGTAAGCTCACATACCTATTCTTGATCAGAGTGATTAAGATGATCATCAACCATTAAACATAGGTTTGTCACCTCCTCTTCTGCTTCAGTTTCAAAGTAGTATTATACTGAGTCCGCTTAGAAGGCCTTTTGGATCCTTTTCTTATGCTACTTAAACTTAGCTTTTTCCTCACCCTTCTCTTTGCTTAGGTGAGCTTTCAGAGTTGGGCAATCAAACTTCAGATGCCCTGGCTTCACACATTTAAAATAAATAGCATCAGATGAAGCTTTAGAATTTTTATTATATTTACCTTTATTCCATTTTTTATGATGCTTTTTCTTTTTCCTCAATAAGCTTTTGAATTATCTAGTTATTAAAGTAATATCATCATCTTCATTACCAGAAACATTTGTGTATGAATTATTAGCCTTCAAGACTATAGTTTTTTCCTTCTTCTTTTCAATGCATCAAGCTTCCTTTCGTTCACTCCTTGCTTGTAAACAATTAGTGATCCAAGTGACTTATCGATTGAATAAATATTTAAATCCTTAGATTCAGTAATGTCATTAATTTTTGTATCAAATAAAGAAGTTAAGCATCTCAAAATCTTGATCACTTTTTCATAGTTTGTGAATTCTCTTCCAACGGAATGCAAAGAAGTAACAATCTAAGTAAACCTAGTATACATTTTAGAAATTAATTCACTAGGTTTCATGCAAAAGAGTTCATAGTCATGAAGAAAAATGTTTAGCCTAGATTGTTTAACTTCAGTTGTTCCTTAATAAGTTATGCATAATCTATCCCAAATTTCTTTTCCAGTAGAACAAGTAGAGACACATATGTAATCTTCAGATTTTAATATACAAATGAATAGTTCAGACATTTGGCATTCATTTGTTTTAAATCTCTATCATCTAAAGTCCATTTAGTTAAAGGGAAATTCAGTTGTAATGCCATCGATTAATCAAAAAGGTGCATATAACCATCCTAAACTAATATCTATATGCGATAATCAATCGATAGTAAAAAGGTGGACATGCGCGTTTTCTGAAAGTCAATAGGTATATTATCAAATAGAGGTGGTCTTATGATTGAATAACCTTCCATAGTATTAGGATTACTAAAGTTAGTCATTGATCAAAAGTTAAAAGTTTTCTAAAACATGATTTTATGAATCCCGCTCAGATACCACTTGAAAGTTCATGAGGGTAGTTAAACCCTGTAGAACTAGCCCGAGACTAACCAAGAAGGGTGATGAATTAGTATTTAAGAAAATATTTTTAATCTTTTTAAATATTTTAAAACTAAATATTTTTAAGTAGAAGCAGATTCCACAGTCAGAGATTTCAACCACACAATAAATCACAGAAAATGCAGAAATAAAATGCTAAAAAAGTAATAAGAAAGAGCATACTGAATTTTATAGTGGTTCAATCAAATTTGACCTACGTCCACTCCCTAGAACCTCCCATTCCAGGTATTACACTAATCAGTAAGTGTATTTCATTTTGCCCCCACAGTAAGGCGAAGAAGCCCTTATAAAATCTTTCCACCGACTCAGTAAGGTAAAGATCCTTGAATCATTTTTCACCCTCTTGGTTAAGGCAGAGAAGCCGGAAACCTTTTACTCTCACTTGGGGTTGGTAGAGAATCACAGAATCCTTTTACTCCCTCCTAGAGTATGTAGAGAACTTGGATCTGATACTTATGATCGTCTCCCCAGAGCCACCAAGGAACCAAGCGTGAAGAAGGAAGAAGATGATCGAATTCTTGCTTGGAGCAACCTTTATGAATCACCTCACAAATCCCCCTCATAAGATCCTCTCTCTCTCCCAATCTCTCCTTCTCCTTCTCTAAGCAATCTCGGGTTAGAATAGCAGTAATAAAGAGAACCTAAATAAGTGGATTCAAAAATAGCCCTAATTTTAATTGCGCAACAGAGATCATCTAGGACAATTCAAATATCATTCTGTATAATTAGAACAAAAAAGCCCTTACAACTAGTCCGATTAGCATTGTCCTATACAATCAGTTCAAGTATTTGAATGAATCATCCCGTATAATATTTCTATCATTTGAATGATTAGTTCACAAGGCGTTATTGATCATCCAGTATGATAAATGGGGATTAATTATGCTCCTATGCAGCACATAATTCATCCAGTATGATATAGATGTATCATCCAGGGAGATTAGTTAAAATGTTAAAGTTTTTATTCTGTATGATAGGTGGAAATTAATTATCATACCATGTAGTGCTTGGATCATATTGGATGATGGTCTCCAATCATCCTATATGATTTGATCGATCAATTTAGCTATAATTAATCCCCTAATCAAGGGATTATCTTGGGCATGATTGTCATGAACATCCCTGATGATATGTATCATCTTGTATGACCAGAACAAATTTTAAATTATGAAATCTTACCTAAATTATGATTGATGACTATTTGTTTCAATCTGTACTATTCATCCTGTACGATATAAATCATCCAAGCAAATTAGTTAAGCAAACTTAATACTTAGGGATGCCCTATTTAGGATTTCTTTTTTTATTGATCATCCAAGATGATTTTGAATCATCTTGTACGATATGATCAAAAATAAAAAAACTCTCTAACTCACAAAATTTCTCTACTTGAGTGTGTGTGTATAATGTTACTTAGCTTTAGCATCCATCACAGTATATTTGACTTAAGAAAAGGTAAAATATGCATTGGAATAGAAATTACAAACTAACTCAATCCTAGTCTACTTGATCTTGAACTGATTGATGTTCCAAGTGAACCTATGGACTTGATAGGTTAGTAAGAAAGGAAAACAAATATAGATATCTAAGAATAATAGAAGTAAGAAAGTATTAATAATTATTATCATCAAAATCACTATACTTTGCAACAATATTCCTACCCCATCATACGATCTCACAGTTTTAATCATCTATAAAGGTCATATTCATATCCCATCATACTATCTCCAAGTAATGCTCCTCTATGAGGGGAATATTCCAACCCCATCATATAATCTCTAGTTTCGATCCTCTATAATGGGCATATTCCTAACCCATCATATGATCTTCCAATCTTGATCTCTGTGATGGGCATATTTCTATCCCATCATATAATCCCCAAGTTTTGATCCTCTATGATGGGCATATTTTGACCCCACCATATAATCGCCTAGTTTCGATCCTCTATGAAGGGCATATTCCTACCCCATTATACATTCTCCCAGTTTTGATCCTCTATAATAAGCATTTTCCTACCCCATCATACGATCTCCTAGTTTTGATCCTCTATGATGGCATATTCCTACCCCATCATATAATCTCTTAGTTACAATCCTTTATGATGGGAATATTTTTACCCCATTATATGATCTCTCATTTATGTTCCTCTGTGATGGGCATATTCCTACCCCATCATATGATCTCCTAATTTTGATCTTTATGATGATAATATTCCTACCCTATCATAAGATCTCATAGTTTTGATCCTTAGAGATGGGCATCTTCCTACCCCTTCATACGATCTTCAATTTTGATCCTCTATAATGGGCATATTCCTACCCCATTATATGACCTACTAAATTTGATCCTCAATAATGGGCATATTCCTACCCGATCTTATTAACTCCCAGTTTTGATCCTCTATAATGACATATTTCCACCCCATCATATGATCTCCTTATTTCAATTTTTTATGATTGGTGTATTCCTACCCCATCAAATAACCTCCTACTTTTGATACTCTATGATGGGCATATTCCTATGCCATCCTATAATCTCCCAGTTTTGATCTTCTGAGATGGGCATATTCCTAACCCATCATACAATCACCTAGTTTTGATCCTCTATAATGGCATATTCCAGCCCCAATATATGATCTTCTAGTTTTTATCCTATGTGATGGGGATATTCTAACCCAATCATATGATCTCCCAATATTGTTCCTCTATAATGAGCATATTCCTACCCCATCAGATGATCTCCCAGTTTTGATCCTCTATGATGGGTATATTCCTACCCAATCAACCAATCTCCTAGTTTCGATCCTCAGTGATAGGCATATTCCTACCCCTTCGTACAATCTTCCAGTTTTGATCAAGTATGTTCGGCATATTCCTACCCCATCATACGATCTCCCAGTAATGTACCTTTCTAATGGACATATTCCTATTGCATCACATAGTCTCCCAATTTTGATCCTTTGTGATGGGCATATTCCTATCCCATCATATGATCTTCCAGTCTTGATCCTATATGATGGTCATATTTCTATGCCATCACATGATCTCCCAATTTTGAACCTCTTTAATGGGCATATTCCTACCCCATCATACGATCTCCTAGTTTTGATCCTCTGTGATGGGCATATTCCTACCACATCATACGATCTCCCAATTTTGATCCTCTATGATGGGCATTTTTTTACCCCATCATATGACCTCCTAATTTTGATCATCTATCATAGGCATATTCCTACCCCATCAGATGATCTCTTACTGTCAATCCTAAAAGATGGGAATACTTTTACCCTATTATACGATTTCCAATTTTGTTCCAGTGTGATGGGCATATTCCTATCCCATCATACGATCTGTCAGTTTTGATCTTCTGTGATAGGTTTATTCCTATCCAATCATTCAATCTCCTAGTTTGGATCCTTAGTGATGGGCTTCTTTGAACTCATTCATACGATCTTCTAGTTTTGATTATATACAATGGGCATATTTCTGTCCCATCATGTAATCTACCAATTTTGATGCTCAGTGATGGGTATATTCCTACCCCATCTTACGATCTCCCAATTTTCATCTTATATGAAGGGCATATTCCTACCCCATCATATGATCTCCTTATTTTGATTCTCTATGATGGGTGAAATCCTACCCCATCATACAATCTCCTAGTTTTGTTGCTCTGTGATGGGCATATTCCTACACCATCATATGATCTCGCTATTTTGATCCCCTATGATGGGTGTATTCCTACCACATCATACAATCTCCTAGTTTTGATCCTCTATGATGGCATATTCCTACCCCATCATATGATCTCCTAGTTTCGATCCTCTATGATGGCCATATTCCAACCCTATGATACAATCTCCTAATTTAATTCCTCCAAGATGGCCATATTTCTACCTCATCATATGATCTCCCAGTTTGAATCTTTTGTGATGGGTCCTACCCTATCAAATGGTCTCCTAGTTTTGATCCTCAGTGATGGGCATATTCCTACCCCTTCGTATGATCTTCCAATTTTGATCCTCTATGTTAGGCATATTCCTACCCTATCATATGATCTACTAGTTTTGATCCTCAGTGATGGGCAAATTCCTATCCCATCATATAATCTCCCAATTTTGATCCTCTATAATAGGCATATTCTTAACCCATCATATAATCTCCCAATTCTAATCCCCAATAGTTGGCATATTCATACCCCATCATATTATCTACCATAGTAGATCCTTTGTCTTGGGCATATTCCTACCCCATCTTATGATCTCCCATATTTAATCTTCTTTGATGGGTATATTCCTACCCCCATCATTCGATCTCCCAATTTTGATCCTCTGTGATAGGCATATTCCTAATCTATCATATGATCTCCTAGTTTTAAACCTTTATAATGGGCATATTCCTACCCCATCAAATTATCTGCTAATTTTGATCCTCTATGATGGGCATATTCCTACTACATAACACAATCTCCCAGTTTTATTCTCTGTGATGGGCATATTCCTACCCTATTATACGATCTCCTAATTTTGATCCTCTATGATTAGCATATTCCTACCCCATCATATGATCTGCTAGTTTTGGTCCTCTATGATGGGCATATTCTTACCCCATCATATGATCTTCTAGTTTTTATCCTCTGTGATGGGCATGATTCTACCCCATCATATGATCTTCCAATCTTTGTCCTCTATGATGGGCATATTTTTACCCCATGACATGATCTCCCAATTTTGATCCTTTTCGATGAGCATATTCTAACCTGATCATATGATCTCCTTATTTCGATTCTCTATGATAGGATATTCTTACCCCTTTATACAATCTCCCAGTTTTGATTTCTTTTGGTGGACATATTCCAACCCCATCATATTATCTGCCTGCTTGGGTCCTTTATCATAGGTATATTCCCACCCCATCATAAGATCTCCCAGTTTTGATCTTCTTTGATAGGAATATTCCTACCCCATTGTACGATCTCCCAATTTTGATACTCTATGATAGGTATATTCCTACATCATCATATGATCTTCTTATTTTGATCCTCTATGATGGGCATATTCCAGCCCCATCATATGATCTCCTAGTTTTGATCCTCTATGAGGGGCATATTCCTAACCCATCATATAATCTTGTAGTCTTGATCCTCTGTAATGGGAAATTTCTACCCCCTCACACGATCTCCCAGTTTTGATCCAATGTGATGGGCAAATTCCTACCCGATTATATGATCTCCTAGTCTTGATCCTCTATGATAGGCATATCCCTACCCCATCATATGATCTCCTAATTTTAATCCTCTATGATGGGCATATTCCTACCCCATCATACGATCTCCCTATTTCAATTCTCTATGATTGGTGTATTCCTACCCCATCATATAATCTTCTAGTTTTAATCCTCTATCATAAGCATACTCCTACCCCATCATACGATCTCCCAATTTCAATCCTCTGTAACAGGCTTATTCCAACCCAATCATACAATTCCCTAGTTTTAATCCCCTATGACGGCATTATCCTACCCCATCATATGATCTCCCAATTTTATTCCTCTGTGATGGGCATATTCCTACCCCATCATACGATCTCTTAGTTTCTCTCCTCTTTGATGGCCATATTCAAATCCCATTATATGCTGATCTTCCAATCTTGATCCTCTGTGATGTGTATATTCTGACCCTATCAAATGATCTACTAATTTGTTCCTCAGTGATGGGCATATTCCTACCTCTTGGTATGATCTTATAATTTTGATCCTCTATATTGGGCATATTCCTACCCCATCATGTGATCTGCCAGTTTTGATCCTCAGTGATGGTCATAATTCCCCAACTTATGATCTCCGAGTTTTGATCCTTTAATATGGGCATATTCCTACCCCATCCTACGAACTCCCAATTTTCATCCTCTATAATGGTTATACTCCTACCCCATCATAAGAACTACTAGTTTTAACCCTCTGTGATGGGCATATTCCTACCACATCAAATAATCTACATGTTTTGCACTTCAGTGATGGGCATATTCTGATCCCATCATATGATCTCCTAGTTTTGATCCTCAATGATAGGCATATTGCTACCCCTTCATACGATTTTCTAGTTTCAATCCTTTATGATGGGCATATTCCTACCCATCATATGATCTCCCAGTTTCGATCCTATATAATGGGTATATTCTACCCCATCATAAGATCTCCCAATTTTGATCCTATAAGATGGTCATATTCCCACCCCCAACATACGATCTCCTAGTTTTGATCCTTTGTGATGGTATATTCCTACCCCATCGTACGATCTCCCAGTTTTGATCATCTTTGATGATCATATTCTTACCCCATCATATGATCTCCAAGTTTTGGTCCTATGTGATTGGCAAATTCCTACCCCATCATACAATCTCCCAATTCTGATTTCTTTTGGAGGGCATATTCCTACCTATCATATTATCTCCCAGCTTGGGACCTTTATCATGGGCATATTCCTAACCCATCATATATTCTCCTAGTTTTGATCTTCTTTGATGGGAATATTCCAACCCCATCGTATGATCTCCCAATTTTTATCCTCGATGATAGGCATATTCCTACCTTATCATACAATCTCCTAGTTTAGATCCTTCTAGATGGGCAAATTCCTACCCCATCAAATAATCTCCTAGTTTTGATCCTCTATGATGGGCATATTCCTACCCCATCATACGATCCCGCAGTTTTATTCCTTTGAGATGGGCATATTCCTTCCCCATTATGCTATCTCCCAATTTTGATCCTCTATGATGTGTATATTCCTACCCCATCATATGATATGCTTGTTTTAATCCTCTATGATGGACATATTCCAACCCCATCATATGATCTCCTAGTTTTATCCTCTATGATGGGCATATTACTAACAAATCATATGATCTTCTAGTCTTGATCCTTTATAATAGGCAAATTTGTACCCCCTCACATGATCTCCTACTTTTGATCTTCTGTGATGGGCATATTTCTACCCCATTATATGATCTCCTAGTCTCGATCCTCTATGATAACAGATTCCTACCCCATCATATGATCTCCCAATTTTTATCCTCTGTGATAGGCATATTCCTACCCCATCATACGATGCCCCTGTTTCTTTTCTATATGATATGTGTATTCCTACCCCATCATACGATCTTCTAGTTTCTAACCTCTTACATGGGCATATTCCTACCCCATGATAAGATCTCCCAGTTTCAATCCTCTGTGACAGGCATATTCCTATCCCATCATATAAGCCCCTAGTTTTGATCCTCAATGAAGGTATTATCCTACCCCATAACATGATCTCCTAGTTTATATCCTCTGTGATGGGCATATTCCAACCCTTATTGCAAATCTGGTTTTGATGATGACAAACATGTTTCCAGTGTGTTTTGCTTGGCTAACCCGTTTCAGTCACAAAAGATCACGAGCAACTCAAGCTAACTCAAGTTCGGGTCCAAGTGTGTCAAATGTACTATTTTTCCTTTTCTTGAGTCAATTGTAATGTAACTGTTCCCCCAGCTAAGTAACCTTTCATACACACACTCAGGAGGAGAGGTTGAATAAATTAGAGTTTCTGTTTATTTTTTGTTCAGATCGTCCTGGACGATATTCACATCGTCCTGGACGATCTAGTAAAAATAGAAACCCTAATTAGGGCGACCAAGTTAAGTGCGTCTGATTAAGCAGATCATCCTGGACGATCTTTGGATCGTACGGGACGATATGCTCAAATCAGAAATTCTCAGCCGCCAGATCAAGTTAGGCAAGTTTTTATTTTAAGTTATTTGGTCTGATCGTCCAAGACAATACGTGTATCGGCCTGGACGATTCAGTATAATCATGCCTAAATTAGTCTGGTAATTAAGGAAAGTAATTAATATTTAATTGATACGATCATATAGTCCTGGACGATCGCAGGATCATCCTGGACAATCATGATCATCTAAGTGCATTTCAGCTGTACGACCCGAACTGTGCTCAGGATGATTTTGGCACTTTTTAAACTAATCGTACAGGACAATAGCCGTATCGTCCTGGACGATCAAGTCATTTTTTGGTCGTCCAGCACAGTTTGCTATGGACGACCCGAACTGTCTTTTGGACGATATTCCTTGATTTACACTAATCATCCCGGACGATCGCAAAATCGTACGGGACGATATGAACAACTTTTTCTACTGATCGTCCAGAAGAGCCAAATCGTCCAGGCTGAATTAGTTGAATTTGAACTGATCGTACAGGACGATCTACCGATCGTCCTGGACGATCTTGGCCGACCAGTTGAGATTTAGGGAAAATTTTAAGCCCTCCTATAAAAGATCTTTTTCTTTCAACAAGAAAGATCTTTTGCCACTTTCCTTTCTAGAGAAACCCTAGAGAGAGAGAGTTCAGGAGAGAGAGAGAGGATCTTGCGAGGGGGAGTTCGTGAGTGGTTCACGAAGGTTGCTCCATGCAAGGATCAGAGTCTTCTTCTCCGCTCGTCGTCTTTCATCGTGTCGGTGTTCTTTGGGAGAGGATCGTCGGCAAGAAGATCCAAGGTTCTCTGCCTGCTTCAGGAGGAAGCAAAAGGATGTTGGGTTCTCTGCCCACTTCAGGTGGAAGCAAAAGCAGGTTAGGTTCTCTGCCTTACCGGGTGGTGGAAAGGAGGTTTTTTTTTTGTACAAGCTTCTCCGCCTTACTGTGGGAGCAAAAGGAGAGTCACTTTTTGTTTAGTGCAATACCCGGAGGGGAGGCTCCGGGGAGTGGACGTAGGTCAAGTTGACCGAACCACTATACAATCTGGTTTTCTTTTCTGATTCTGTTTTGTACTTTACTTTTTTGATATTAACTGCTTGGGTGAATATCTGTGATTGATCTTTTTGTTCTTATTTACTTGTTTTCCCTGCTAAGTATCAAAAAGATTTTTCTGTTGCTAGTGAAATTTTTAAATAACCAATTCACCCCCCCTCTTGGTTAGCCTCGGGACTAGTTCACTAGGGCTTAACATCCCTATCGAACTTTCAAGTGGTATAAAAGCGGGATTCAAAATTTAAGTTTAAAAACTTTTGAATTTGATCCATGGCTAACTATAACAATCGTAATACTGCTAAAGGTTATTCTATTACAAGAACACCGTTGTTTGATAATATTCCTTTTGATTTTTGGAAAACACGCATGTATACTTTTCTTCAATCAATCGATTATCATATGTGGATGCTAGTTTAGGATGGATACGAACCACCTTTTAGATTGATTAATAATGTGAAAACTGAGTTGCCCTTTGCTGATTGGACTTTTGGTGATCGTGATTTAGCACAATTAAATGCCAAATGTTTGAACTGTTTCTTTTGTGCTTTAAAATCTGAAGACTATATGCATGTTTCTACTTGTACAACGGGTAAAGAAATCTGGGATAGATTGTGTATAACATATGAAGGTACAACTGAAGTCAAACAGTCTAGGTTAAACATTTTGTTACATGATTATGAACTCTTTCGCATGAAACCTAGTGCACGATTTCAGAAATGTACACAAGATTCACTCAAATAGTTACCTCTTTGCATGCTCTAGGAAGAGAACTAACTAATTACGAAAGAGTGAACAAAATTCTTAGATGTTTGCCTTCTTCATACGATGCTAAGATTACTGCGATCACGAAATTTAAAGATTTAAATACTTACTCCATTGACAGCTTAACTGGATCACTTATTGCTTACAAGCAAGGGGTGAACCAAAGATAACTTGATGCAGGTGAAAGAAAGAAGGCGAAGACAGTGGCGCTAAAGGCCAAAGATTCAGATGCTAGCACTTCCGGGCCTGATAGCGATGATGTTACCTTAATCACAAGGCAATTTAAGAGTTTTCTAAGGAAGAAGAATAAGAATTTTCAAAAGTGAACAAAGGTAAGACCTGTAGAAACTTTAAAGGTTCATCTGAATCTGTTTGTTTTGAATGTAGGAAGCCTGGACACATAAAGGTGGATTGTCTTACACTCAATGCTCACCCATGCAAGGAGAAGGGTGAGGTGAAACCAAAGTTCAGAAAGGACAAGAAGTGGATACAAAAGACACTCTGGGCTGACTCTGCATCCGACTCCTCTGAGACTGAAGCTGAAGAGGAGGAAACAAATTTATGTCTGATGGTTGATGGATCACCCTGGTCAGTCAGACCAGGAAGTGGTATGTGAGCTTACTTACGATCAATTACTTGAAGTATTTGAAAATATTCATGCATCGTAGAGGAAGCTTAAGAAAACCCATGCAAGCTTGAAACTGGATTATTTGACTTTGCAAAAACAGCATGATGTTTTGATTAAGGATCATTCAACTATTGATAGCAATCACATGTCTTTACTTGATGAGTATGATGAACTGAATAGAAAGCATTCTGATTTAATTGTTGAGCATGATGCATTAAAAATATCGCATGTTGAATTAGAAGCTGCTTTTAAGAAATTGAATGATATGGCATGTGAATTAGAAAGTAATGAAAGTGCAAGAACTTTTGAGACTGCTAGTCTTAACAAGGAGAACAAATTTTTAAGAGTGAAAACTGTTGATTTTGAAAAGAACAAAACACCACCTACTTTTGAACAGTTTTATGCACCGCCACTTTTTGAAAAAATCTGTTGGAAATTCATCAAAGCACGTTTCATACACTTCTAGGAAGAGGCACTATCACTCACGATGTTTAGTTAATCCTTTTCCTGGTGTTAGATGTTTTTCATGTGGCATGTTAGGACACATTTCCCACACCTGCACTGTTCACCGTAGTACCCATTAGGTGTGGAGGCCCAAACTACCTGTTTCACAGCACAGCACGCATGCATTGCATTCATCTCTTCATAAGAAAGAACCCAAACCTATTTGGGTTCGTAAGACTAACGTTTGATATTTTTGTAGGTGTGCTCTTATAGAAGACCTCGTGAGAGCATGTGGTACCTGGACAGCGGATGTTCTAGACACATGACTGGAGATGCAAATCAGTTCATTTCGCTGGAGGCTAGAGCTGGAGGTAAGGTTACATTTGGAGATAACACCACCAGGAAGGTTCTAGGCTCAGGTATAATTGGTGATTCAAAGAATTTTATGATTGACAATGTTTTTCTTGTAGATGGACTGAAACACAACTTGCTGAGCATCAGTCAACTTTGTGACAAGGGATACAGGATCAAATTCCTGCCCACTGGCTGTATTTTAAGCTTAAATGATAAAGTTGTTTTGCAGGTGCAAAGGATCAACAACGTCTACAAGCTGGATGTAAGCAGCATTAAATCTGAGAATTCAATTTGCTTAAAAATTGTTGCTGATGAGTCGTGGTTGTGGCATAGAAGATTTTGTCATGCCAGTATGAAAATTCTTAGGAGAGTCACCCAAAAGGACTTAGTTAGAGGTGTGCCTAAGCTTAAGTTCACTAAGGATCACCTATGTGATGCCTGTCAGTTTGGGAAGCAAGTCCAGTCCTCTTTTCACTCTGTTAAGGACATTAGCACCTCTAGACATTTAGAAGTTCTTCACATGGACCTCTTTGGACCCATTAGCACTGCCAGCTTAGGGGGGAGAGTCTATGGTTTTGTTATTGTAGATGACTACTCGAGGTTCACTTGGATTAAATTCTTGTCACACAAATCTGAGTCATTTGATGAGTTTAAGTCCTTCTCCACTTGGATTCAGAGGAAGTTAGGTTGTGAGATCCTGACTATTCATAGTGATCATAGTGGGAGTTTGAGAATGTGAAGTTTGGAAGTTTATGTGAGGAGCAAGGGATTAGTCATAATTTTTCAGCTCCTAGGACCCCTCAGCAGAATGGGGTAACTGAAAGGAAGAAGAGGACCTTAGTGGAAGCCGCTAGAGCCATGCTTGCTGAGTATTCACTTCCAAAATACTTTTGGGCTGAAGCGGTAAATACTACCGGTTATGTGCTGAATAGGGTGAATGTGAGATCTAAACTGAACAAGACACCTTATGAGATCATTAAGGGTAGAACTTCAAACCTGTCCCACCTCCATAACTTTGGCTGTAAGGTTTTCATTCTGAACAACAGGAAATCACCCTTAGGAAAGTTTGACGCCAAATCTGATGAAGGAGTGTTTTTAGGCTATTCTAGAGTGCGGAAATCCTTTAGGGTGTTCAATAAAAGGACTTTGGTGGTGGAAGAGACAACCCATCTGGTGTTTGATGAATCTGATTTAAGGTGAATAGAATTGAGGAAGAAGAAGAGGTAGAGGAGATTACCCAAGGAGTTGGAAATGCAAATCTGGAGGAGAGGGTAGAACCTCAAACCACATTGCTTAGAGATTGGAGATATTCTTCGAGTCATCTAATGAACTGATCTTAGGAGACCCTTCTGAAGGTGTTAGGACTAGGCATGGACTTAGGAAGGAAGTAAACCATTCTGCCTTTATCTCAATGACTTAACCCACCAACATCAATCAAGCCCTTTCGAATGAGTTTTGGATCTTAGCTATGCAAGAAGAATTGAATCAGTTTGTAAGGAATGATGTTTGGGAGTTAGTAGAAAGACCTAAAAATCAAAGTATTGTGGGAACCAAGTGGGTCTTTAAGAATAAGATGAATGATTCTGGTGTGGTGGTGAGAAGTAAAGCAAGATTGATGGCTAAGGGGTATAATCAGATAGAAGGGATTGAGTTTGAGGAGACTTTTGCCCCTGAAGCTAGATTGGAAGCTATTAGAGTGCTACTAGCCTTTGCCTGTTATGAGGGATTTAAGCTGTTTCAAATGGATGTCAAGAGTGCATTTTTAAATGGGGTAATAAAAGAGGATGTTTTTGTAGAACAACCCCCAGGTTTTTGAGAGTTCCCAATATCCAAATCATGTTTATAGATTAAAAAAGGCCTTGTATGGATTAAAACAGGCATCCAGAGCTTGGTATGAGGGGCTTAGCACATTGCTATTAGAAAGAGAGTTTGTTAAGGGGAGCGTAGACACCACCCTTTTTCTGAGGAGAATAGGGGATGACTTACTCATTGTCCAGATCTATATTGATGATATAATTTTTGGATCTTCTGATAAATATTTATGTGATGAGTTTTTTAAAACAATGAGTAAGGAGTTTGAGATGAGTATGATGGGAGAACTGCCCTACTTTTTGGGGTTTAACGTAAGGCAAACGAATGATGGAACCTTTCTCAATCAATCTAAATACACTAAGGACATTTTGAAGAAATATGAAATAGACAAAGCCAAGCCAATCAACACTCCCATGAGCTCCTCTGTTCAGTTAGATAAGGATTCAAGTGGAAAATCTGTTGATCAGAAGAAGTATAGAGGAATAATAGGATCACTACTTTACTTGACTGCTAGCCGACCTGATATCATGTTTAGTGTTTATCTTTGTGCTAGGTTTTAGGCTAATCTTAAAGAGTCCCACCTGACTGCTATTAAGAGAATTCTTAGATATCTTTTAGGGACCCCAAACCTAGGAATCTGGTACCCTAGGCACAGCACCTCTTTTGAGATTATTGGATATTCTGATTCTGACTTTACAGGGTGTACATTGGATAGAAAGAGCACTTCTGGAACTTGTTAATTTATAGGACAGTCTTTAGTCTCCTGGTCCAGTAGAAAATAGAACTCAGTTGCACTTTCCACTGCTGAAGCTGAGTATATTGCCTTAGGAAGTTGTGTGGCTCAAGTTCTTTGGTTAAAGCAACAAGTTTTGGATTTAGGTTTATCTATTGGCACAATTTCTGTTATGTGTGATAATACTAGTACCATCTGCATCTCTAAGAATCCAATCCAACATTCTAGGACCAAACACATTGATATAAGGCCTCACTTCATTAGGGACCATGTTACAAAAGGGGATATTGAGCTACATCATGTAGCAACTGAAAATCAGCTGGCAGACATATTCCCTAAACCACTGGCCTTTGACTCATTCAGTATTTTGAGAACCAGATTAGGAGTGATTGATATAAATGCTTGATTCTGATGACCGCTAATTTCTAATTATTCTGATTGTTATTCTGATTGTTATTCTATTTTCTGTTAGTTAGTTTTGTTTTTGATTTGCTTATTTGCTTTCAGTTATTTTTATTGTTTCTTCGTCTACTGATTTCTGTGTTAGCCTTGTTGTTAGTTTGATTTGAGTATTTACTTTGATGTGATTTTCTACCCATTTTTATTCACTGGTTCATCTCTTGTATTTACTGTTTGATGCTTTTTAAAATCAGATCACTGCTCACTACTTCTGCTAAACTGAATTTCTGACTAAGAGTTTTACCTTGTTTTTATTTGGAATCTGGTAAGCAGTGATTGATTCCACTGGATCTGTTAAAGGGAAGAAACATTGATGATTGTTTCTCTTCCTCTAACTCCTTTGTTGGTGTATTATTTCTTTTGGATAAATATCGTTTTCAAAATTAAAATTTTAGTTTTTGAAATAGAGATTGATTTTATCTTCCTACAGTAATCTACCTCATATCATTAGTGTTTTCAAAGTCTTGAGTCATTATTTTGATTTTCTAAACCAAGTGATTGCACTTATCATATCACGTTTGGCTTTTATTTTGTGAATTACTCTTCCTTATCGTGGAGAGCATCTCCTATATCTGGAAGATAATTTTACATCTGAGATCTTTTAATGATTTTGATAGGGAGAAAGCTTACAAAAGATGTGCAGTGCGCCACATCAATTGAAAAGAGGCATAAAATGAGCCCAAAGCTGAAAAGATGCGAAATGTTGCCAACTAAAAGATACACAAAGTGTATCAAAAATGAAAAGATGCACAAAACACCAAATAAATTGAAAAAGAGATACAAAATGAGCCCAACAAAGATTTCTTCCCTTTCAGATTGTTAAATGTCTTAGAAAAATCTGTGCGCCACTTAATATTTTTAAAAGCTTGTGTTTGAAAATCCTGATTTCTGATTTATTACTTTGTAACACTTTTATATCAGATATTTTTCTAGAACGAGGCTTAAAGGATCTCTTTTCGAATCTAATTTCTTTTTCTTCTAAATTGGATTTTTGGTTTGAAAGAGATTTGCATAGATAAGGTGCCCGAGGTGGGAGTTACGAAAGTCGATTTTTCCAACTTTTTTTGGTTTTCAGCGCTGTCAATCGTCTCCTTATTGGTTTTTTGATCTAAAATCAAGGAAAAATTCTGATTTACTCGAGCAGCTTGATTTAAAAAAAAATGTGGGTTATTTTTTCTGTGTTTTCATTTCAAGTTTTCTTCATTTTTATTTTATTTTTTCATCTTCTTGGTTGTGTTTTTGGGATCCTGATCTGTCATCTCCATCATCCATCTTTTTCCTTTTTCTCTACATCATCCTGGATGATATACAGATCATCCTGGATGATCCTCTTCATCATGGACGATCCATAAATCGTCCTGGGCGATCCATTCAAAATCATCCCCACTCTGATCATGCTGCTAAAAAACTCCAATTATTGGTGATCGTCCTAGACGATACCTACATCATCCTGGATGATATGATCCATATTTCCAGTTCCTGCTGCACCCGATGCACTTGCTCCCCTTCGCATTGCCTCTCCGTTTGACCACCTGGTGCAGCGCTTCGATCAGTGGGAGGCCAGATTTGACTCCTATGTGGCTACCCAGGAGCAGCGGCACACCGAGGACATCCAGCGCTTCTCGGACTATGCTGCGCAGCAGCAACAGCAGCATGACCAGGATATTGCCTGGATTGGAGCCTACTTTCAAGCCATTCACATCTACTTCAACCCAACACCGCCACCTCCTTCCGATCAGGATCCACCTCCATTCTCGTTTTCTATTTTGTAGTTGTTTTCTTTTCTGTTTTGTACTGATGTTTGAGTGTTTCAATTTTCCCTCCTCCTTTTTGTGATGTCAAAAGGGGGAGTCAGTTGTAGTCGTTCCTCTTTTTGTTATTTGTTATGTTTCCTGTATTGATTTAGTTATTAAATGAAAATTTGAAAAAAAAAATATATATTTGTTTTTTGATCTCCTAGTTATTATTATTTTCAAACTACTGTACAAATGTTTGCCATCATCAAAAAGGGGGAGATTATTGCAAATCTGGTTTTGATGATGACAAACATGTTTCCAGTGTGTTTTTCTTAGCTAACCCGTTTCAGGCACAAAAGATCACGAGCAACTCAAGCCAACTCAAGATCGGGACCAAGTGTGTCCAATGTACTATTTTTCCTTTTCTTGAGTCAATTGTAATGTAATTATTTCCTCAGCTAAGTAACCTTGCACACACACACTCAGGGGGAGAGCTTGAGTTAATTAGAGTTTCCATTTACTTTTTGTTCAGATCGTCCTAGATGATATTAACGTCGTCCTGGATGATCCAGTAAAAATAGAAATCCTAATTAGGGTAACCAAGTTAAGTGTGTCTGACTAAGCAGATCGTCCTAGACGATCTTTGGATTGTACGGGACGATATGCTCAAATCCGAAATTATCAGCCGCCAGATCAAGTTAGGCAAGTTTTTATTTTAAGTTATTTGGTCTGATCGTCCCGGACGATACGTGTATTGTCCTGGACGATTCAGTACAATCATGCCTAAATTAGTCTGGTAATTAAGGAAAGTAATTAATATTTAATTGATACGATCATATAGTCTTGGACGATCGCAGGATCGTCCTGGACGATCATGATTGTCTAAGTGCATTTCAGCTGTACGACCCGAACTGTGCTCAGGACGATTTTGGCACTTTTTGAACTAATCGTACAGGACGATACCCGTATCATCCTGGACGATCAAGTCATTTTTTGGTCGTCCAGCACAATTTGCTCTGGACGACCCAAACTGTATTCTGACGATATTCCTCGATTTACACTAATCATCCCGGACGATCATAAAATCATACGGGACGATATGAACAACTTTTTCTACTAATCGTCCAGAAGAGCCAGATCGTCCAGGCTGAATCAACTGAATTTGAACTGATTGTATAGGACGATCTACCGATCGTCCTGGATGATCTTGGCCGACCAGTTGAGATTTAGGGAAAATTTTAAGCCCTCCTATAAAAGATCTTTTTCTTTCAACAAGAAAGATCTTTTGCCACTTTCCTTTCTAGAGAAACCCTAGAGAGAGAGAGTTCAGGAGAGAGAGAGAGAGGATCTTGCGAGGGGGAGTTCGAGAGGGGTTCACGAAGGTTGCTCCATGCAAGGATCAGAGTCTTCTTCTCCGCTCGTCGTCTTTCATCGTGTCGGTGTTCTTTGGGAGAGGATCGTCGGCAAGAAGATCCAAGGTTCTCTGCCTGCTTCAGGAGGAAGCAAAAGGACGTTGGGTTCTCTGCCCACTTCAGGTGGAAGCAAAAGCAGGTTAGGTTCTATGCCTTACCGAGTGGTGGAAAGGAGGTTTTTTTTTTTGTACAGGCTTCTCCGCCTTACTGTGGGAGCAAAAGGAGAGTCACTTTTTGTTTAGTGCAATACCCGAGGGGAGGCTCCGGGGAGTGTACATAGGTCAAGTTGACCGAACCACTATAAAATCTGATTTGCTTTTCTGATTCTGTTTTGTACTTTACTTTTTTAATATTAACTGCTTGGGTGAATATCTGTGATTGATCTTTTCGTTCTTGTTTACTTATTTCCGCTGCTGAGTATCAAAAAGATTTTTCTGTTGCTAGTGAAATTTTTAAATAACCAATTCACCCCCCCTCGTGGTTAGCCTCGGGACTAGTTCACTAGGGCTTAACATCCCTATCAAACTTTCAACCCTATCACACGATCTCCATTTTTATTCCTCTATGATGAGCATATTCGAACCCCATCAAAGATCTCTCAATTTTGTTCCACTGTGATGGGCATATTCCTACTCCATCATATGTTATCCAAGTTTCTCTCCTCTGTGATGGGCAAATTCATATCCCATCATATGATATTCCAATCTTGATCCTCTTTGATGGATATATTCCTACCCTATCAAATGATCTCCTGGATTCATTCCTCAGTGATGGCCGTATTCCTACCCCTTTGTATGATCTTTTAATTTGTATCCTCTATATTGGGCATATTCCTACCCCATAATGTGATTTACCAGGTTTAATCCTCAGTGATGGTCAAATTCCTACCCCATAATATGATCTCCTAGTTTGATCATCTGTGATGGGCATATTCCTACCCCATTATATGAAATCCCAATTTTCATCCTCTATGATGGGTATATTCCTACCGCATCATAAGATCTCACAATTTTGACCCTCTATGATGGGCATATTCCTACCCCATCAAATAATCTCCCAGTTTTGATTTTTTGTCATAGGCATATTCTGATCCCATCATATGATCTCCTAGTTTTGATCCTCGGTGAAGGGCATATTCCTACCCCTTCATACGATCTTTCAGTTTTGATCCTATGTGATGGGAATATTCCTACCCCATCATATGATCTCCTAGTTTTGTTCCTCTGTCACAGGCATATTCCTACCCCATCATAAGATCTCCCAATTTTGATCCTCTAAGATGGTCATATTCCCAACCCCAACATGCGATCTCCCAGTTTTGATCCTTTGTGATGGGTATATTCCTACCCCATCATACGATCTCCCATTTTTGATCCTCTTTGATGAGCATATTCCTATCCCATCATATGATCTCCTAGTTTTGATCCTCTATAATGGTCAAATTCCTTCCCCATCATATAATGTCCCAATTTTGATTCCTTTTGGTAGGCATATTCTTACCCGATCATATTATCTGCTAGCTTGGGTCCTTTATCATGGGCATATTCCTAACCCATCACATGATCTTCTTATTTTGTTCTTTTTTGATGGGTATATTCCTACCCCATAATACTATCTCCCAGTTTTGATCCTCGATGATAAGCATATTCCTACCCTATCAAATGATCTCCTAGTTTAGATCCTTTGTGATGGGCATATTCCCACCCCATAATATAATCTCCAAGTTTTGATCCTCTACAATGGGCTTTTTCCTACCCCATCATACGATCTCCCAGTATTATTCCGCTGTGATGGGCATATTCCTACCGTGTTATGCAATCTCCCAATTTTGATCCTCTATTATGGGTATATTCTCACCATATCATACGATCTGCTAAATTTGATCCTCTATGATGGGCATATTCATGCCCCATCATATGATTTCCTAGTTTTGATCCTCTATGATGGGCATATTCCTAACCCATCATATGATCTTCCATTCCTGATCTTCTGTGATGGGTATATTTCTACCCCCTCACATGATCTCCCAGTAGTGATCCTCAATGTTGGGCATATTCCTACCCCATCATACAATCTCTTAATCTCGATCCTCTATGGTGGGTATATTCTTACCTCACTATACGATTTCCAAATTTTGTCCCTCTATGATGGGCATATTCCGACCCCATCATACGATCTGCCTATTTCTATTCTCTATGATTGGCGTATTCCTACCCAATCAAATGATCTCCTAGTTTTAATCATCTTTAATGGGCATATTCCTACCCAATCATATGATCTCCCAGTTTAGATTCAATGTGACAGGCATAGTCCTCCCCATTATACAATCTCCTAGTTTTGAACATCTATGATGGCATTATCCTACCCCATCATATGATCTCCAAGTTTTGATTCTCTGTGATGGGCATATTCCAACCCTATCTTATGATCTCCCATTTTTATTCCTCTATAATGAGCGTATTCCTACCCCATCATATGATCTCCGAATTTTGATCCTCTATGATGGGCATATTCCTACCCGATCAAACGATCTCCTAGTTTTGAACCTCAGGCATGGGCATATTCCTACCCCTTCGTACGATCTTCTAATTTTGATCCTCTATGTTGGGCATATTCCTACCCCATCATATGATCTAAAAGTTTTGATCCTCATTAATGGTCATATTCCTACCCCATCTTATAATCTTTCAGTTTTGATCCTCTGTGATGGGCATATTCCTACCCCATCATATGAACTCCCAGTATTCATCCTCTATGATGGGTATATTTCTTCCCGATCATAAGATTTCCCAATTTTGACCCTCTATAATGGGCATATTCCTACCCCATCACACAATCTCCCAATTTTTATTATATATGATCATCATATTACTATCCAATTATACGATCTCCTAGTTTTGATCCTCAGTAAAGGGCATATTCCAAACCCATCATATGATCTTCAAGTCTTGATCCTCTGTGATGGGCATATTCCTACCCATTATATGATCTCCATGTTTCGATCCTCTATCATGAGCATATTCCTACCCCATTATAAGATCTCCCAATTTTGATCATCTATTATGGTTATATTCTCACTCCATCATACCATCTCTCAGTTCGATCCTTTGTGATGGTTATATTCCTTCCCCATCATACGATCTCCTAATTTTGATCCTTTTTGATGTGCATATTCCTACCCTATCATATAATCTCCTAGTTTCAATCCACTGTGATGGGCATACTCTCACCCCATCATATAATTTCTCAATTTTGATGATCTATGATTAGCATATTCATACCCCACTATATAATCTCCCAATTTTGATCCCTTGTGGTGGGCATATTCATACCCCATCATATAATCTACTAGCTTAGATCCTTTGTTATAGTCCTATCACACCATATGATTTCCCAGTATTGATCTTCATTGATGGGTATATTCCTACCCAATCAAATGATCTCCTAATTTTGATCTACTATGATAGGCATAATTCTAACCAATCATATAATCTTCTAGGTTTGATCCTCTGTGATGGGCATATTCCTACCCCATCAAATGATCTCCCAGTTTTATTCCTCTGTGATGGGCATATTCCTACCCCATTATGCTATCTCCTAATTTTGATCCTCTATAATGGGTATATTCTTACCATATCATACGATCTGCTAGTTTTGATCCACTATGATGGGCATATTCCTACCCCATCAAATTTTCTCGTAGTTTAAATTCTCTATAATGGGCATATTTCTAACCTATCATAAGATCTTCTAGTCTTGATCCTCTGTGATGGGTATAATTCTACCCCCTCACGTGATTTCCCAGTTTTGAACCTCTGTAATGGGCATATTCCTACCCGATCATATAATTTCGTAGTCTCGATCCTCTATGGTAAGCATATTCCTACCCCATCATATGATCTCCCATTTTTGATCTTCTGTGATGGGCACATTCCTACCGCATCATACGATCTCCCTATTTCTATTCTCTATGATTAGTGTATTCCTACCCCCATCATACGATCTTCTAGTTTCGATCCTCTTCAAGGGCATATTCCTACTTCATCATATGATCTCCTAGTTTTGATCCTCTATGATAGGCACATTCCTACCCCTTCATACTATCTTCCCATTTTGATCCTCTATTATCGGCATATTCCTACCCCATCATATGATCTCCCAGTTTTGATACTCTATCATGGACATATTCCTACCCTATTATAAGATCTCGCAATTTTGATCCTCTATTGTGGTTATATTCTTACCCCATCATACCATCTCCCAATTTCTATCCTTTATAATGGTTATATTCCTACCCCATCACACAATCTCCCAGTTTTGATCCTCTTTGATGGGCATATTCCTACCCCATCATTTGATCCCCTAGTTTCAATCCTCTGTGATGGCCATATTCGTACCCCATCATATAATTTCCCAATCTCGATGATCTATGATAAGCATATTCTTACCCCATCGTATGATCTCCTAGTTTTGATCCACTATAGTGGGCATATTACTAGCCCATCATGTTATCTGTCAGCTTAGATCCTTTATCTTGGGCATATTCCTACCACACCATACGATCTCCCAGATTTTATCTTCTTTGATGGGTATATTCCTACCCCATCAAATGATCTCCTAGTTTCGATCTTCTATGATAGGCATATTCCAAACCTATTATATGATCTATTAATTTTGATCCTCTATGATGGGCATATTCCTTCCTCACCATATGATCTCCCAATATTATTCCTCTATAATGGCAATATTCCTACCCCATTATGTTATCTCCCAATTTTGATCCTCTATGATGGATATATTATTATCATACCATACGATCTGCTAGTTTTGATCCTCTGTGAGGGGCATATTCCTACCCCATCATATGATCTGCTAGTTTTGATCCTCTATGATGGGCATATTCCTAACCCATCATATGATCTTCCAATCTTGATCCTCTGTGATGGGTACATTTCTACCCCTTCACATGATCTCCCAATTTTGATCCTCTGGGATGGGCATATGCCAACCCCATCAAACAATCTCCTAGTCTCGTTCTTTTATGGTGGGCATATTTATACCCCATCATATGATCTCCCAATTTTGATCCTCTGTGATGGGCATATTCCTACCCCATCATACGATCTCCTTATTTTTATTCTTTATGATTGTTGTATTCCTACCCCATTATATCATCTCCTAGTTTTGATCTTCTTTCACGGGCATATTCATTATATGATCTCCTAGTTTAAATCCTCTATGACAGGCATATTCCTACCCCAACATACAATCTCCTAGTTTTGATCCTCTATGATGGCATTATCCTACCCCATCTTATAATCTTCTAATTTTGATCCTCTGTAAACGGCATATTCCAACCCAATCATACAATCTCCCATTATTATTCCACTATGATGAGCATATTCCGACCCCATCATACGATCTCCCAATTTTGATCCTCTGTGATAGTTATTCGTACCTTATCAAAGGATCTCCTAGTCTTGATCCTCAGTGATGGGTATATTCCTACCCCTTCATATGGTTTTTCAATTTTGATAATCTATGTTAAGCATATTCCTACCCCATCATATGATCTACCAGTTTTGATCCTCACTGATGGTCATATTCATACCCCATCTTACGATCTCCCAGTTTTGATCCTCTATGATGGGCAAATTCCTACCCCATCATATGATCTCCTAGTCTCGATCCTCTGTGATAGATAGATTCCTACCCCATCATATGATCCCCCTATTTTGATACTCTATGATGGGCATATTCCTACCCTATCATATGATCTCGTTGTTTCGATCCTCTATGATGGGCATATTCTAACCACATAATATGATCTCCCAGTTTCGAACCTTTATGATGGGTATATTCCAACCCATCATATGATCTCGTAGTTTTGATCCTTAGTGATAGGCATATTCCTACCCCTTCATACGATCTTATAATTTTAATCCTCTATGATTAGCATATTCCTACCCCATCATATGATTTCCCTATTTTGATCTTCTATGATAGGCATATTCCTACCACATCATGCGATCTCCCAATTTTGATCCTCTTTGATGGTCATATTCCTACCCCATCAAATGACCTACTAGTTTCGATCCTTTGTGATGGGCCTATTCCTACCCCATCATATGATCTCACAATTTTGTTCCTATGTGATGGCATATTTCAACCCCATCATACGATCTCCCAGTTTTGATTCTCTATGATGGGCATATTCCTACGCCATCATATGATCTTCCAGTCTTGATCCTTTGTGATCGGTATATTTCTAGCCCATCACACGATCTGTCACTTTTGATCCTCTATGATGGGCATATTCCTACCCTATCATATGATCTCTTAGTTTCAATCCTCTATAATGGGCATATTCCTACCACATCATACGATCTCCCAATTTTGATCCACTATAATGGGCACATTCCTTCCCCATAATACGATCTCCTAACAATGTTCCTCTATGAAGGGTATATTCCTACCCTATCATATGATCTCTCCATTTTGATCCTCTGTGATGGGCATATTCCTACCCCATCATATGATCTTCTAGTTTTGATCCTCTGTGATGGGCATATCTCTACCCCATCACACAATCTCTTAGTATTGATCCTCTATGATGGGCATACTCGTACCCCATCACACGATCTCCTAGTTTTGATCATTTGTGAAGGGCATATTCCTACCCCATCATATAATCTCCCAATTTTGATCATCCATGATGGGCATATTCCTACTCGATCATATGATCGCCTAATTTTGATCCTTAGTGATGGGCTTATTTCTACCATATTATATGATCTCCTACTTTTTATCCTCTATGATGGGAAAATTCTTAGCCGATTATATGATCTCATATTTTTGCTCATGTATGATATGCATATTCCTACCACTATACATGATCTCCCAATTTTGATCCTTTATAATGAGCACATTCTTACCCCATCAAACGATAATGTTCCTCTTTGATTAGTATATTCCTACCCCATCTTACGATCTCCTTATTTTGATCCTCTATATTTGGCATATTTCTACCCCATGACATGATTTCTTAGTTTTGATCCTCTATGATGGGCATATTCTTACCACATCATACAGTCTCTGAATTTCAATCCTCCATAATGGGCGCATTCATACCCCATCATACGATCTCCCAGTAATGTTCCTCTATGTTGGGTATATTCCTACCCTATCATACAATCTTCTAGTTTAGAGCCTCTATAATGGGCATATTCTTACCCTATAATATGATCTTCCAGTCTTGCTCCTATGTTATGGGCATATATTGACCCCATCATAAGATCTCCCAATTTTGATCCTCTGTGATGGGCCTATTTCAGCCCCATCATACGATCTCCTAGTTTCGATCCTCAGTGATGGGCATATTCCCACCACATCATATAATCTCCCAATTTTGATGCTCTATAATCGGTACATTCCTACCACAATATACAATCTCCCAGTAATATTCCCCTATGATTGGTATATTCCTACCCCATCATATGATCTCCCTATTTCGGTCCTCTGTGATGGGCATATTCCTACCTTGTCATATGATCTTCCAGTCTTAATCCTCTATGAAGGGCATATTTCTACCCCATCACATGATCTCCCTATTTTGATCCTCTGTGATGGGCGTATTCCTACCCCATCATACCATCTCCTAATCTTGACCATCTACGATAGGCATAGTCCTACCACATTATATAATCTCCAAATTATGATCCCCTATAATGGGCACATTCCTACCCCATCAAACGATCTCCTAATTTTGATCCTCTGTGATGGCCATATTCCTACCCCAACATATGATCTTCTAGTCTTGATCCTCTGTGATGGGCATATTCCTACCCCATCATATGATCTCCTAGTTTTGATCCTCTATGATGGGCATATTTGTACCCCATCATACGATCTCCTAGTTTTGATCCTCTATGATGGGCATATTCCTAGCCCATCATATGATCTCCCAATTTTGATAATCTGCGATGGGCATATTCTTGCCCCGTCATATGATCTCCTAATTTTTATCCTCAGTAATGGGCTTATTTCTACCTCATCTTATGATCTCCTAGTTTCAATCCTCTATAATGGGCATATTCCTACCCCATTATATGATTTCGTAGTTTCAATCCTCTATAATATGTATTTTCCTACCACATCATATGATCTCCAAATCTCGATCCTTTGTGATGGGTATATTCCTACCCTATTATATGATCTCCTAGTTTTAATCCTCTATGAGGAGCATATTCTTATCCCATCATATGATCTGCTAGTTTTGATCCTCTATGATGGGCATATTCTTATGCCATCATAGGATCTCCTACTTTTAATCCTCTATGATGGACATATTCCTACTAAATGTTTGTGAGGGTTATGAAACCATAAAAAATTAGTCCCGAGGCTTACCAAGAGGGGTGTGAATTGGATATTTAAAAAACCTTTTTTCAACAAAAAGAAAAATCCCCTTCTTAAAGCTTTTTCAATATAAGAAAATAGATAATAAATCCAATATAATACCAATTAGAGATTTTAAACCAAGCAGTTATATCCAAAAATAAATATAGAAAATAAAGTGTAAAAAAATAAAATCAGAAAGAAAACACAAGATTTATAGTTGTTCGGTCCAACCTGACCTACGTCCACTCCCAGAGGCACCCTCCATGTATTACACTAAAACATTTTAGTGTCTTTCCTTTTTCCCCCAAAGTAAGGTAGAGAAGCCCTTAAAAATCTTTCCACCAACCTGGTGCGGTAGGGAATTGAAACTCCTTTCACAGGCAGAGAACCTTGATTCCTTTTTCTCCCTCCAGGAGATGGTAAAGAACCACGAATCCCTTTCACCTTCCCCAGTTTGATGGAGAAGTTGGGTCCTTTGACACCAAAGAATTCTTCTTCCCAAAACTTCCCTCAAGACGAACCTTGAATCTGATGGTACTAAGGTGTAAGCTTTCTGGAGCAACCGTGTGAAATCTCCTCCACACTACCTAAAAACCCCCTCCAAGGATCTTCTCCATCTCAAACTCCACCCTTTCCTCTCTCTCTTTCAAGTTCTCTCTTCAAGTTTTGTCCAAAAGAACGAAGACACAATAGCTGTTAAAGACACTTACAATGTCTTTGGAGAAAGTTTAAATAGAGGGCTTTGAAAAACCCTAATAATACAATTCTGGTGCCAAATATCATCTAGGATGATCCTGAGATCATCATGTACGATTAGTACAAAATAGCTCATCTTGTTAGAACGCCCGGTAAAGTCCTGTATGATCAGTTCAACAATTTGTATAGATCATACGGTATGATCATACAATCATCCAGTATGATTAGTTCAAGATGGGTGGCAATCGATATATCATCCTGTAATAGTCTCGGGACATCCATGATGATAGCCTATATGATTAGAGAAAATTTATGGCTTCCATCTTGGAAGATTAGGAAAAATCAAATATGTCGGCAAACATCATCCAATATGATATACGGATCGTCTAGGATGATCTGATTGAACAATGTAACCATAACTAATCCCTTAATCAGGATAATTTTGGTATGATCTGCAGTGATTGTCCAATACGATGAATATCGTCTGGATAATTAGAACAAAATTTGAATCTTAAAATCTTGCCTAAATTATAAAGGATCATCCTGGATGATCGGAATCTCCAGCATGATTAGTTTAATGAGCTGATTGTCCTAAATGATCGAAATCGTCTAGTATGATTAGTTCAAAAATTAAACTTCTGGTCTTACTAGATCTCAGTCCTTGAGCGTGTGTGCATGAGAACCAAGCTAACAAATAGCTTTACAGGATTTGACTCAAGAGATTAAAAATTTCATCAATAAAAATTATAGACTCTTTACAGCATTACCTATTCTACCAAATCTTGACCTCTGATTCTTTATTGGATGGAGCGTGGTGTTCCTGAAATATTAGTATAGACACAAACAAGTATAGAATGAAAATACTAGGACAAATAAAGATACGAGCCATAATGTTTTTTATCACCAAAAGCATAAACTCGTTAGCTCAATTTGTAACACCTACCTTATCATATGATCTGCCAACTTGGATCTTTTCTGATGGGCATATTCCTACCCCATCATATGATCTCCCAATTTTGATCTACTTTGATGGGTATATTGGTACCCCATCTTATGAACTCCCAATTTTGATCCTCTTTTATAAGCATATTCCTACCCCATCAAATGATCCCCTAGTTTTGATTCCTTATGATGGGCATATTCCTACCCCATCAAATGATATCTGAGTTTTGAACCTCTATGATGGGCATATTCCTACCGATCATATAATCTCCAAATTTTGATCCTCTATGATGGGCATATTCCTACCCCATCATATGATCTCCCAATTTTGATCCTCTATGATGGGTATATTCCTTCCCCCATTATATGATCTGCCTACTTGTATTCTTTATGATGGTCATCTTCCTACCCCATCATACAATCTCCTAGTAATATTCCTCTATGATGGGTATATTCCTACCCCATCATACGATCTCCCTATTTTGATACTTTGTGATGGGCATATTCCTACCTCATTATATGATTATCCAATCTTAATCCACTATTAAGGGCATATTTCTACCCCATTTCCCAGTTTTGATCCTCTGTGATGGGCATATTCCTATCCCATCATATGATCTCCTAGTTTCTACTCTCTGTGATGGACATATTCCTACCACATCATATGATCTCCCAATTACGATCCTCTATAATGGGCTCATTCCTACCCCATCATACGATCTCCCAATTTTGATCATCTGTGATGGGCATATTCCTACCCCATCATACGATCTTCTAGTCTTGACCTCTATTATGGGCATTTTTCAACCCCATCACAGGATCTCCCAGTTTTAATCCACTATGATGGACATATTTGTACCCCATCCTACGATCTCCTAGTTTTGATCATCTGTGATGGGTCATGTGATCTCCTAGTTTCGATCCTTTATGATAGGCTTATTCCTACCCCATCATATGATCTCATAGTTTTGATCCTCCATAATATGCATATTCCTACCACATCATATAATCTCCCTATTTTGATCCTCTATGATGGGTATATTCCTACCCCATTATACGATCTTCTTGTTTTGATCCTCTGTGATGGGCATATTCCCAAAACTTCCCTCAAGATAAACCTATGATCTG
Organism: Dendrobium chrysotoxum; assembly: GCA_019925795.1. Taxonomy (NCBI): domain Eukaryota; kingdom Viridiplantae; phylum Streptophyta; class Magnoliopsida; order Asparagales; family Orchidaceae; genus Dendrobium; species Dendrobium chrysotoxum. The sequence goes on along the minus strand of CM034313.1, from coordinate 46,356,477 downwards.
ATGGTACTAAGGTGTAAGCTTACCGGAGCAACCGTGTGAAATCCCCTCCACACTGCTTTAAAACCCCCTCCAAAGATCTTCTCCCTCTCAAACTCCACCCTTTCCTCTCTCCCTTTCAAGTTCTCTCTTCAAGCTTTCTCCAGAGGAATGAAGACACAATGCCTACCAAAGACACTTATAATATCTTTGGAGAAAGTTTAAATAGAGGGCTTTAAAAACCCTAACCAATCAATTCTTGAGCCAAATATCATCTTGGACGACCCTGAGATCATCTAGGATGATCCTAAGATCATCATATACGATCAGCACAAAATAACCTATCTTATTAAAATGCCCAACAAAATCTTGTACGATCAGTTCAACAATTTGTATAGATCATCTGGTATGACCCTGCAATCATCTAGTATGATTAGTTCAAAATGGGTGGAAATCGATATATCATCCCGTAATAGTCTCTGGACGTCCAGGATAGTAGGCTATACGATTAGAGAAAATTTATTGCTTCCATCTTGGATGACTAGGTAAAATAAAATATGTCAGCAAACATCATCTAATATGATATACAGATTATCCAGGATGATCTGATTGAACAATGTAACCATAATTAGTCCCCTAATCATAAGATCAATTTAGGCATGATTTGCATTTATCATCCAGTACGATGGATATCATCCTGGATGATTAGAACAAAATTTGAATATTAAAATCTTGCCTAAATTATCATTGGCAGCTATTTTTCATGATCATAAAGGATCATCCTGGATGATCAAAATCATCTAGTATGATTAGTTCAATGAGCTGAAAATCAAGGCAATCGAAATCGTCCAGTACGATTAGTTCAAAAAATTGAACTTCCGATTTTACTAGATCTCAGTTTCATGAGAGTGTGTGCATGGTGACCAAGCTAGCAAAAAGCTTTACACGACTGGACTCAAGAGATGAAAATTTTCATCAATAAAAATAATAGACTCTTATAGCATAACCTATTCTACCCAATTTTGAGCTCTGATTCTTTGTTGGATGGTGCATGGGGTTCCTAAAATATTAGTATAGACACAAAAAAGTATAAAATGAAAATACTAGGAGACATTATGATATGAGCCCTAATGTTTATTATCATCAAAAGTATAAACTTGTTAGCTCAAGTCGTAACACCTGCCCCATCATATGATCTGCCAACTTGGGTCCTTTGTGATGGGCATATTCTTACCTCATCATACGATCTCTTAAATTTGATTTTCTTTGATGGCCATATTCCTTCCCGATCTTATCAATTTCTAATTTTGATCCTCTATTATAAGCATATTGCAACCCCATCAAATGATCTCTTAGTTTTGATTCCTTATGATGTGTATAGTCTTACCCCATCAAATGATATCGTAGTTTTGATCCTCTATGATGGGCATATTCCTACCCCATCATATAATCTCCCAATTTTGATTTTCTATGATGGGCATATTCCTACCCCATCACATGATCTCCAGGTTTTGATCCTCTAAAATAGGCATATTCCTACCCTATGATATAATCTGCCAGCTTGGATTCTTTGTGATGGGCATCTTCCTACCCCATCATATAATCTTCCAGTTTTGATCTTCTTTGATGGGTATATTCCTACCCCACCATACAATCTCCCAATTTTGATCCTTTGGAATGGGCATATTCCAACCCCATCATACGATGTCCTAGTTTTGATCCTCTTTTATGGGCATATTCCAACCCCATCAAATAATCACCTAGTTTTGATCTTTTGTGATGGGCATATTAAAACCCCATTATACGATCTCACAATTTTGTTCCTCTTTGATGGGCATATTCCTACCCTAATCAAGCGGTCTCTCTATTTTGATCCTTTGTGATTGGTATATTCTTACCCCATCATATGATCTCCTAGTTTTGATCCTCTATGATGGGCATATTCGTACCCCATCATATGATCTGCCAGCTTAGATAAATTATTTTGGGCATATTCTTACCCCATCTTATGATCTCCTACTTTTGATCTTCTTTGATAGATATAGTCCTACCCCATGATATGATCTCCCAGTTTAGATCCTCAATGATAGACATTTTTCTACCCCATCATACAATATCCTAGTTTTGATCCTCTGTGATGGGCATATTCCAACCCCATGATCCCATTATTTTGATCCTCTGTGATGGGCATAGTCCTTCCTCATTATACGATCTCCCAATTTTATTCCTCAATGATGTGTATATTCCTACCCCATCTGCGATCTTAAAAATTTGATCCTCTATGATGGGAATATTCCTACCAAATCATACGATCTTCTAGTTTTGATCCTTTGTGATGGGCATACTCCTACCCCATCATATGATCTCCTATTTTTGATCCTCTTTGATAGGCATATTCATACAACATTGTATGATCTCCCATTTTTGTTCCTGTGTGATAAGAAAATTCCAACAACATCATATAATCTCCCAATTTTGATCCTCAATGATGGACATATTCTTGCCGCATCATATAATTTGTCTGTTTGGATCCTTTGTAATGGGCATATTCCTACCCCATCATACGATCTCCCAATTTTGATCCTCTTTGATGGGCATATTCCTACCCCATCATTAGATATCCTAGTTTTAATTCTTTATGATGGGCATATTCCTACGCTATGATATTATCTACCAGTCTTGATCATTTGTGATGGGCATAATTTTAACCCATCACAAGATCTCCTAGTTTTAATCCTCTATGATAGCCATATTCCTACCCTATCATATAATCTTCTAGTTTGATCCTCTCTGATGGGCATATTCCTATCCCATCATATAATCTCCTAGTCTTAATCCTCTGTGATGGGCTTATTCCTATGCCATCATATGATCTTCTAATTTTGATCCTCTATTGATGGCCATATTCCTACCCCATCATATGACATACCAGCTTGGATCCATTATGATGGGCATATTCCTACCCCATCATATGATCTCCCAGTTTTGATCTTCTTCGGCGGGCATATTCCTACCGCATCATATGATCTCTCAATTTCAATCCTTTGTGATTGGCATATTCCTAACCCATCATACAATCTCCTAGTTTTGATCCTCCGTAATGGGCATATTTCTACCCCATCAAATGATCTCCTAGTTTTAATCCTCTATGATGGGCATATACCAACCCCATCATACGATCTCCCAGTTTTGATCATCTTTGATAGGCATATTCCTACTCCATCATACCCTCTATGTTGGGCATATTCCTAACCCATCATGCGATCTCCCAATTTTGACCCTCTAAGATGGGCTTATTCCTACAACATCATATTATCTGCCAACCTTGATCCTCTATGTTGGGCATATTATTACCCCATCACTTAATCTCCCAGTCTTGATCCTCTATGATGGTCATATTCCTACCCCATCATATGATCTCCTAATTTCGATCCTCTGTGATGAGAGTATTCCTACCCCAACATATGATCTCTGAGTTTTCTTCCTCTAGAATGGGCATATTCCTACCCCATCATGCGATCTTCTAATTTTGATCCTTTGTGATGGGTATATTCCTACCCCATCATACGATCTCCTAGTTTTGATTATTTATGATGGGTACATTTCTACCCCATCAAATGATATCATAGGTTTGATCCTCTGTGATGGGAATATTCTTACCCCATCATGCGATCTCCCAATTTCAATCCTCTATGATAGATATGTTTTACCCAGTCTTATGATCTTCTAGTTTTGATCCTTTATGATGGGCTTATTCCTACAGTATTATATATTCTCCTAATTTTGATCCTTTGTGATAAGTATATTCCTACACCATTATACGATCTCCCATTTTTGTTCCACTTTGATGAGCAAATTTCAACAACCTCATATGATCTCTCAATTTTGATCCTCTATGATGGGCATATTCCTACCCCATTATTTTATTTTCAAGTTTGCATCCTTTATAATGGGCATATTCCTACCCCATCATATGATCTCCCAATTTTGATCCTCTTTGATAGGCATATTCCAACCCAATCATATGATATCCTAGTTTCAATCATCTGTGATGGGCATATTCCTACGCTATGATATAATCTTCCAGTCTTGATCCTTTGTGATGGCCATATTTTTAAGCCATCACATGATCTCCCAATTTTGATCCTCTATGATGGCCATATTCCTACCCTTACCTACGATCTCCTAGTTTTGATCCTCTCTAAAGGGAATATTCTTACCCCATCATATGATCTCCCAATTTCCATCCTCTTTGATGGGCATATTCTTATGCCATCATATGATCTCCTAATTTTGATCCTCTGTTATTGGGCATATTCCTACCCCATCATGATCTACCATCTTGGATCCTTTGTGATGGGTATATTCCTACTCCATCATATGATCTCCCAGTTTTCATCTACATTGATGGGAATTTTCCTACCTCAACATTCGATCTCCCAGCTTTGATCCTCTATGATTGGCAAAATCCTAACCCATTGTACAATCTCCTAGTTTTAATCCTCTGTGATGGGCATATTCCGACCCCATCAAATAATCTCCTAATTTTGACCCTCTATGATGGGCATATTCTTACCCCATCATACGATTTCTCAAATTCGATCCTCGTTGATGGTCATATTCCTACGCCATCATATGACCTCCCAATTTTGATCCTCTATGATGGGTATATTCCTAACCCATCATGTGATCTCCTAATTTTCACCTTCTGTGATGGGCATATTCTTACACCATCATATTATCTGCCAGTCTTGATCCTCTGTGTTGGGCATATTTTTACCCCATCACTTAATCTGCCATTCTTGATCCTCTATGATGGTCATATTCCAACCCCATCATATGATCCCCTAGTTTCGACCCTCTGTGATGAGAGTATTCCTACCCCATCATATAATCTCCCAATTTTGTTCCTCTAGGATGGGCATATTCCTACCCCATCACGCACTCTCCCAATTTTGATCCTTTCTGATAGGTATATTCCTACCCCATCATATGATCTCCTAGTTTTGCTCCTCTGTGATTGGCCTATTCTTACCCAATCATATGATCTCATAGTTTTGATCCTCTGTATTGGGCATATTCCTACCCCATTGTATGATCTCCCATTTTGTTCCTCTATGATGGACATATTCCTACACCATCATATGATCTACCAATATCGATCCTCTATGATGGGCATCTTCCTACCCCATCATATGATCTGCTAGTTTGGATCTTTTGTAATGTGCATATTCTTACCCCATCATATGATCTCTCAATTTTTATCTTCTTTAAATGGCATATTCTTACCCCATCATACGATCTCCCAAATTTGATCCTCTATGATGGGCATATTCCTACCCCATCATACGTTCTCCCATTTTTGTTCCTATATGATGGGCATATTCCTACCCCATCATAAAATCTTCAAGTTTTAATCCTTTGTGATGAGCATATTCCTACCACATCATATGATCTGCCAGTTTGGATCCTTTGTGATAGGCATACTCCTACCACATCATATGATCTCCAAATTTTAATCCGCTGTAATGGACATATTCCTACCCCATCATATGATCTCCTAAATTCGATCTTCTATGATGGGCATATTCCTACCCCATCATATGATCTCCTTATTTTAATCTTCTATGTTGGGCATAATCCCACCACATAGTACGATCTCCTAGTAATCTTCCTATGTGATGGGCATATTCCTACCCAATCATATGATCTCCCACTTTCGATCTTCTGTAATGGGTATATTCCTACCCCATCAGACGATGTCTTATTTTTGATCCTAAAAAAAGTGGCATATTCCTACCCCATCATACGATCTCCCGATTTCGATCCTTTGTGATGGGCATATTCCTAACCCATCATAAGATCTCCCAATTTTGATCCTTTGTGATGTGTATATTCCTACCCCTTCATACCATTTCCCAATTTTAATCCTCTTTAATGGGCATATTCCTATCCCATCAAACGATCTCCCAATTTCTATCCTCTATGATTGGCATATTCTTACCAAATTATATAATCTCCTAATTTTGATCCTCTGTGATAGGCATACTCCTTCCCCGTCATATGATCTACCAGCTTAGATCCTGTACGATTGGCATATTGCTGCCGCATTATACGATCTCCCATTTTTGTTCCCCAATGATAGGCATATTCCTAGCCCATCATATGATCTCCCAATTTTTATCCTATGTGATCGGTATATTACTACCCTGTCATACGATCTCCTAGTTTTGATCCTCAGTGATGGGCACATTCCTACCCCTTCATACGATCTTCTAATTTTAATACTCTATGATGCGCATATTCCTACCCCATCATATGATCTGCTAGTTTTAATCCTCAGTGTTGGCATATTCCTACCCCATCATATAATCTGCCAGTTTTAATCCTTAGTGTTGGGCATATTCCTACTCCATCTTATGATCTCCCAATTTTGATACTCTGTGATGGGCATATTCCTACCACATCATACGATCTCCCAATTTTGATCCTTTATGATGGGTATGTTCCTACCTAATCAAATGATCTCCTACTTTTGATACTCTGTGAAGGTCTTATTCCTACCCCATCAAATGATATGCCAGTTTTGATCCTTTGTGATCGGCATATTCATACCCCATTATACGATCTCATAGTTTTGTTCGTCTTTGATGGGCATATTCCTATCCCACCAAATGATGTCCTAGTTTTGATACTTTCTGATGGGAACATTCCTACACAATCTTATGATCTCCTAATTTTGATCCTTGGTGGTGGGCCTATTCCTACCCAATCAAATATTCTCCTACTTTTAATCCTCTATGATGGGCATATTCCTACCCTATCATACAACCTCCTAGTTTTGTTCCTCTGTGATGGGCAGATTTCAACCCATCATGCGATTTCCTAGTTTCGACCATTTGTGATGGGTATATTCCTACCCCATTATATATTCTCCCAGTTTTGATCCTCTATGATGGGCATATTCCTACTGCATCATATGATCTTTTATTCTTAATCCTCTGTGATGGGCATATTTTTACCCCATCAAATGATCTCAATTTTTGATCCCTGTGATGGGCATATTCCTACCCCATCATGCGCCGCCCAATTTTTATACTCTGTGATTGGTATATTCCTACACCATCATACGATCTCCTAGTTTTGATCCTCTTTGATGGGCAAATTCCTACCCCATCATACGATCTCCCAGTTTCAATCTTTTAAGATGGGTATATTTCTACCCCATCATATGATCTCCTACTTTTGATCCTCAAATATGGGCATATTCTTGCCCCTTCATACGATCTAACAGTATTAATCCTCTATGATGGGCATGTTCTTAACTCATTATATGATCTCCTAATTTGGATCCTCTATGATAGGCAAATTCCTACCCCATCATACGATCTCCAAGTTTTTTTCCTCTGTGATGGGCATATTCCTACCCCATCATACGACCTCCCAGTTTCAATCCTCTTTGATGGCTTTATCCCCACCCCATCCTACGATGTCTTAGTTTTGATCCTCTTGGAAGTGCATATTCCTACCCCATCAAATGACCTCCTAGTTTTGTTCCTCTATGATTGCAATATTCCTACTCCATCATACATGAAAGTTCGTTACGGATGTTCAACCCTTACGAACTAGCCTGAGGCTAACCAAGAGAGGGGGGGGGGGGGGGGGGAGGTGAATTCGTAGTTTTTAAAATTCTTAAGCAAAAATAATTTTGAAAACCTTTTTTAATATTTTAAAATAATTACAATAGCACGTTTATATGAAGATGATTAAATAACCAAAATAATAACTTTAATCACACGATCATCCAGACAAAAGTAAAGTGCAGAAATTAAAAGTTAAATAGTAAAAGAACGAACACACCAAATTTTATAGTGGTTCGATCAACTTGACCTACATCCACTCCCTGGAGCCTCCCTCCAGGTTTGCACTAAGACTCAGTGACTCTCCTTCTGCTCCCACAACAAGGCAGAGAAACCTTTTCAAAAACTCCTTTTCACTAACCCCGGTGAGGCAGAGAATCCAAACTCCTTTTGCTTCCTCCTAAAGTAGGTAGAGAATCCAAAGTCCTTTTACTTCCTCCTGAAGCAGGCAAAGAACCTTACCTCCTTTCGGCCTCCTGGAGTAGGCAATGAACCTTGATCTTCTTACTGACGATCCTTCCCATAGAGCCACTAAATGACAAGGGACGACGACTGGAGATGACGACTCGAATCCTTTCTTGGAGTAACCTTTGTGAACACCTCAAAAACTCCCCCTCACAAGATTTTCTCTCTCTCTCTCCCAAGCTCTCCCTCTCCCTCTCAAGACTCTCTTAGGTGAGGACAGTGGTAAAAGAACTCAATAGTAGTAAACAAGAGATCTTATATAGAAGGGCTTAAAAATTGCGCTAAATATTAACCTGCCATTAAAGATCATCCAGGACGATCCTGCCATCCACCTGTACGATCAGTGTAAATCAGCCCCTATTGGCCTAGACGATCAGGTTCATTTGTATTATTAAAAGACATGGTTTTTTCTAATCGTCCATGGATGATTCTGCGATCGTCCTGCATAATTAGTTCTAAATCAAGAATATTGTTTAACACATGGTTCGGGACGTCCAGGAGAAAAGTCTAGACGATCTAAAGAAAATGACTTGATCCACCCAGACGATATCTCTATTGTCCTATACGATAACTTCAAAAATGCGCAATATGATCCGGCACATAGTTTGAGTCATTTGGGATAACTATGCTGGACTATTTCAAACTAACTGATCGACTAGGACAACAAAGCTATCGTCCTACATGATTAGTTCAAAATGGCAATATCGTCCAACACATAGTTTGGGTCATCCAGGTGAGATATATATGACGATGGGGATTTATAATTGATTATCCAGGTTGATCTTGCAATCATCCAGGATGGTGTAATCGATCAATCAATCCTTAATTACTTTCCTTAATCACCTGATTAATTCAGGCATGATTGTAATGAATCGTCCATGATGATACGTGGATCATCCTGTATGATTAGACAAAAGTCCTAAAATAAATACCTGCTTAAATAAGTTTGGCACTGAGATGTTTTGATTTGAGCATATTATCCAGGATGATAGGTGATCATCTAGGATGATCTGCTTAATCAGACCGACTTAATATGGTTTCCCTAATTAGGGTTTCTATTTTCAATGGATCGTCCAGGATGATATTTTGATCATCTAGGATGATATGATAAAAAAAATTGAATATCTAACTCACTAAAATTCTCCCCTTGAGTGTGTATGTGCAAGGTTACTTAGCTTGGGGATCCATTACATTACATTTGACCCAAGAAAGGGAAAAAGAATACATTTAACACAGACACACCTGATCTTGAGCTGGCTTGAATTGCACTTAACTTTGTGGACCTGAAAGGTTAAGCAATCAAATAGAAACAAAAATATTTGTTATCATCAAAATCATAATCCTTGAATCCAGATTTGCAGCAATCTCCCCCTTTTTGATGATGGCAAATATTTGTTAGATAATTTCCAATTCAGCAAGTAAAACACAGAGCAAGGAAAAACTAAGCAATGCAAATTTTACTAGCACTGACAAATAGTATAATGACATTGAACACTAATAACCTAAAATAGTACAATAACCCAAAGTATTAACAACATAAACTACTCCCTCTTTTGATATCTCAAAAAAGAGGAAACAAAAAAAGACACAGAAAAATATAGAGAAGAAAGACAGTACAAAACTTCATCGAAAAATAAATAGGAAAAACAAAACAAACTAAAAGTAGGAGGGGCCCTGATAAGGTGGAGGAGGGGGTGGTTGTGGCAAAAAAAGACTGTGGTGGTGGCTTTTTTTTTTGAATCGATCTGTTCCTGTAAATCAAAATTCTTCCTTAATTTTCAATTCAAAAGCTAATAAGAAGAAATCGACGGGTTGAAATCTTGAAAAGTTAGAAAATCTATTTTTGTAACTCCTATCTCAGATTACTTGAAGGTTCAAATTCCTTCGAAACAAAAATCTAATTCAAAAGAGAAGAAGTTAGATAAGAAACTTGATCTCTTCATACTTCATTCCAGAAAAAATATATGATAAAATAGTTTTGCAAATTAGAGAATCAGAAAACATGATTTTCACTCTCAAGTGTTTGAATATATTATGTGGTATATGAATTCTTCTAAGATTTTTAAAGGATTTGAAAGAGGAGGAAGCTTATTGCTTGGTGGGCTCATTTTGTGCCTCTTTTTTAATTATTTGACACACTTTGTACATCTTTGGATTTTTTATACACTTTATGTATCTTTTCAATTTGGCGAGCATTGCACATCTTTTAAGTGTTTGGCTCATTTTGTGCCTCTTTTTTCAGTTGATTGGTGCACTTTGCACATCTTTTGCAAGCTTCATTTCTTTCAAAAACTCTAAAAGACTCTCAATTGTGAGATTATCTTCTAGATATAAGAGAAGAAAAGAATACTCACTCTATCAGATAAGAAACAGTAATCCACAAAACAGAATCATTCTCATATGGTAAATGCAATCGCTTGATTAAGAATACACAAAAGTGATTCAATGATTTAGAACACTACTTATATGAGATAGATTACTGTAGGAAGATAAAAAAAACTATCTATTTCAAAGTCCAACTTTTTAAAAATATTTATATTCAAAAAGAAAAATACACTATTGAAGAAGTTAGAGGAAGTGAAAATAATCATCAATGTTTCTTCCCTTTAACTGTTTTAGAGAAGTCAATCACTACTTACAAGCTTCTAAACAAAAATAAGGCAAAATACTTATTTAGGAATCAAATTTATCAGCAATAATGAGCAGTGATCTGATTTTGAAGAAAATAAATAGTAAATCAAAAACAAGAGGAAAGCGCCAAAATGAAATAATCGAATCAGGTAAACAAGAACAACAAACAAAAATCAGCAGAGAATGAAAACCACGAATAAAGAAATAGATAATCAAATCAAATAAAAAATAAATGAAAAATGAAAAATAGAAAATTCAGAAAGAAGTAATCATCAAATTTATGCATTTATATCAATCGCACTTAATTTGGTCCTTAAGATGCTGAATGTGTCAAAGGCCAGTTGTTTAGTAAAGGTAGCAGCTAGTTGGTTTTAGGTTCTACATGGTGTAACTCAATATCTCCTGTGGTAACATGGTCCCTAATGAAGTGATGTCATATGTCAATGTGTTTGGTCCTTGAGTGTTGGATAGGATTTTTAGAGATATAGATGACACTAGTGTTATCACCTAGAACCAAAATTATGCCAACAGTAAATCCTAAATCCAAAATTTGTGGCTTCAACCAAAGAATTTGGGCCACATAACTTCCTAAGGTAATATACTCAGGTTCAGTAGTGGAAAGAGCAACAGAGTTTTGTTTTCTACTGGACCAGGAGACTAAGGACTATCCCATGAACTGACAAGTTCCAGAAGTGCTCTTTCTATCCGCCCTATATCCTGCAAAATCAGAATCAGAATATCCGATTATTTCAAAAGAAGTATTATGTCTAGGATACTAGATTCCTAAGTTTGGGGTCTCTCAGAGTTATCTAAGGATTCTCTTAACTACAGTTAGGTGAGATTCTTTAGAATCAGCTTGACATCTAACACAGAGACAAACACTAAATATTATATCAGGTCAGTTGCAAGTCAAGTAAAGCAGTGATCCATTTATTCCTCTATACTTCTTCTAATCAACAAATTTTCCATTTGAGTCCTTATTTAACTGGACAGTAGAGCTCATGGGAGTGTTTATTGGCTTGGCTTTATCCATTTCGTATTTCTTCAAGATGTCCTTAACGTACTTTTATTGATTAAGAAAGGTTCCATCATCCAATTGCCTTATGCTAAACCCCAAATAGTATGACAATCCTCCCATCATACTCATCTAAAACTCTATACTCATTATTTTAGAAAAATTATCACATAAATTTTGATCAGAAACCTAAAAAGTATATCATCAATATATATCTGGAAAATGAGTAAATAACCTCCTACTTTCCTTAGAAAAAGGGTGGTGTCTAAGCTCCCCTTAACAAACTTCCTTTCTAGTAGGAATGTGCTATGCTTCTCATTCCAAGCTCTAGGTGCCTGTTTTAATCCATACAATCCATTTTTTAATTTGTAAACATAATTTGGAAATTGGAAACTCTCAAAACCTGGGGGTTGCTCTAAAAACACATCTTTTTTTATTACCTCATTTAAGAAGGCACTCTTGACATCCATTTGAAAAAGCTTAAATCCCTTATAATACGTAAAGGCTAGTAGTACTCTAATGGCTTCCAATCTAGATGATTTCCCATTGTTAAGAATGAAGACCTTACAACCAAAGACATAGAGGTGAGACAGGTGTGGTGTTCTACCCTTAATGATCTCATAGGATATCTTATTCAGATTGGATCTAATATTTACCCTATTCAACACACAATAGGTTGTATTCACCACTTCTCCCCAAAAGTATTTTGGAAGTGAATACTCAGCAAGAATGGCTCTAGCGGCTTCCACAAAGGTCCTGTTCTTTTTTCAGCTTCCTCGTTCTGTTGAGGCGTCCTAGGAGCTGAAAAGTTGTGACTAATCCTTTGCTCCTCACAAAACGTTCTAAAACTAACATTCTCATACTCTCCACCATGATCGCTATGAATGGTCAAGATCTCACAACCTAGCTTCTTTTGAATCCAAGTGGAGAGGGTTTTAAATTCATCAAACGACTCAATTTTATGTGACAAAAATCTAATCCAAGTGAACCTCGAGTAATCATCAACAATCATAAATCCATATGCTTTCCCCCTAAGCTGGCAGTGCTAATGGGTCCAATAAATCCATGTGAAGGACTTCTAATGGTCTAGAGGTGCTGAAGATCTTAATAGGGTGGAAAGAGGATTGGACTTTTTTCGCTAATTGACTGGAATTACATAGGTGGTCCTTAGTGAACTTAAGCTTGGGGACATCTCTAACTAAGTCTTTTTGGGTTGCTCTTCTAAGGATTTCATACTGGCATGACATAACCTTCTATACCATAGCCAAGACTCATCAACAACAATTTTTAAGCAGAATGAAGCATCATGTTATTTAAATTAAGCATATAGATATTATTAATCCTCTTTCGTTGTAAAATAGTGTTATTATTTAAGCTGATAATGCAAGTGTTTGCCGAGAACTTTATGGTGAACCCTTTGTCACAGAGTTGACTGATGCTAAGCAAGTTGTGTTTCAGTCTATGTATAATCAAAACATTTTCAATTAAAAGATTCTTAGAGTTTCAGATTATACAAGCGCCCACCACTTTCCTAGTAGTGTTGTCTCTAAGAGTGACCTTACCTCCAGCCCTGGCCTCCAGCGAACTGAATTGGTTTACATCTCCAATCATATGCCTTAAATATCCATTGTCCAAGTACCTCATGCTCTCACAAGGTCTTGTGTGAGATTACTCATATAAAATCATCAAATGTTAGATTTAGGAACCCAAACAAGTTTGGGTTCCTTCGTATGAAAAGAAGAATGCACTGCATGTGTATTATGTTATGAATCATTCAATTTGGGCCTCCACACCCAATGTGTACAATGGTGAATAGTGCAGGTGTGGGAGATATGTCCTAACATGCCACAAGAGAAACATCTAATGCTAGGAAAAGTGTTAACTAATCTGTGTGGGTGATAGTGCCTCTTCTTAGGTTTAGATGATGCATGCCTGATGATTGTGTATAAAATTCTTCAAGTGATGGAGGTTATTTATTTTTTATAAGAGCGATTAATTCAGTGTTAAAATTTTTTTTTGAACTGTCCAAAATTGAATTTTTGACTCTCAATGCATGCTCCTTACTCTCTACTTCAAATGCATGAGTTTCTAATTCCTTGAATGTAGTTTCTAATTCAACATATAATTCTTTCAATGAATCATGCTCAATAATCAAATCAGAATGCTTTTTATTTAACTCATCAAATTCATCGAATAATGACATGTGATTGCTATCAAGTGAAGAATGATCTTTAAGCAAAACGCTTGCTCTTTTTAAGGTTCAAGAGTTCTAATTTATGGCTAGCATGCAATTTCTTAAGTTTCCTATATGATGAATGAATTTTTTTAGAAACAACAAGTAAATGATCATAGGTTAGTTCACATTCCTCTTCTTGGTCAGAAAGACCAAGATGTTCATCTACCATCAAACACAAGTTTGTAGTATCCTCTTTAACTTCAGTCTCAGAGGAGTCCGATGTAGAATCTACCCAAAAAGCCTTTTGAATCCATTTCTTATCCTTCTTGAACATGGGCTTCTCCTCACCCATCTCCTTGCTTTGGTGACCCTTAAGTGTAGGACAATCAGCTTTCATATGTCCTGGCTTCCTACATTCAAAGCAAACTGTATCAGGAGAACCTTTAGAATTTTTGCTATTCTTATCTTTATTCCATTTTTGATAATTCTTATGTTTCTTCCTTAGAAAGCTTTTGAATTACCTAGTGATTAAGGCAATAACATCACTTTCAGACCCAGAAGAATCAATCTTCGTATCGTTAGCCTTCAGTGCCATAGTTTTCTCTTTCTTTTTCTCACCTGCATCAAGTTATCTTTGGTTCACTCCTTACTCATAAGCAATCAGTGTCCAAGTAAGTTATCAATAGAATAAGTGTTCAAATCCTTGGATTCAATGATCGCAGTTATCTTGAAATCATAGTAAGAAGGCAAACATCTTAGAATTTTGTTAATTTTCTCATTGTTAGTGAGTTCTCTTCCCAAGGCATGGAGGGAGGTGACAATTTGTGTAAACCTAGTATACATTTCAGATATTGACTCATTAGGTTTCATGCGAAAGAGTTCATTATCGTGAAGCAAGATATTCAATCTAGATTGCTTAACTTCTGATGTGCCTTCATAAGTAATGCATAATTTATACCAAATTTCTTTACTAATTGTGCAAGTAGAGACACATATGTAATACTCAAATTTTAATGCACAAAAAAAATAGTTTAAGCATTTTACATTCAGTTGTACTAAATCTCGATCATCAAACATCCATTTAGTAAAATGAAGTTTAGTTTTCATGCCATCAACTAATCTAAATCGTGCAGAGTATCCATCTTTAACAATTATCCACATGCCATAATCTATAGATTAAAAAAGGATGGACATGCGAGTTTTTCAAAAATCAAAAGATCTATTATCAAATAAAGGTGGTCGAGTGATTGAATATCCTTTCATGGTGTTTCTACTACCAAAGTTATCCATGGGTCAGATTTAAAAGTTTTTCAAAACTTGATTTTATAAATCTGGCTCTGATACCACTTGAAAGTTTGTTAGGGTTGTTAAGCCCTTATAAACTAGCCTAAGGCTAACCAAGAGGGGGGTGAATTAGTAGTTTTTAAAATTCTTAAGCAAAAATGATTTTGAAAACCTTTTTGAATTTTTTAAAACAATTATAATAGCATATTGATGTGGAGATGATTAATGAACCAAAATAATAACTTTAATCACATGATCATCTATAGAAAATTAAAGTGCAGAAAATAAAAGTGGAACAGTAAAAGAATGAATACACCAGATTTTATAGTGGTTCGGTCAACTTGACCTACATCCACTCGCTAGAGCCTACCCTCTAGCTATTGCATTAAGACTCAGTGACTCTCCTTCTGCTCCCACAGCAAGGTGGAGAAACCTTTACAAAAACTCTTTTTCACCAACCCTGATGAGGTAGAGAACCCGAACTCTTTTTGCTTCCTCCTAAACTAGGCAGAGAACCGAAACTCCTTTTGCTTCCTCCTGAAGCAGGAACGGAATCTTACCTCCTTTCACTTCCTCTTGGAATAGGCAAAGAACCTTAATTTTCTTGCTAACGATCCTTCCCACATAGCCACCAAAGGACAAGGGATGATGATTGGAGAAGATCACTCGAATCATTACTTAGAGTAACCTTTGTGAACACCTCATAAAATCCCCCTCACAAGATTCTCTCTCTCTCCCAAGCTCTCCCTCTCCCTCTCAAGATTCTCTCTAGTGAGGACAACGACAAAATATCTCAACATTAGCAAACAAGAGATCTTAAATAGAAGGGCTCAAAAATTGCCCTAAATTTCAACTTACTATCAAATATCATCCAGGATGATTCTACGATTGTCCTGTACGATCAATGTAAATTAACCCCTTTTGGCCTGGATGATTTGGTCCTCTGGATGATTAAAAGACATGGTTTATTCTGATCATCCGGGATGATTTTGCGATCGTCCAAGATGATTAGCTCTAAATTAGGAATATCATCCAATACATAGTTTAGGACATCCAGGAGAAAATTCTGGATGATCTAAATAAAATGACTTGATTATCCTGTACGATTAGTTTAAAAATGCCCAATATCATTTAGCATATAGTTTGGGTCATTCGGGATAATTATGTTGGATGATTTCAAAATAACTGATCGTCAAGGAAGGTAAAGCTATTATCCTGTACGATTAGTACAAAAGGGAAATATCATCTAGCACATAGTTCGGGTCATCCAGGTGAGATATATTGGACGATGAGGATTTATAATTGATCATCTAGGACGATCTTGCGATCGTCTTGGATGGTGTGATCGATCAATCAATCCTTAATTACTTTTTTTAATCAGCTGACTAATTTAGGCATGATTTTAATGAATCTTTCAGGATGATACATAGATCATCCTATACGATTAGCCAAAATTCCTAAAATAAAACCTTTCCTAAAAAAGTCTGGTGGCTGAGATGTTTTGATTTGAGCATATCATCTTGGTTGATAGGGGATCATCCAGAATAATATGCTTAGTTAGACCGACTTAATATGGTTGCCCTAACTATAATTTCTATTTTCGATGGATCATTTAGGATGATATTTGATTATCCAGGATGATATGATCAAATTAGAGTAGAAACTCTAACTCACTAAAATTCTTCAACTAACTGTTTGTGTGTAAGGTTACTTAGCTTGGTGATCCATTACATTATATTTGACTCAAAAAAAGGAAAAAGAATACATTTGAATACAGACACATCCGATCTTAAGTTGGCTTGAATTGGACTTGATCTAGTAGACATGAAAGGTTAGGTAATCAAATAGAAATATAAATGTTTATTATAATCAAAATTATAATCCTTGAATCCAAATTTATTATAATACATTCTCCCAATTTTGATCCTCTATAATGGGCATATTCCTACCCCATCATACTATCTCCTTGTTTTGATCCTATATGATGGGCATATTACAGCCCCATCATACGATCTCTTAGTTTCGATCCTCTATGATGGGCATATTCCTACACCGTTATATGATCTTTTAGTTTTGATCCTCTATGATGGGCATATTCCTACCCTATCATATGATCTTCCAGCTTGGATCCTTTGTGATGGGTATATTCTGACCCCATCACATAATCTCCCATTTTTATTCCTCTATGATGGGCATATTCCGACCCCATTATGTAATATCCCTGATTTAATCTGCTATGATGGGTATATTCATACCCCATCAACAAATCTCCTAGTTTTGATCCTCTGTAATGGGCATATTCCTATCCCATCATATGATCTCCTAGTTTTGATCCTCTATGATGTGCATATTCCTACCCCATTATATGATCTCCTATTTTTATTCTTCTGTGATGGGCATATTCCTACACAATCATACGATCTACTAATTTTCATCCTCTATGATTGGCAAATTCCTACCCCATCATATGATCTACCGATTTGGATACTTTATAATGGGCATATTCCTACACCTCTATATGATCTCCCAGCTTTGATCCTCTTAGATGGGCATATTCCTATCCCATCATACGATCTCCTAGTTTCAATCCTCTGTGATGGATATATTCCTACCACATTATATGATCTTCTAATTTTTATCCTCTATGATGGCCATATTGTTACCCCATCATATGATCTTCTAGTCTTGATCCTCTAAGATAGGCATATTGCTACCCCATCAAATGATCTCCCAGTTTTGATCCTCTTTAATAGGCATATTCCTACCCCATCATATGATCTTTTGGTTTTGATCCTCTGTTAAGTGCTTATTCTTATGCCATGAAATAACCTCCTTATTTTTTCCCTCTATGATGGGCATTTTCCTCTCCCAACATGTGATATCCTAGTTTTGATCCTCCGTGATTGGCATATTCTTACCCCATCATATGATCGGCCAGTTTTGATCCCCAATGTTGGGCTTATTTGTACCCTATCATACAGTCTCTTAGTTTTGATTCTTTATAATGGGCATATTCCTACCCCATCATATGATCTCCCAATTTCAATCCTCTGTAATCGGTATATTCCTACGCCATCATACGATCTCCTAATTTTGATCCTCTATGTTTGGCATATTCGTACCCCATCATAGGATCTACCAGCTTGGATCCTTTATGATGGGCATATTCCTACCCCATCATTTGATCTACCAATTTTGTTCCTCTGTGATGGGCATATTCCTACCCCATCATGCGATCTCCCAATTTTGATCCTCTATGATGGGTGTATTCCTACCCCATCATATGATCTCTTAGTTTTGATCCTTTATGATAGGTATATTCTTACCCCATCAAATGATCTTCTCATTTTCGTCCTCTATGATGGGCATATTTCTACCCCATTATATGATCTACTATTTTTATTCTTCTATGATGGTCATATTCCTACCCCATCGCACGATCTACTAATTTTAATCCTCTATGAAAATCATATTCGTGCCCCATCATATGATCTGCCAGTTTAGATCCTTTATAATGGGCATATTCCACCCCTATCATACGATCTCCCAATTTTGATCCTCTTTGATGGGCATATTCCTACCCCCATCATATGATCTCTTAGTTTTGATCCCCTGTAATGGGCATATTCCTACCCCATCATACAATCTCCTTATTTTGATCCTGTATGGTGGGTCTATTCCTACCCCATCAAATGTTCTCCTACTTTCGATCCTCTCTAATGGGCATATTCCTACCCCATCACATAATCTCCCCATTTTGTTCCTCTTTAAAGGGCATATTACAACCCTATCATGTGATTTCCTAGTTTTGATCATCTATGATGGGTATATTCCTACCTCATCATATGATCTCCCAATTTTAATCCTCTCTAATGGGTATATTACTACCCCATTATATGATCTTTTAGTTTTGATCCTCTATGATGGACATATTTCTACCCCATCATATGATCTCCCAATTTTGATTCTCTGTGATTGGCATATTCCTACCCCTTCATATGATCTCCCAATTTTGATCCTTTATAATGGGTATATTCATACCCCGTCATATGATCTCCAAGTTTTGATCCTCAATGATGGGCATATTCCTACTCCTTTATACGATCCTCCAGTATTAAACCTCTGTGATGGGCATATTCTTACCACATCATATGATCTCCTAATTTTTATCCTCTGTGATAGGAATATTCCTACCCCATCATACGATCTCTCAGTTTTGATCCTCTTTAATGGGCATATTCCAACCCCATTATTTGATCTCCCAGTTTCAATCCTCTTTGATGGGCATTTTCCTACCTCATCATACGATCTAATAGTTTTGATCCTCTATGAAGTGCATATTCCTACCCCATCAAATGACCACCTAGTTTTTTTCCTCTATAATGGGCATATTCCAACCCCATCATATGATCTCCAAGTTTTATTCTTTTGTGATGAGCATATACCTACCCTATCATGCAATCTCCTAGTTTCAATCCCCTATGATGGGTATATTTCTACCCCATCATATGATCCCCTAATTTTGATCCTCTATAATGGGCATATTCCTACCCCATCAAATAATCTCCCAATTTTGACCCTCTGTGATTGGCATATTCCTATGCCATCATATGATCTCCTAGTTTTGATCCTAATTTATAGGTATATTTCTACCCCATCATAAGATGTACCAGCTTAGATCCTTTATGATGAGTATATTCCTACCCCATCTTAAGATCTCCTAATTTTGTTCCTCTGTGATGGGCCTATACCCACCCCATCAAATGAACTCCTAGTTTTGATCCTCTATGATGGGCATATTCTTACCCCATTATATAATCTCCTAATTTTGATCCTCTTTGATGGGCATATTCCTATCCCATTATAAGATCCCTCATTTTTGTTCCTCTGTGATGGGCATATTCAAACCCCCTTAAATGATCTACCAATTTTGATCATTTAAGATTGGTATATTTCTACTTGATAACATAATATGCCAATTTTGATCCATTGTAATGGGCATATTCTTACCCATCACACATCTCCCAATTTTGATCCTCTTTAAAAAGCATATTGCTATCCCATCATATGATCTCCCAATTTTGATCCTCTGTCATGGGCATATTCCTTCCCCATTATACAATCTCCCAGTTTCC
Source organism: Dendrobium chrysotoxum (assembly GCA_019925795.1). Lineage (NCBI taxonomy): Eukaryota > Viridiplantae > Streptophyta > Magnoliopsida > Asparagales > Orchidaceae > Dendrobium > Dendrobium chrysotoxum. Next base: position 46,336,155 of record CM034313.1, on the reverse strand, counting down.
ATCCTCTATAATGGGCATATTCCTACCCTATCAAATGATGTTCCAGTCTCGATCCTCTATGATGGGCATATTTTTACCCCATCACATGATCTCCCAATTTTGATCCTCTATGATGGGCATATTCCTACCCCATCATACGATCTTCTACTTTCGATCCTATATGATTAATATATTCCTACCCCATCATATAATCTCCATATTTCAATCATCTTTGATGAGCATATTCCGACCCCATCAGTCGATCTCCTAGTTTTGATCCTCTGTGATGGGCATATTCCTACCCTATCATATGATCTCCTAGTTTTGATCCTCTAAGATAGGCATATTCCTACCCCATTATACGATCTCCCATTTTTGTTCATCTATGATGGCATCTTTCTACCCCATCATATAATCTTCCAGTTTGGATCCTTTGTGATGGGCATATTCCTACCACATCATGTGATCTGCTAGTTTGGATCCTTTGTGATGGGCATATTACTAACCCATCATTTGATCTTCTAATTTTGATCCTCTATAATAGGCACATTCCTACCCCATCATATGATCTCCTAGTTTTGATCCTCTGTGACGGTTATATTCCTACCCTATTTTTGATCTCCTAGGTTTGATCATCTAAGATGGGCATACTCCTACCCCATTATACGATCCACCATTTTTGTTCCTCTATGATGCGCATATTCTACCCAAACATTACATCTTTCAGTTTTGATCCTTCGTGATGGGTATATTCCTACCCCATCATATGATCTGCCAGTTTGGATCCTTTGTGGTGGGATATTCCTACCCCATTATACGATCTCCCAATTTTGATCCTCTATGATGGGCATATTCCTACCCCATCATATGATCTCCTAGTTTTGTTCCTCTATTATGGGCATATTTCTATCCCATCATGTGATCTCCTAGTTTGGATGTTATGTGATGGGTATATTCCTACCCCATCAAATAATATCCTAGTTTTGATCCTCTATGATGGGCATATTCTTATGCCATCATATGATTTCCTAGTTTTGATCCTCTGTAATGGGCGTATTCCTTCCACATTATATGATCTCCGATTTTTATTCCTCTGTGATGGGTATATTCTTACCCCATCTTACTATCTACCAATTTTGATCCTCTATGATGGGCATATTCCTAGACCATCATATGATCTGCCAGTTTAGATCCTTTGAAATGGGCATATTCCTACCTCATCATACGATCTCCCAGTTTTAATCCTCATTTATGGGCATATTCCTACCCCATTATATGTTCTCTTGGTTTTGATACTCTGTGATGGGCATATTCCTACCCCATCATAAAATCTCCTTGTTTTGATCCTTTGTGGTTGGCCTATTCCAACCTCATCAAATGTTCTTCTACTTTTGATCCTTAGTGATGGGCATATTCTTACACAATCATACAGTCTCGCAATTTAGTTCCTCTGTGATGGGCACTATACAACACCATCTAGCGATTTCCCAATTTTGATCCTCTATAATGGATATATTCTTATCCCATTATATGATCTCCCAGTTTCAATCCTTTATGTTGGGCATATTCCTACCCCATCATATGATCTTATAGCCTTGATCCTCTGTGATGGGCATATTTCTACCCCAACACACAATCTACCAAATTTGACCAACGTAGATAGGAATATTCCTACCTCATCATACGATCTCCTAGTCTCAATCCTTTATGATAAGCATATTCCTACCCCATCATACAATCTCCAAATTTTGATACTTTGTGAAGGGCATATTCCTACCCAATCATATGATCTCCTAGTTTTGATCCTCTTTGATGGGCATATTCCTACCCCATCATACAATCTTCTAGTTTTTATCCTTTATGATGGGTATATTCCTACCCCATTATATGATCTCCCAATTTTGATTCTCAATGATTGTTATATTCCTACTAGTTCATATAATTTTCCAGTGTTAATCCTCTATGGTGGGCATATTCCTACCCCATCATATGATCTCCTAATTTTGATCCTCTGTGAAAGGCATATTCCTACCCCATCATACGATCTTCTAGTTTTTATCCACTTTGATGGGTATATTCCTACCCCATCATACGATCTCCTAGTTTCTATACTCTTTGAGGGGCATAATCCTACCCCATCATATGATATCCTAGCTTCGATCCTTTATGAAGTGCGTATTCCTACCCCATCATACGGTCTCCTAATTTTATTCCTTTGTGAAAGGCATGTTCCAACCCCATCATGTGATCTACTAGCTTTGATCATCGTGATGGGCAAATTCCTACAACATCACACGATCTCCAAGTTTTGATCCTCTATGATGGGCATATTCTTATGGGCATATTCTTATGGGCATACGATCTCCAAGCTTTGATCATCGTGATGGGCAAATGCCACTGTTACAGAGTTAGCTCTTTCTTCTTCTCCTTTCTCAGATTCATCTTGGGTGATTATAGATGATGTACCAGAAAGCTCCTCGCCAAGTGTTACTGCCCACTTAGGTGACCACTACTTGGCAGATTTGCCAGATCAGATCCACCCTTCAGGTATTTCTTATCATGCTTTGTAATTCTACATTTCTTTTCTTATCCCTTTTTTCTTTCTTATAACTCTAATTGTGTCTCATGTTCAGGTTCAGAGCTAGCATGTGTTACGTCCAGAGTACCTTCTCGAGCTCGTAGATATTTTGGTCGTCTGCTGCCGAGTAGTGCTCGTCACATTGTTACTACACTGCGGCACCTACTACTAGGAGTGGACCTTGATGATTTGCCATTACCGGATTTGACTAGTTTCTGTGTTGAGGCTTCTTTACTTCTAGACTGTGCTGCAACTTCTGGACTTCGGGATACTGCTTTAGAGACATGGGAGTACCTTTGCCGTGTTATTGCTTTTGGGTTGTACCGATTACACTTTGTCTTCCAGGAGTTAGCAGTTGGAGTTCCTGATGGTTTAGAGGATGGAGTGAGAGTTGCTTGGGATAGGATAAAGAGGTCCCGCATGGATCTTGACTTTGGCCTTCAGACTTTGAGGCGTTGCCAGCGGGACATTTCAGAGGAGCAACTTGAGCTTTTAGAAATATCAGCAGAGCTCAGGGCTTTGAGGCAGAGGGGGAAGCTTCTTTTGGAGAGACGACTAGAGCTTCGAGCAGCAGCCGCTTATACTGAGGAGGACTTTGTTTGGATAGTAGCTGAGGTTGAGAGATTAGAGCAGGCTTTGTCGTCATCAACTGAAGAGTTTGACTTGTTGTATCATCAGTTGGAGACCACTCAGACTAGACGGATGATGCTACAGGATCATTCGCTCAGAGTTAGACAGCAGATATGCAGCATTTAGTTCAGACTTTGATAGCTTCTCTGGCCTCTTCCTGGTACGTACATGTATATTTTCTATATGTTTACACATGTATGCTTTCTTTCTCTTTTGTTTTATTTTCTTGACATATTTGAGAATTTTAGTCTTTCTATTTTGTCAAATGTGACTTAACCCTTAGGTTTGTGAGTCTAAAAAATTGAGAAAGTTCGGCCCTTAAGCTTGTTGAACTTTGTGAATTTAGCTCGACCCTTAGGTTTGTGAGCAATGCAATTTCGTAATTCCCTTATTTTCTTTGGCGAAAGTATAAAATTACCTCTTGACTTTCCATAAGGGGATTGAACTTATCTCCTACATTACAGGAGAATAGAAAATTGCCTCCTGTCTTTCAGGAGGAGATTTGAGATTTATCTTCTGCATTACGGGCCAATTTGTATATATAAAAATCTTTATGTGTGATATTTTTTTAGATATTGACCATTAATTGGTGGCATGGGCCTTTGACCTTTTAGGTCTATAAGTTGATAGGCTCCCCCTTCATACACTATTTCAATGATGAAGGGCCCTTCCCAAACTAGATCAAATTTACCGCCAAGGCGACGGTGAGGGATTATAGGTCTCCGGCGAACCAGAACAAGTTCACCTTCCTTAAAGCTTCTAGGACGAACCATTCGATCATGAGCCCTAGTCATTCTTGCCTTATAGGATTCTAGACTTTGTTGAGCTTGAAGTCGGAATTCGTCAAGAGCCTCAAGTTCTTCAAGTCGTAGGAGATCATTTTCTTCTTTGGTTAATTTGTATTGAACAGCAATACGAAGAGATGGCAACTCAACCTCAAGAGGTAATATTGCCTCTGTTCCAAAAACTAGAGAATATGGGGTGGCCTGGGTTGCAGTTTTCTAAGTGGTACGATATGCCAAGAGAGCTTCTGTCAACTTATCGTGCCATTCCCTTTTCTTTTTAGAGAGAATTTTCTTAAGCAATTTTACCAAGGTTTTGTGAAAAGCTTCAGCTAAACCATTGGCTCTTGGATTGTATATCGAAGAATAGCGCCAATCTATCTTATGTCGTTCAAGAAATTTCTAGATTTTAGCACTTTGAAAGGCCGTACCATTATCAGATATAACTCGACGTGGTACTCCAAATCGATAGACAATATTATCTCGAAAGAATTTCATCACGTTATCTGCTTTCACTTCTCTAAAGGGAATTGCTTCAGCCCATTTTGAGAAGTAGTCAGTGGCAGCAAGGATGAACCGATGTCCTAAAGAAGATGGTGGTTCTATAGGACCTATTATATAGGTACCCCAGCTTTCAAATGGCCATGACGCTACTGTAGGATGTAGCGGGTTGGGAAGTCGATGCATGATATCTCCATGCACTTGACATTGATGGCATTTCTTAGCATGGTCGATACACTCCTGAACCATGCTTGGCCAAGAATATCCCATACGTTTGATTTTGATTTTCATTTTCGGACCAGATTGGTGTGCACCACACAATCCCTCATGAACTTCACTTAGAACCTTTTGGGATTCATCAGGACCCAAACATCGTAGCCACATTTGATCAAATGATCTACGATATAACGTGACATTCACAAAAGCATATCTTAATGCTCTTCGTGATATTTGTGAAGCCATGGATTTCTTTTCAGGCAATCTCCCTTCCTTGAAGTATCTTATGAATGGATCTCTCCAATCATTTTCATCAGATACAGCCAGGCTCTCTTGCATTTCTTTCCCTTCGTCATCTTGTATGATAGCTGGAGTTCATGCATGTCTATTTTGAACTGTTATGAGAATTGGATCCTCCTGCGGGTTTGCTAATTCTTTGGCTAGCTTTGCCAGCGCATCAGCTTTGCCATTTTCACTACGCGTAATTCTAGTTAGAGTTACCTCAGGAATTTGTTGTAGGAGTTTCAATACATACTCATGATATGAGATGAATTCAGCCTTATTGATTTTGAAAGCGCCAATTACTTGTTTAATTATGAGTTGAGAATCTCCATATATATGGAGTTTCTGAATTTTCATGTGAATCGCCAACTCAAGGCCCGCTATTAAGGCTTCATATTCAGCCTCATTATTAGTGCGAGGCTCTGTTAAGCTATAGGAATATCGAAGTATCCCTTTTTCTGGCGTAACAAATAGAAGGCCAATGCCCACTTGAATTGTTGGAAATTTAGGTGGCTTGGCTGGTTTTCTTGATGAAGCTCCGTCGAAATAGAGCTCCCATTCTTGTCAATTTTCTCTTTCTTCCACCTCAAGTGTCTGCTCATCTGGCAGTTCATCATTGAGTGGAGAATCTGCAGGTAAAGGATGGGCTGCTAGAAAATCAGCTAGAGCCTGTCCCTTTACTGCTTTTTGTGGCATATATGTTATGTCAAATTGCATTAGCAAGACAGCCCATTTAGCTCAGAGTTGGACAGCATGTTGATCTCCAATTTTTATCCTCTCTAATAGGCATATTCGTAGCCCATCATATTATCTTTTAGTCTTGGTCCTTTATGGGAATATTTTTACTTCATCACATGATCTCCTAGTTTTAATCCTCTATGATGGGCATATTCCTACCTTATCATACGATCTCCAAGTAATGTTCCTCTGTGATGGGCATTTTCCTACCCCATCATATGATCTCCTAGTTTCGATCCTATATGATGGGTATATTCCAACCCCATCATACGATCTCTTATTTTGTATCCTCAATAATGGGGCATACTCTTACCCCCTCCTACGATTTTCCATTCTCGATCCTCCATGATGGGCATATTCCAACGCCATCATAAGATCTCTCAATTTTGATCCTCTATGACGGTCATATTCCAACCCCGTCATATGAGCTACCAGGTTGGATTCTTTGTGATGGGCATTTTCTTACACCATCTTAAGATCTCTAAGTTTTGTTCCTTTATGATGTGCATATTCCTATCCCATCATTCGATCTCCCAATTTTAATCCGATATGATGGGTATATTTCTACCGCATTATATGATCACCTAGTTTTGATCCTCTATGATAGGTGTATTCCTACCATATCATATGATCTCCAAGCTTTGATCCTCTATGATGGGCATATTCCTACCCCATTGTATGATCCCCTTTTTTTATCCCTCTGTGATTGACAAATTCTAACCTCACCAAACAATCTACTAATTTTAATCATCTAAGATGGGAATATTCCTACCCGATCATATGATATGCTAGTTTGGATCCTTTATAATGGGCATATTCCCACCCCATCAAATGATCTCAGAGTTTTGATCCTCTTAGATGGGCATATTGCTACCCCATCACATGATCTCCAAGTTTTAATACTCTGTAATGGGCATATTCCTACCCCATCATGCGATCTCCCAATTTTGATCCTCTGTAGTCGGTATATTCCTACACCATCATTTGATCTCCCGATTTCTATTCTCTATGATGGGCATTTTCCTACTACGTCATTTATGAGCATATTCTTACCCCATCTTGTGATCTGCCAGTTTTTATCCTCTATGATGGGTATATTCCTAACCCATCATACGATCTCGTAGTTTTGATCCTCTATGATGGGCATATTACTACCCCATTATACGATCTCCTAATTTCGATCCTCTATGATGGGCATATTCCTACCCCATCAAATAATCTCCTAGTTTCGATGCTCTATGCTGGCCATATTCCTACCCCATTATACGATCTCCTAGTAATGTTCCTCTGTGATGGGCATATTCCTACCCCATCATATGATCTCCTAATTTTGATCCTCTGTGAAAGACATATTCCTACCCGATCATACGATCTTCTAGTTTTTATCCTCTTTTACGGGTATATTCCTACCCCATCATACGATCTCCTAGTTTTTATACTCTTTGAGGGGCATAATACTACCCCATCATATGATATCCTAGCTTCGATCCTCTATAAAGTGCGTATTCCTACCCCATCATATGATCTCCTAATTTTATTCCTTTGTGAATGGCATATTCCAACCCCATCATGCGATCTACTAGCTTTGATCATTGTGATGGGCATATTCCAACAACATCACACGATCTCCAAGTTTTGATCCTCTATGATGGGAATATTCTTAGCCCATCATGCGATCTCCAATTTTTATCCTCTCTAATGGGCATATTCTTAGCCCATCATATTATCTTTTAGTCTTGGTCCTTTTTTGTGGGAATATTTTTACTTCATCACATGATCTCGTAGTTTTAATCCTCTATGATGGGCATATTCCTACACCATCATACGATCTCCAAGTAATGTTCCTTAGTGATGGGCATTTTCCTACCCCATCATATGATCTCCTAGTTTTGATCCTATATGATGGGTATATTCCAACCCCATTATACGATCTCTTATTTTGTATCCTCAATAATGGGGCATACTCTTACCCCATCATACGATTTCCCATTCTCGATCCTACATGATGGGCATATTCCAACACCATCATAAGATCTCTCAATTTTGATCCTCTATGATGGTCATATTCCAACCCCGTCATATGATCTACCAGGCTGGATTCTTTGTGATGGGCATTTTCTTACACCATCTTAAGATCTCTAAGATTTGTTCCTTTATGATGGGCATATTCCTATCCCATCATGTGATCTCCCAATTTTAATCCGATATGATGGGTATATTTCTACCGCATCATATGATCACCTAATTTTTATCCTCTATGGTGTATTCCTACTATATCATATGATCTCCTAGCTTTGATCCTCTATGATGGGCATATTCCTACCCCATTATATGATCCCCCTTTTTTATCCCTCTGTGATTGACAAATTCTAACCTCACCAAACAATCTACTAATTTTGATCATCTAAGATGAGAATATTCCTACCCAATCATATGATATGCTAGTTTGGATCCTTTATAATGGGCATATTCCCACCCCATCACATGATCTCAGAGTTTTGATCCTCTTAGATGGGCATATTGCTACCCCATCACATGATCTCCAAGTTTTAATACTCTGTGATGGGCATATTCCTACCCCATCATGTGATCTCCCAATTTTGATCATCTGTAGTGGGTATATTCCTACAACATCATTTGATCTCCCAATTTCTATCCTCTATGATGGGCATTTTCCTACTACATCATATGATATTCTAGTCTTGATCCTCTATGATGGGCATATTTTTACCCCATCACATAATCTCCTCATTTTGATCACCTATCATGGGTATATTCCCACCCCATCACACAATCTCCTAGTTTTGATGCTCTGTGATGGGCATATTCCTACCCTATCATATGATGTCCTGGGTTTATTTCTCTTTTATGAGCATATTCTTACCCCATCTTGTGATCTGCCAGTTTTTATCCTCTATGATGGGTATATTCCTAACCCATCATACGATCTCCTAGTTTTGAACCTCTGTGATGGGCATATTACTACCCCATTATACGATCTCCTAATTTTGATCCTCTATGATGGGCATATTCCTACCCCATTAAATGATCTCCTAGTTTCGATCCTCTATGATGGGCATATTCCTACCCCATTATACGATCTCCTAGTAATGTTTCTCTGTGATGGGCATATTCCTACCCCATCATATGATCTCCCACTTTTGATCCTCTAAAATGGGTATATTTCTACCCCATCATACGATCTCCGAATTTTGATCTTTAATAATGGGGCACATTCCTACCCCCATCGTAAGATCTCCGAATTTTGATCCTCTATGCTAGGCATATTCCCACCTCATTATACGATCTCCAAATTTTGATCCTTTATTATGTGTATATTCCTACCCCATCATATGATCTCCTAGTTTTTATCCTCTTTGATGGGCATATTCATATCCCATCATACAATCTCCTAATTTTTATCCTCTATCATGGGCATATTCCTACCCAATCATATAATCTCCCAATTTTGATCCTCTGTGATAGATATATTCATTCCCCATCATATGATCTCCCAATTTCTATCCTCTATGACGGGCATATTCCACCTCATCATATGATTTGCCAGCTTAGATCCTGTATAAGGGGCATATTCCTACACCATTATACGATCTCCCATTTTTTTCCTCTGTGATGGGTATATTCCTACCCCATCATAAGATCTCCCAATTTCGTTCCTCTATGGTGGGAATATTCCTAGCCCATCTTAGGATCTCTTATTTTTGATCCTCAGTAATGGGCATATTCCTACCCCTTCATACGATCTTCCAATTTTAACCTTCTACAATTAGTATATTCCTTCCCCTATCATTTGATCTACTAGTTTTGATCCTCAGTGTTGGGCATATTCCTATCCCATCTTACAATCTTCCAGTTTTGATGCTCTATGATTGGCATATTCGTACCCCATCTTACGATCTCTTAGTTTCAATCTTCTATGATGGGTATATTCCTACTCCATCATACGATCGCCTAGTTTCGATCCTCAGTAATGGGCATATTCCTACACCTTCATATGGTCTTCCAATTTTGATCCTCTCTGATGGGTATATTCCTATCCCATCGAACGATTTCCCAATTTTGATCTACTGTGATGGGTATATTTCTACCCCACCATGCGATCTCCCAATTTTGATCCTCTGTGATGGACATATTTATACCCAATTATATGATCTCTCAATTTTGATCATCTATGCTACGCATATTCCTACCTCATAATATAATCTCCCAGTATTGATCCTCTTTGAAGGGCATAATCCTACCCCATCATATGATCTCCCAGTTTTGATCCTCTATGATAGGCATATTCCTACCCAATTATACAATCTCCTAGTTTTGATCCTCTATAGTGGGCATATTGCGACCCCATCAAATGATGTCCTTCTTTCGATTCTTAGTGATGGGTATATTCCTACCCCATCATATAATATGCCACATTGGATCCTTTATGATAGGCATATTCCTATCCCAACATACGATCTCCCAATTTTGATCTTCTTTGATGGGCATATTCCTACCCCATCATATTATCTCCAAGTTTTGATCCTCTGTGATGGGCATATTCCTACCCGATCATATGATCTCCTAGTTTCGATCCTCCATGGTGGGCCTATTCCAAACCCATCAAATGTTCTCTTACTTTCGATCTTTTATGATGGGCATATTCCTACCCCATCATATAATCTCCTTGTTTTGTTCCTCTCTGATGGGCATATTTCAACCCCATCGTGCGATCTCCCAATTTTGATCCTCTGTGATGGGCATATTCATACCTTACCATATGATCTCCCAGTTTTGATCCTTTGTAATTGGCATATTCCTACCCTATAATTTCATCTTCTAGTCTTGATCCTTTGTGATGGTATATTCATGCCCCATCACACGATGTCCCAGTTTTGATCCTCAGTGATGGGCATATTCCTAGCCCATCATACGATCTCCCAGTTTTTATACTTTCTGGTGGGCATATTCCTACCCCATCATACAATCTCCTAGTTTTTATACTTCGTGATGGGCATATTAATACCCCATCATACGATCTCCTAGTTTTGATACTCTTTGATGGGCATATTCCTGCTCCATCATACGATCTCTCCATTTTGATCCTTTATGACGAGTATATTCCTACCACATCACATGATATCTTAGTTTTGATCCTTAGTGATGGGGCATATTCCTACCCCTACATACGATCTTTCAGTATTGATCCTCTATGATGGGCATATTCCTACCTCATCATATGATCTCCAAATTTTGATCCTCTGTGATGGGCATATTCCTACCCCATCATATGATCTCCTAGTTTTGATCCTCTTTGATGGGTATATTCCTATTCCATTATATGATCCCCCAATTTTCATCCTCTTTGATGGCCATATTCCTACCCCATCATACGATCTTCTAGTTGTGATACTCTATTAAGTGCATATTCCTACCCCATCAAATGACCTCCTTATTTTGTTCCTCTGTGATGGGCATATTCCTACCCCATCACACAATCTTCCAGTTTTATTCCTCTATGATGGGCATATTCCTACCCCATCATGTTATCTCCTGGTTTATATCCTTTATTATAGGAATATTCCTACCCCATCACATGTTCTTCTAATTTCTATCCTCTGTGATGGGCATATTTCAACCCCATCATAAGATCTCCCAATTTCAATCCTCTATGATAAGCATATTCCCACCCCATCATACGATCTGCCAGTTTTGATCCTCTATGATGGGTATATTCCTTCCTGATTTACGATCTCTTAGTCTTGATCCTTGTGATGTGCATATTCTTACCCCATCATATGATCTCCTAGTTTCGGTCCACTGTGATATGCATATTCCTACCCTATCAAAGAATCTCCTAGTTTTGATCCTCTGTGATAGGCATATTCCTACCCCATTATATGATCACCTAGTTTTGTTCCCCTATGATGGGCATATTCCAACCCCATCACGCGATCTCCCAATTTTGATCCTTAGTGATGGGTATATTCCTACCCCATCATATGATCACCTAGTTTGAATCCTCTATGGTGGGCATATTCCTAGCCCATCAAAGGATTTCCTACTTTCGATCCACTGTGATGGGCATATTCCTACCCCATCATAGGATTTTCCGATTTGCATCCTTTGTGATTGGTATATTCCTACTCCATCATACGATCTCCCAGTTTTAATCCTCTTTGATGGGCATATTCCCACCCTATTATATGTTCTCCTAGTTTTGATCCTCTGTAATGGGCATATTCCTAGCCTATCATACAATCTCCTAGTTTCGATCCTCTATGGTTGGCCTATTCCAGTCATCCTCTCTTGTCCCTTAGTGTCTCCGTAGGAAGGATCAGTAGCAAGAAGATCAAGCTTCTCTACCTGCTTCAGTAGGAAGCGAAAGGAGGTAAGGTTCTCTGCCTGCTTTAGGAGAGAGAAAAGGGAGTCTGGGTTCTCTGCCTCACCGGGTTGGTGAAAAGGAGTTCTATAAAGGCTTCTCTACCTTGCTGTGGGAGCAGAAGGAGAGTCACTTAGTTTTAGTGCAATACCTTGAGGGGAGGCTCCAGGGGTGGACGTAGGTCAAGTTGACTAAACCATTGTAAAATCTGGTGTGTTCTTTCTTTTATCATTTTGCTTTTTAATTTCTACACTTTACTTTCTGTGGATGATCGTATGGCTAAAGCTATTATTTTGTTTGATTAAAGATCCCCATATGAACGTGAAATTGTAATAATTTTAAAACATTTAAAAAGGTTTTCAACATCAGTTTTGCATAAGAATTTTTAAAACTTCCAATTCAGCCCGCCTCTCGGTTAGCCTCGGGCTAGTTCATAAGGGCTTAACATCCCTAACAAACTTTCAAGTGGAATTAGAGAGGGATTCATAAAATCAAGTTTTGAAAAACTTTTGAATTTGTTCCATGGCTAACTTTGGAAATAGAAACACCAAAGAAGGGTATTCCATTACTGGACCACCTTTATTTGATAATATACCTTTTGATTATTAGAAACTCGCAAGTCCACCATTTTACAATCTATAGATTATCACATGTGGATGCTTGTTAAAGATGGATACTCTGCACCATTAAGAATAGTTGATGGCATAAAACTGAACTTCCTTTTTCTGAATGGACTTATGATGATCGAGATTTAGTACAACTGAATGCAAAATGCTTAAACTATTTTTTCTGTGCATTAAAATATGAAGATTACATGCGTGTCTCTTCTTGCACAATGGGTAAAGAAATCTAGGATAGATTATGCATTACTTATGAAGGCACATCAGAAGTTAAGTTATCTAGGTTGAACGTCCTACTTCATGACTACAAACTCTTTCGCATGAAAACTAGTGAGTTAATATCTAAAATGTATACTAGGTTTACACAAATTGTCACCTCCCTACATGCATTAGGAAGAGAACTCACTAACTATAAAAAAAGTTAACAAAATTCTGAGATGTTTGCCTTCTTCCTATAATGCCAATATAACTGCGATCACTGAATCTAAGGATCTGAATAATTATTCTATTGATAACTTACTTGGATCACTAATTACTTAGGAGTGAACCAAAGGCAGCTTGATGCAGGTGAGAAGAAGAAAGAGAAGATTGTAGCCTTGAAGGCTATTGATTCTGATTCTGGCTCTTCAGGATGTGAAAGTGATGATGTTTCCTAAATCACTATGCAATTCAAAAATTTTCTACGGAAGAAACACAAGAATTATCAGAAATGGAACAAAGGTAAACCTAGCAAAAATTTTAAAAGTTCTTTTGATACAGTTTGTTTTGAATGTAGGAAGCCAGGATAAATAAAACTTATTATCTTATACTTAAGGCTCACCTAGCAAGGAGAAGGATGAAGAGAAGCCCAAGTTCAGGAAGGACAAGAAAAGTATTCAAAAGACTGTCTGGGCAGATTCTGCATCTGACTCCTCTAAGACTGAAGCTGAAGAGGAGACTACAAACTTGTGTTTGATGGCGGATGAACATCATAATCAGTCTGACGAAGAAGAGGTATGTGAACTAACCTATAATCAATTACTTAAAGTTTCTGAGAAAATCCATTAATCATATAAGAAACTTAAGAAAATGTATGCTAGCCTGAAATTAGAATTGTTGAACCTACAAAAAGAGCATGAAGTTTTGCTTAAGGAGCATTCTACACTAGATAACAAGCACATGCCATTACTTAATGAATTTGATGAGTTAAATAAAAAGCATTCTGAATTGATTATTGAGCATGATTCATTGAAAGCATTGCATATTGAATTAGAACTTGCATTCAAGGAATTACAAACTCACGCATTCGATGTTGAGAGTAGGGAGCATGAATTAAGAGTGAAAAATTTAATTCTTGATAGTTCAATTAAATTCTTTGATGCTGAATTAACTGCTCTTATGAAAATAAACAACCTCCATCACTTAAAGAATTTTATAAACAGTCATCAAAGTATGCATCATTTAAACCTAGGAAGAGGCACTATCACCACGTAGATTAGTTAACCCTTTTTCTGATATTAGATGTTTCTCTTGTGGCTTGTTAGGACATTTCTCCCACACCTACACAGTTCACCGTAGTACACATTGGGTATGGAGGCCCAAATTGCATGATTCACAACATAACACACATGCATTATAATCTTCATTTCATAAGAAGGAACCTAAACTTGTTTGGGTTCCTAAATTTGACATTTGATGATTTTGCAAAGGTGCTCTCACATAAGACCTAGTGAGAGCATGTGGTACCTAGACAGTGGATGCTGAAGGCATATGACTGGGGATGCAAATCAATACATTTTACTAGAGGCCAGGGTTGGAAGCAAGGTCACTCTTGGACACCAGGAAAGTGGTGGGCATAGATATAATTAGAAACTCTAAGAACCTTTTAATTAAAAATGTTTTTCTTGTAGATAGACTGAAACACAACTTGCTCAGCATCAGTTAACTCTATGACAAAGGGTTCAACATAAAGTTCATAGCAAACACATTCATTATTACCTTGAAAATAACACTATTTTACAGGTCAAGTGGATCAATAACATCTACATGCTTGATTCAAATAATATTGAATGTGCTACTTCATTTTGCTTAAAAATTGCTGCTGATGAGTCTTTGTTGTGGCATAGGAGGTTATGTCATGCCAACATGAAAACCCTTAGAAGAGTAACCCAAAACGACATAGTTAGAGGTGTCCCTAAGCTTAAGTTCACTAAGGATCACCTGTGTGATGCCTGTCAACTAGGAAAGCATGTCTATTCCTCTTTCCACTACATTAAGGATATCAGCACCTCTAGACCTTTAGAAGTCCTTCACATAGATTTATTTGGACCCATTAGCACTGACAGTTTAGGGGGACAAGTCTATGGTTTTGTGATTATCGATAACTACTTGAGGTTCACTTGGATTAGATTTTTGTCACATAAAACTGAGTTATTTGATGAATTTAAATCTTACTCCACTTGAATTCAGAAGAAGTTAAGTTGTGAGATCTTGACCATCCATAGTGATCATGGTGGAGAGTTTAAAAATGTAAGATTTAGAACTTTCTGTGAGGAGCAAGGGATTATCCACAACTTTTCAGCTCCTAGGACCCCTTAGTCGAACGGGGTAGCTGAAAGAAAGATCAAGACCTTAGTGGAAGCTGCTAGAGCCATGTTGGCTAAGTATTCACTTCCAAAATACTTCTGGGTAAAAGCGGTAAACACATCTTATTATATATTGAATAGGGTGAATGTTAGATCCAATCTGAATAAGACACCCTATGAGATTATTAAGGGTAGAACACCAAACTTATCCCACCTCCATGTCTTTATCTGTATGGACTTCATTCTTAATAATGGGAAATCATCCTTAGGAAAATTTGACCCAAAATCTGATGAAGGAGTGTTCCTAGGATATTCAAGTGTGGAGAAATCCTTTAGGGTGTTTAACAAGAGGACATTGGTGGTGGAGGAGACTACTCATGTGGTGTTTGATTAATTTGATCCTAAGGAGTATAGAGCTGAGGAAGAAGATGAAATAGGAGAGATTACCCAAATAGTAGAAATTATAAATCTAGAGAAAATGGTAGAACCTGAAAACACTTTGCCTAGAGATTAGAGATATTTTTGAGTCATCCTAAAGGACTGATCTTAGGTGACCCTTTTAAAGGTGTTAGAATAAGGCATGGACTTAGGAAGGAAGTAAACGATTCTGCCTTTATCTCAATGGATGAACCCACCAATATCAATCAAGCCCTTTCTAATGAATTTTGGATCTTAGCTATGCAAGAAAAACTTAACCAATTTGTGAGAAATGATGTTTGGAAGTTAGTAAAAGGACCTAAGAATTAAAGTATAGTGGGAAGTAAATGGATCTTTAAGAATAAAATGAATGATTATGGTGTGGTGGTTAGGAATAAGGAAAGATTTGTGGCTAAGGGGTACAACAAAATAGAAGGGATTGATTTAGAGGAGACCTTTACCCCTGTAGCTAGATTGGAAGCAATTAGAGTGCTGCTAGCCTTTGCCTGTTATAAGGGATTTAAGTTTTTTCAAATGGATATCAAGACTGCCTTTTTAAATGGGGTAATAAAAGAAGATATCTTTATAGAGCAACCCCAAGGTTTTGAGAGTTCCTAATATCCAAATCATGTTTATAAATTAGAAAAGGTCTTATATGGATTGAAACAGGTACCCAGAGCTTGGAATGAGAGGCTTAGACCATTCCAACTAGAAAGAGAGTTTGTTAAGCGGAGCGTAGACACCACCCTTTTTCTGAGGAAAGTAGGAGATGATTTACTCATTGTATAGATCTATATTGATGATATACTTTTTAATCTTCTGAGCAGAAGTTATGTGTTAATTTTTCTTAAATAATGAGTAAGGAGTTTGAGATGAGTATGATATGAGAATTGAAAGTTCGATAGGGATGTTAAGCCCTAGTGAACTAGTCCCGAGGCTAACCAAGAGGTGGGGTGAATTGGTTATTTAAAAATTTCACGATAACTATGAAAATCTTTTTATAACGTGCAGCGGAAACGAATTAAAACAATGATAAAAAGATCAACCACAAGTATTCACTCAAGCAGTTAATATTAGAAAAGTAAAGTGCAAAACTGAATCAGAAAAGCAAACCAGATTTTATAGTGGTTCGGTCAACTTGACCTACGTCCACTCCCCGAAACCTCCCCTCCGGGTATTGCACTAGACAAAAGTGTCTCTCCTTTTGCTCCCACAGCAAGGCGGAGAAGCCTGTACAGAAACCTCCTTTTCACCACACGGTGAGGCAGAGAACCCGACCTGCTTTCGCTTTCTCCTAAAGCAGGCAGAGAACCTTCAAACTCCTTTTGCTTCCTCTTGAAGCAGGCAGAGAACCTTCAAACTCCTTTTGCTTCCACCTGAAGCGGGCAGAGAACCCCGGATCTTCTTGCGAACGATCCTCCCACGACGAACACCGACTAGACGAAAGACGTCGAGAGGAGAAGACGACTCTAATCCGTGCTTGGAGCAACCTTAGTGAATCCCTCACTAACTCCCCCTCACAAGATCTTCTCTCTCTCTCCCAACTCTCTCTCTCTCTAGGGTTTCTAAGGGAAGGAAGGCAGAAAAAGATATTTCCAAAAATTGGAAAAAGTTCTTTTAAAGGAGGGCTTAAAATTTGCCCTAAATCTCAACTGGTCGGCCAAGATCGTCCAGGACGATCGGTAGATCGTCCTGTATGATCAGTTCAAATTCAACTGTTCCAGCCTGGACGATTAGGCTCTTCTGGACGATCAGTAGAAAAAGTTGTTCATATCGTCCCGTACGATCCTGCGATCGTCCGGAACGATTAGCGCAAATTGAGGGAAATCGTCCAGAAGACAGTTCGGGTCATCCAGAGAAATCTATGCTGGACGACCAAAAAATGACTTGATCGTCCCGGACGATAGGGTCATCGTCCGGTACGATTAGTTCAAAAAGGCCCCAAATCGTCCTGTACACAGTTCAGGTCGTACAACTGAAATGCACTAGACGATCACGATCGTCCGGGACGATCCTGCGATCGTCCAGGATGATCCTGCGATCGTCCAGGACGATGTGATCGTATCAATTAAATATTAATTGCTTTCCTTAATTACCAGACTAATTTAGGCATGATTGTAGTTAATCATCCAGGATGATACACGTATCGTCCGGGATGATCAGACCAAAATACTTAAAATAAAACTTGCCTAACTTAATCTGGCGGCTGAGAATTTCTGATTTGGGCATATCATCCCGTACGATCCGGAGATCGACCAGGATGATCTGCTCAATCAGACCCTCTTAACTTAGTCGCCCTAATTAGGGTTTCTGTTTTAACTGGATCGTCCAGGACGATGTGGAGATCATCCAGGATGATCTGAACAAAATTTTAACAGAAACTCTAATTCACTCAATCTCTCTCCCTGAGTGTGTATGTGCAAGGTTACTTAGCTAGGGAATCAGTTACATTACAATTGACTTAATAAAAAGAAAAATCATACATTTGACACACTTGGACCCGATCTTAAGTTGGCTTGAGTGGCTCGCGGTCTTTTGTGCCTGAAATAGATTAGCCAAGCAAAACACACTGGAAACATGTTTGTCATCATCAAAACCAGATTTGCAACAATCTCCCCCTTTTTGATGATTGCAAATATTTGTAAAGTAGTCTGAAAATAAAAGTAAACTAGGAGATCAAACAAACAAACATTTTTTAAATTTTCATTTAACAGCTAAAACAATACAGGAGACATGACTCAGAAAACAGAAACAGACACGACTACAACTGACTCCCCCTTTTGACATCACAAAAAGGAGGAGGAAAAACATAACACGGAAATAAAACATAAATAGAACAACTACAAAGCAGGAAAATCAGAATTTTTCCTTGATTTTAGATTCAAAAACCAATGACAGGACGATTGACAGCGCTGAAATCTAGAAAAGGTTGGAAATAATCAACTTTCGTAACTCCGACCCCGGGCACCTTATCGATGCAAACCACTTTTAACACAAAAATCCGATTCAAAAGAAAAGACATTAGATTTGAAAAGAGATCCTTTCAAGCCTCGTTCCAGAAAAATATCTGATATAATAGTGTTACAAAGTAAAAAATCAGAAATCGGGATTTTCAAAACTTAAGCTTTTGAAAATATTAAGTGGCGCACAGATTTCTCTAAGACATTTAACAATCTGAAAGGAAAGAAAGCTTGTTTTGGGCTCATTTTGTGCCTCTTTTTCAAATTGGTTGGCGCTTTGCGCATCTTTTGATTTTTGATACACTTTGTGTATCCAATTTGGCAATTTCACATCTTTTCAGTTTTGGGCTCATTTTATGCCTCTTTTTCAAATTATCTGGCACACTGCGCATCTTTTATAAGCTTTCTCCTTTTCATAATCATTAAAGAGTCTCAGCTGTGAGATTATCTTCTAAACATAGGAGATGACTCTCCGCAGTAAGGAAGAACGATTCACAAAACAAAAGCCATACAACATATGATAAATGCAATCACTTGGTTTAGAAAATCAAACTAATGACTCAAGACTTTGAAAAATACTATTGATATGAGGCAGATTACTGTAGGAAGATAAAATAATCTCTATTTCAAAAACTAACATTTTAATTTTGAAGAGGATTTTTATTCAAAAGAAACTACACACCAGTAAAGGAGTTAGAGGAAGAGAAATAATTATCAATATTTCTTCCCTTTAACAGATCAGCAAAGTCAATCACTGCTTACCAGCTTCCAAACTAAAATAAGGAAAAAAACTCCCAGTCAAAAATTCAGATCATCAGAAGTGGTGAGCGGTGATCAGATCTTGAAAAGCATAAAACAATAAGTGCAAGATATGAACCAGTAAATAAATAAAAATAGGTAGAAAATCACAGCAAAGTAAATACTCAAATCAAAATAATAGTAAGGCTAACACAGAAATCAGCAGAAGAAATAAAATCAACTGAAAGCAAATAATCCAACCAAAACTAACTAACAGAAATCAGAAATCAGAATACCAAAACTAACTAACAGAAATAAGAAAACAGAATACGAAAACTAACTAACAGAAATCAGAATACCAATCAGAATAATCATAAATCAGCAGTCATCAGAATCAAGCATTTATATCAATCACTCCTAGTCTGGTTTTCAAAATGCTGAATGAGTCAAAGGCCAGTGGTTTGGTGAATATGTCAGCCAGTTGATTTTTAGTTTCTACGTGATGTAGCTCAATGTCCCCTTTTGTAACATGGTCCCTAATGAAGTGATGTCTAATATCAATGTGTTTGGTCCTAGAATGTTGGATTGGATTCTTAGAGATACAGATGGCACTAGTATTATCACACAGAACAGAAATTGTGCCAACATGTACTCCTAAATCCAAGACTTGTTGCTTCAACCAAAGAACTTGGGCCACACAACTCCCTAAGGCAATGTACTCAGCTTCAGCAGTGGAAAGTGCAACTGAGTTCTATTTTCTACTGGACCAGGAGACTAATGACTGTCCTATGAATTGACAAGTCCCAGAAGTACTCTTCCTATCCACCCTACACCCCGCAAAATCAGAATCAGAATATCCATTGATCTCAAAAGAGGTGCTGTGCCTAGGGTACCAAATTCCTAGGTTTGGGGTTCCTAAAAGATATCTAAGAATTCTCTTAACAGCAGTTAGGTGGGACTCTTTAGGATCAGCCTGAAACCTAGCACAAAGACAGACACTAAACATGATATCAGGTCAGCTAGCAGTCAGGTAAAGCAGTGAACCTGTTATCCCTCTATACTTCTTCTGATCAACAGATTTTCCATTTGAATCCTTATCTAACTGAACTGAGGAGGGCATTGGAGTATTGATTGGCTTGGCTTTGTCCATTTCATATTTCTTCAAAATGTCCTTAGTGTATTTTGATTGATTGAGAAAGGTTCCATCATCCGTTTGCCTTATGCTAAACCCCAAAAAGTAGGACAATTCTCCCATCATACTCATCTCAAACTCCTTACTCATCATTTTAGAAAACTCTTCACATAAATATTTATCAGAAGATCCAAAAATTATATCATCAATATAGATCTGGATAATGAGTAAGTCATCCCCTAATCTCCTCAGAAAAAGGGTGGTGTCTACGCTCCCCTTAACAAACTCTCTTTCTAACAGGAATGTGCTAAGCCTCTCATACCAAGCTCTGGGTGCCTGTTTCAATCCATATAAGGCCTTTTTTAATTTATAGACATGACTTGGATATTGGGCACTCTCAAAACCTGGGGGTTGTTCTACAAAAACATCTTCTTTAATTACCCCATTTGAAAAGGCACTCTTAACATCCATTTGAAACAGCTTAAATCCCTTACAACAGGCAAAGGCTAGTAGCACTCTAATGGCTTCCAATCTAGCTACAGGGGCAAAAGTCTCCTCAAAATCAATCCCTTCTATCTGATTATACCCCTTAGCCACCAATCTTGCCTTATTTCTCACCACCACACCAGAATCATTCATCTTATTCTTAAAGACCCACTTGGTTCCCATAATACTTTGATTTTTAGGTCTTTCTACTAACTCCCAAATATCATTCCTTATAAATTGATTCAATTCTTCCTGCATAGCTAAAATCCAAAATTCATCTGACAGGGCTTGATTGATGTTGGTGGGTTCAGTCATTGAGATAAAGGCAGAATGGTTTACTTCCTTCCTAAGTCCTTGCCTAGTCCTAACACCTTCAGAAGGGTCTCCTAATATCAGTTCTTTAGGATGACTCAAAGAATATCTCCAATCTCTAGGCAACTCAATTTGAGGTTCTACCCTTTCCTCCAAATTTGTATTTCCAACTCCTTGGGTAACCTCAATAATCTCTTCATCTTCAACTTCATATCTAGACTCCTTAGGATCAGATTCATCAAACACTACATGGGTTGTTTCTTCCACCACCAAAGTCTTCCTATTGAACACCCTAAAGGATTTCCCCACACTTGAATATCCTAAGAACACTCCTTCATCAGATTTGGGGTCAAATTTTCCTATGGGTGACTTCTCGTTGTTCAGAATGAAAACTTTACAGCCAAAGACATGGAGGTGGGATAGATTTGGAGTTCTACCCTTAATGATCTCATAAGGTGTCTTGTTCAGTTTAACTCTCACATTCACCCTATTCAGCACATAACAGGCAGTGTTCACCGCTTCAGCCCAAAAGTATTTTGGAAGTGAAAACTCAGCAAGCATGGCTCTAGCGGCTTCCACTAAGGTCCTGTTCTTCCTTTCAGCTACCCCGTTCTGCTGAGGGGTCCTAGGAGCTGAAAAATTATGACTAATCCCATGATCCTCAGAAAAACTTCCAAATCTTTTATTTTCAAACTCCCCTCCGTGATCACTATGGATGGTAATAATCTCACATCCTAACTTCTTCTGAATCCAAGTAGAGAAGGATCTAAACTCATCAAATGACTCAGATTTATGTGACAAAAACTTAACCCAAGTGAACCTCGAATAATCATCTACAATCACAAAACCATAGACTCTCCACCCTAAGCTGGCAGTCCTAATGGGTCCAAAGAGGTCCATGTGAAGAACTTCTAAAGGTCTAGAGGTGCTAATGTCCTTAACAGAGTGAAAAGAGGACTGGACTTGCTTCCCCAACTGACAGGCATCACACAGGTGATCCTTAGTGAACTTAAGCTTGGGCACTCCTCTAACTAAGTCCTTTTGGGTGACTCTCCTAAGGGTTTTCATACTGGCATGACACAATCTCCTATGCCATAACCAAGACTCATCAGCAGCAGTTTTTAAGCAAATTGAATTATCAGATTTAATGCTACTTACATCTAGCTTGTAGACGTTATTGATCCTTTGCCCCTACTAAACAACTTCATTATTTAAGCTTAAAATGCAGCCAGTGGGTAGGAATTTGATGCTGTATCCCTTGTCACAAAGTTGACTGATGTTGAGCAGGTTGTGTTTTAGTCCATCTACAAGCAAAACATTATCAATCATAAAGTTCTTTGAATCACCAATTATACCTGTGCCTACCACCTTCCTGGTGGTGTTATCTCCAAGTGTAACCTTGCCTCCAGCTCTGGCCTCTAGCAAAATGAACTGATTTGCATCTCCAGTCATATGTCTAGAACATCCGCTGTCCAGGTACCACATGCTCTCATGAGGTCTTGTGTGAGAGCACTCCTACAAAAGTATCAAACGTCAGTCTTAGGAACCCAAACATGTTTGGGTTCCTTCTTATGAAAAGAAGAATGCAATGCATGCGTGCTGTGCTGTGAAACAGGTAGTTTGGGTTTCCACACCCAATGTGTACTACGGTGAATAATGCAGGTGTAAGAAATATGTCCTAACATGCCACATGAAAAACATCTAACACCAGGAAAAGGGTTAACTAATCTACGTGGATGATAATGCCTCTTCCTAGATGTATATGAAACATGCTTTGAAGAACTTGCAACAGATTTTTCAAAAGGTGGCGGTGCATAAAACTATTCAAAAGTAGGCGGAGTTTTATTCTTTTTAAAAGCACTGATCTTTACTTTCAAAAACTCAATATGTTTATTTAAACTTGCAATTTCAAAAGTTCTTGCACTTTCATTACTTTCTAACTCACATGCCATATCATTCACTTTCTTAAAAACAACTTCTAATTCAACATGCGATGTTTTTAACAAATCATGCTCAATAGTTAAATCAGAATATTTTTTATTCAACTCATCGAATTCATCAAGCAAAGGCATGTGATTTGAATCAAGTGTGGAATGATCTTTAACTACAGAATCATGCTCTTTTTGCAAAATTAAGTAATCTAATTTCAAACTTGCATGAGTTTTCTTAAGCTTCCTATACGATGTATGAATTCTTTCAGAAATTTCAAATAATTGATCGTAGGTAAGCTCACATACCTCTTCCTGATCCGACTAACCAGGGTGATCATCAGCCATAAGACACAAGTTTGTTTCCTCCTCTTCAGCTTCAGTCTCAGAATAGTCGGATGCAGAGTCTGCCCAGAATACCTTCTGAATCCACTTCTTGTCCTTTCTGAACTTTGGTTTCTCCTCACCCTTCTCCTTGCTTGGGTGAGCTTTAAGTGTAGGACATTAAACCTTTATATGTCCAGGCTTCCTGCATTCAAAACAAACAGATTCAGATGAACTCTTAAAATTTTTATTGGACTTACCCTTAATCCACTTCTGATAGTTCTTATGTTTCTTCCTTAGAAAGCTTTTGAATTGCCTTGTGATTAAGGCAACATCATCGCTATCAGACCCGGAAGTGCTAGCATCTGAATCCTTGGCCTTTAGTGCCACTGTCTTCTCTTTCTTGCGTTCACCTGCATCAAGTTGCCTTTGGTTCACCCCTTGCTCGTAAGCAATAAGTGATCCAAGTAAGCTGTCAATAGAGTAAGTGTTTAAATCTTTAGATTCAGTAATAGCAGTAATCTTAGCATCATAAGAAGCAGGCAAACATCTTAGAATTTTATTCACTCTTTCGTAGTTAGTAAGTTCTCTACCTAGAACATGCAAAGAGGTAACAATCTGAGTGAACCTTGTGTACATTTCTGAAATAGTCTCACTAGGTTTCATGCGAAAAAGTTCGTAATCATGTAACAAGATGTTTAACCTAAACTGTTTGACTTCAGTTGTACCTTCGTATGTTATGCATAATCTATCCCAGACTTCCTTTCCCATTGTACAAGTAGAAACACGCATATAGTCTTCGGATTTTAAAGCACAAAAGAAACAGTTCAAGCATTTTGCATTTAACTGTGCTAAATCATGATCATCAAACGTCCAATCAGTAAAAGGCAGTTCAATTTTCACATTGTTAATCAGTCTAAAAGGTGGTTCGTATCCATCCTTAACTAACATCCACATGCGATAATCAATAGACTGTAGAAAAGTAGACATGCGTGTTTTCCAAAAATCAAAAGGAATATTATCAAACAACGGTGGACTTATAATAGAATATCCTTCAGCAGTATTACGATTATTACAGTTAGCCATGGATCAAATTCAAAAGTTTTTAAACCTAAATTTTGAATCCCGCTCTCATACCACTTGAAAGTTCGATAGGGATGTTAAGCCCTAGTGAACTAGGCCCGAGGCTAACCAAGAGGGGGGGTGAATTGGTTATTTAAAAATTTCACGATAACTATAAAAATCTTTTTACAACGTGCAGCGAAAACGAATTAAAACAACGATAAAAAGATAAACCACAGATATTCACCCAAGCAGTTAATATCAGAAAAGTAAAGTGCAAAACTGAATCAGAAAAGCAAACCAGATTTTATAGTGGTTCGGTCAACTTGGCCTATGTCCAATCCCCGGAGCCTCCCCTCCGGGTATTGCACTAAACAAAAGTGTCTCTCCTTTTGCTCCCACAGCAAGGCGGAGAAGCCTGTACAGAAACCTCCTTTTCACCACTCGGTGAGGCAGAGAACCCGACCTCCTTTCGCTTCCTCTTGAAGCAGGCAGAGAACCTTCGAACTCCTTTCACTTCCTCCTGAAGCAGGCAGAGAACCTTCGAACTCCTTTTGCTTCCACCTGAAGCGGGCAGAAAACTCTGGATCTTCTTGCGAACGATCCTCCCACGACGAACACCGACTAGACGAAAGATGACGAGTGGAGAAGACGACTCTGATCCGGGCTCGGAGCAACCTTAGTGAATCCCTCACTAACTCCCCCTCACAAGATCTTCTCTCTCTCTCCCAACTCTCTCTCTCTAGGGTTTCTCAGGGAAGGAAGGCAGCAAAAGATATTTCTAAAAATTGGAAAAAGTTCTTTTAAAGGAGGGCTTAAAATTTGCCCTAAATCTCAACTGGTCAGCCAAGATCATCCAGGACGATCAGTTCAAATTCAGCTGTTTCAGCCTGGACGATTAGGCCCTTCTGGACGATCAGTAGAAAAAGTTGTTCATATCGTCCCGTACGATCCTGCGATCGTCCGGGACGATTAGCGCAAATTGAGGAAAATCGTCTAGAAGACAGTTCGGGTCGTCCAGAGAAATCTGTGCTGGATGACCAAAAAATGACTTGATCGTCCCGGACGATAGGGTCATCGTCCGGTACGATTAGTTCAAAAAGGCCCCAAATCGTCCTGTACACAGTTCAGGTCGTACAGCTGAAATGCACTAGACGATCACGATCGTCCAAGACGATGTGATCGTATCAATTAAACATTAATTGCTTTTCTTAATTACCAGACTAATTTAGGCATGATTATAGTTAATCATCCAGGATGATACATATATCGTCCGGGACGATCAGACCAAAATACTTAAAATAAAACATACCTAACTTAATCTGGCGGCTGAGAAATTCTGATTTGGGCATATCGTCCCGTACGATTCGGAGATCGTCCAGGATGATCTGCTCACTCAGACCCTCTTAACTTAGTCGCCCTAATTAGGGTTTCTATTTTAACAGGATCGTCCAGGACGATGTGGAGATCGTCCAGGACGATCTGAACAAAAATTTAACAGAAACTCTAATTCACTCAATCTCTCTCCCTGAGTGTGTGTGTGCAAGGTTACTTAGCTAGGGAATCAGTTACATTACAATTGACTCAATAAAAAGAAAAATCATACATTTGACACACTTGGACCCGATCTTGAGTTGGCTTGAGTGGCTCGTGGTCTTTTGTGCCTGAAACAGATTAGCCAAGCAAAACACACTGGAAACATATTTGTCATCATCAAAACCAGATTTGTAACAAGAATTATCCTACTTTTTGGGGTTTAGCATAAGGTAAATGGATGATGAAACTTTTCTGAATCAATCAAAATACACTAAGGACATCTTGAAGAAATATGAAATGGACAAAGCCAAGCCAATTAACACTCCCATGAGCTCCTCTGTTCAGTTAGATAAGGATTCAAGTGGAAAATCTATTGATCAAAAGAAGTATAGAGGAATAATAGGATTACTGCTTTACTTGACTGCTAGCCGACCTGATATCATATTTAGTGTTTATCTTTGTGCTAGGTTTTAAGCTGATCCTAAAGAGTCCCACCTGACTGATGTTAAGAGAATTCTTAGATATCTTTTAGGGACCCCAAACCTAGGAATCTGGTACCCTAGGCACAGCACCTCTTTTGAGATTATTGGATATTCTGATTCTAACTTTGCAGGATGTAGGGTGGATAGAAAGAGTACTTCTGGAACTTGTCAATTCATAGGACAGTCTTTAGCCTTATGGTCCAGTAGAAAATAGAACTCAATTGCACTTTCCACTACTGAAACTGAGTATATTACCTTAGGAAGTTGTGTGGCCCAAGTTCTTTGGTTGAAGCAACTAGTCTTGGATTTATGATTACATGTGGGCATAATTTCTATTCTGTGTGATAATACTATTGTCATCTGTATTTCTAAGAATCCAATCCAACATTCTAGAACCAAGCACATTGATATAAGGCTTAAGGACCATGTTACAAAAGGGGATATTGAGCTACATCATATAGCAACTGAAAATCAGCTAGCTGACATATTTACTAAACCACTAAACCACTGTCCTTTGACTTATTCAGCATTTTGAGAACTAGATTAGGTGTGATTGACATAAATGCTTGATTATGATGACTACAGATTTCTGATTTGTCTATTTTTCATTCTATTTTTATTAGTTAGTTGTTTAATTTGATTATCTATTTTCTATTGATATTTTTATTTTCTACTGATTTCTATTTTAGCATTGTTGTTAGTTTGATTTGAGTATTTATTTTGATGCAATTTTCTACTTATTGTTGTTTACTATTTTATCTCTTTCAAAATCAAATCACTGCTCACTACTGCTGATAAACTAGATTTTTGACTCAGGATTTTGCCTTGTTTTTATTTGGAAGCTGGTAAGCAGTGATTGATTCCACTGGAAGGTAATTTTATATTGTTGATTGTTTCTCTTCCTCTAACTCCTTTAATGGTGTATTATTTCTTTTGTATAAAAATCTTCTTTAGAATTAAAAAGTTAGTTTTTGAAATAGAGATCTATTTTATCTTCCTACAGTAATCTATCTCATATGAATAGTATTTTCAAAGTTTTGAGTCATTGTTATGATTTTCTGAACCAAGTGATTGCACTTATCATACGATGTATGGTTTTTATTTTGTGAATTACTCTTCCTTATTGTAGAGCGTGAGCTTTATCGTCTCTTATGTCTGGAAGGTAATTTTACAGGTGAGATTCTTTAACAATTTTGAGAGGGAGAAAGTCTACAAAAGATACGCAAGGAGCACCAAAATGAAAAGAGGCACAAAATTAGCCCAAACAGAAAAGATGCGCAATGTCGCCAAAAAATTGAAAGAATACACAAAATGTATAAAAAATCAAAAGATGCGTAAAACGTCAAATAAATTGAAAAATGGGCACAAAATTAGCCCATAAAGAAATAGGCTTTCTTCCTTTTCAGATCTTTAAATGTCTTAGAAAAATTCACGCATCCTTAATATTTTGAAAAGCTTGAGATGAAAATTATGATTTTTGATTTCTTACTTTGTAATACTATTATATCAGATATATTTCTGGAATGAGGCTTGAAAGTATCTCTTTCGAATCTAATTTCTTTTCTTCTGAATTAGATTTTTGTTTTGGAAGGAATTTGCATCTATAAGGTGTCCGAGGTAGGAGTTACGAAAGTTGATTTTCCAACTTTTTCTAGATTTCAGCACTGTCGATCGTCTTCTTATCAGTTTTTGAATTCAAAATCAAGGGAAAACTCTGATTTATTGGAGCAGATCGATTAAAAAAATTATTATTTTTGTGTCTCTCGTTTCGAGTTTTGTTTACTCTGCTTTTGTTTTTCATTTTATGTTATTTTTTGTCTGTACTGTTGTGTCTATTCCTCCATTTTGTGATGTAAAAAGGGGAAGTTAGTTGTAGTAGTTTTTGGTTTATATATTGATCTTGTTTTGTGTTATTTATTTCATTTATAGTTATTTTCCTGTACTGTTCTAGTTGTTCAGTGAAATTTGGAAAGATATTTATTTTTCATATGTGCGTTGGTTAACTCATGGTTATTTTATTTTAAACTACTGCACTAATATTTGCCATCATCAAAAAGGGGGAGATTGTTGCAAATTTGCTTTCAAAAAGTACAGTTTTGATGATGATAAACATGTTTGTATTCTAGTTTGCTTGGCTAACCCATTTCAGGTACAAAAGATCAAAAGCAACTCAAGCAAACTTAAGATCGGGTCCAAGTGTGTCTAAATATAATGTTTTTCTTTTCTTGAGTAAAATGTAATGTAACTGATCCCCTAGCTAAGTAACCTTGCACACACACACTCGGGGGGAGAGCTTGAGTGAATTAGAGTTTTTGTTCAATTTTTGTTCAAATCGTCCTAGACGATATTCACA
This sequence comes from Dendrobium chrysotoxum, assembly GCA_019925795.1. Lineage (NCBI taxonomy): Eukaryota > Viridiplantae > Streptophyta > Magnoliopsida > Asparagales > Orchidaceae > Dendrobium > Dendrobium chrysotoxum. The sequence continues at coordinate 46,307,153 of CM034313.1, read as the reverse complement.
TCGTCCTGGATGATCAAGTGAAAACAGAAACCTTAATTAGGGCGACCAAGTTAAGTCTGTCTGATTAAACCGATCTTCCTGGATGATCCATCCATCATACGAGACGATAGGCTCAAATAAAAAATTCTCAGCCGCCAGATCAAGTTAGGCAAGTTTTATTTTTAGAGATTTAATTTGATCGTCCCAGACGATACCTGTATCGTCCTGGACGATCCAGTATAATCATGCCTAAATTAGTCTGGTGATTAAGAAAAGTAATTAATATTTAATTTATATGATCATATCGTCCAGGATTATCGCAAGATCATCCAAGACGATCATTACCATCCAATGTGTTTCACCTGTACGTCCAGAGCAGTGATCAGGAGGATTTTGACACTTTTTGAACTAATCGTATAGGACGATATCAATATTGTCCTGGATGATCAAGTCATTTTTAGGTCGTCCAACACAAGTTCCTCTAGACGACCAGAGCAATCTTCTGGATGAAATTCCTGAATTTACACTAATCGTCTCGAACAATCATAGAATCGTACGGGACGATCTGAACAATTTTTTCTACTAATCGTCCAGAAGAGCCAGATCATCCAGGCTAAAACAGGTGATTTTGAACTAATCATACAGAATGATCTATCAATCATCTTGGATGATATTGGGCGACCAGTTGAGATTTAGGGCAAATTTTGAGCCCTCCAATAAAAGATCTTTTTCTTCCAACAAGAAAAATCTTTTGCCACTTTCATTTACAGAGAAACCCTAGAGAGAGAGAGAGAGTTTGGGAGAGAGAGAGAGAGGATCTTGTGAGGGGGAGTTTGTGAGAAATTCATAAAGGTTGCTCCCAAGTAAGGATTTGAGTCATCTTCTATATTTGTCATCTCTCATACTATCGGTGTTCTTTGTGGGAGGATCGTTCGCAAGAAGATCCGGGTTCTCTGCCCGCTTCAGTGGAAGCGAAATGAGTTCAGGTTCTCTGCCTTTTTCAGAGGAAGCGAAAGGAATCCAGGTTCGCTACCCACTTCAAGAGGAAGCGAATGGAGTTCAGGTTCTCTGCATCATCGGGTTGGTGGAAAGGAGTTTTTGTACAGGCTTCTCTGCCTTACTGTGGGCGCAGAAGGAGAGTCACTTTTGTGTTAGTGCAATACCCGAAGGAGAGGCTCCGGGGAGTGGACGTAGGTCAAGTTGACTGAACCACTATAAAATTTGGTGTGTTCTTTCTGATTATTTTCTATATATTATTTTTCTGTTATTATCTGCTTGGGTGAAATCTGTGGTTGATCTTTTCGTTTATGTGTTTAATTATTTCTGCTGCAAATCATCAAAAAGATTTTTTCTATTACTCTCAAATTTTTAAATAACCAATTCACCCCCCCCCCCCCTCTTGGTTAGCCTCAGGGCTAGTTCATCAGTGCTTAACATCCCTATCAAACTTTAACACTCTTGATATCCATTTTAAATAGCTTAAATCCCTCATAACAGGCAAAGGCTAGTAGCACCCTAATGACTTCCAATCTAGCTACAGGGGCAAAGGCCTCCTCAAAATCAATTCCTTCAATTTGATTATACCCCTTAGCCACCAATCCTGCCTTATTCCTAACCAGCACACCAGAATCACTCATCTTAATCTTAAAGACCCACTTGGTTCCCACTACACTTTGATTCCTAGGTCTTTCTACTAACTTCCGCACATCGTTCCTTACAAATTGATTCAATTCCTCTTATCTAGCTAAGATACAAAATTCATCAAAAAGGGCTTGATTGATGTTGGTCGGTTCAGTCATCGAGATAAAGGCAGAATGGTTTGCTTCCTTCCGAAGTCCATGCCTAGTTCTAATACCTTCTGAAGGGTCTCCTAAGATCAGTTCTTTAGGATGACTCGAAGCATATCTCCAATCACTAGGCAAAGTGTTTTGAGGTTTTACCCTTTCCTCCAGATTTGTATTTCTAACTCCTTGTGTAATCTCTCCCACATCTTCTTCTTCCTTAACTCTAGTCTCCTTAGGATCAGATTCATCAAACACCACATGAGTTATTTTCTCCACTACCAAAGTCCTATTATTAAACACCCTAAAGGATTTCCCCACACTAGAATAGCCTAAGAACACTCCTTCAATAAATTTGGGGTCAAATTTTCCTAAGGATGAATTCCCATTATTCAGAATGAAAATCTTACAGCCAAAGACATGAAGGTGGGACAGGTTTGGAGTTCTACCCTTAATGATCTCATAAGGTGTCTTATTCAGATTGGATCTAACATTCACCTTATTTAGCACATAACAAGAAGTGTTCATCACTTCAGCCCAAAAGTATTTTGGAAGTGAATATTCAGCAAGCTTGGCTCTAGCGGCTTCCACTAAAGTCTTATTTTTCCTTTCAGCTACCCCGTTCTGCTGAGGGGTCCTATGAGTTGAAAAGTTGTGGCTAATCCCTTGCTCCTCACATAATATTCCAAATCTCATATTTTAAAACTCTCCACCATGATCATATGATTCGTCTTGATCTCACATCTTAGCTTTGTTTGAATCCAAGTGGAGAAAGATTTAAATTTATTAAATGACTCAAACTTTTGTGACAGAAATCTAATCCAAGTGAACCTCGAGTAGTCATCAAAAAATGATAAATCCATAGACTTTCCCCCCTAAGCTGGTAGTGCTAATGGATCTAAACAAATCCATGTGAAGGACTTCTAAAGGTCTAGAGGTGTTGATGTCCTTAATTAAGTGGAAAGAGAACTGGACTTGCTTCCCTAATTGACAGGCATCACACAGGTGGTCCTTAGTGAACTTAAGCTTGGGGACACCTTTAACTAAGTCTTTTTGGGTGACTCTTCTAAGGGTTTTCATACTGGCATGACATAACCTTCTATGCCATATCCAAGACTCATCAGTAGTAGTTTTTAAGAAAATAACAACATCAGCTTTAAAGTAATTTAAGCTCAGCATGTAGACATTATTGACTCTTTTTCCCTGCAAAATAAATTTATCATTTATGCTTACAATGCAGCAAGTAGGCAGGAACTTAATGCTGAAGCCTTTATCATATAGCTGGTTAATGCTAAGCAGGTTGTTTTTTAATCCATCTACAAGCAAAACATTTTCAATGAAAAGGTTCTTGGAGTTTTCCATTATACCTACACCTACCACTTTCCTGGTGGTATTATCTCCAAGTGTGACCTTGCCTCCAGCCCTGGCCTCCAATAATATGAATTGATTTACATCTCCAATCATATATCTTGAATATTCGCTCTCCAGGTACTTCATGCTCTCACGAGACCTTTTGTGAGAGCACTCCAACAAAATTATCAAATGTCAGATTTAAGAACCCAAACAAATTTGGGTTCCTTCTTATGAAAAGAAGAATGTAATGCATGTGTACTGTGCTATGAAGCATGTAATTTGGGCATTCACACCCAATGTGTACTACGGTGGATAGTGGAGGTGTGGGAGATGTCTCCTAACATGCCACAAGAAAAACATCTAACACCAGGAAAAGGGTTAACTAATCTATGTGGGTGATAGTGCCTCTTCCTAGGTTTGAATGAAACATGTTTTGATGATTTTGAATTAGATTCTTCAAATGGTGGAGGTGCATAAAATTGTGCAAAAGTAGGAGGTATTTCATTTTTCTCAAAAGCACTAATTTTTACACTTAGAAATTCATTTTCCTTTTTAAGACTTACAATTTTAAATTTCGATGCTCCCTTACTATTCTCTAAGTCACATGCCATGGTGTCTAATTCTTTAAAATCTCTTTCTAAATCAACATGCGATGTTTTCACTGAATCATGCTCAATAATTAGTTTCGAATGCTTTATATTTAAATCATCAAATTCAACAAGTAAGGATATGTGATTACTATCAAGTATAGAATGATCATTAACAAAAATATCATGCTCTTTTTACAAATTTAAGAAATCCAATTTCAGACTGGCATGGGTTTTCTTAAGTCTCCTATATGATGAATGAATTTTCTTAAAAACTTCAAGTAATTGATCGTATGTTAGCTCACATAGCTTTTCTTGGCCAGACTGACCAGGATGATCATCTACCATCAAACACAAGTTCGTAGCCTCCTCTTTAGCTTCAGTCTCAGAGGAGTCGGATGCTGAATTCGCCCATAAAGTCTTTTGAATCTTATTCTTATCCTTTTTGAACTTGGGTTTCTCCTCACCCTTCTCCTTGCATGGGTGAGCCTTAATTGTAGGACAATCAGTCTTTATATGTCCAGGCTTCCTGCATTCAAAATAAACAGTATCAGATGAACCTTTAAAATTTCTGCTACTCTTACCTTTGTTCCACTTCTGAAAGTTCTTGTGTTTCTTCCTTAGAAAACTTTTGAATTACCTAGTGATAAAGGCAACATCATCACTACCACACCTCGAAGACTCAGTGGCAGTATCGTTGGCCTTCAGTGCCATAGTTTTCTCCTTCTTCTTCTCACCTGTATCAATTAGTTGTTGGTTCACTCCTTACTCATAAGTAATGAGTGGCCCAAGTAAGTTATCAATAGAATAATTGTTCAAATCTTTGGATTCAGTAATTGCAGTTATTTTGGCATCATAAAAAGAAGGCAAACATCTCAAAATTTTGTTAACTTTCTCATAATTTGTAAGCTCTTTTTCTAAGTCTTACAGTGAGGTGATAATTTGAGTGAACCTAGTATACATTTCAGAAATGTATTCAGTAGGTTTCATGCAAAAAAGTTCATAGTCGTGAAGTAAGATGTTCAATCTAGATTGCTTACCTTCAGATGTACCTTCATAGGTAATGCATAATCTATCCCAGATTTCTTTAACAATAGTGCAAGTAGAGACACGCATGTAGTTCTAAGATTTTAGTGCATAGAAAAAACAATTCAAGCATTTTGCATTCAGTTGTGCTAAATCACGATCTTCAAATATCCATTCAGTAAATGGAAGTTCAGTTTTAACAACATTAACAAGTCTAAACGGTGCTTCATAACCATCTTTAACAAGTATCCACATGCGATAATCAATTGATTGTAAAAAGGTAGACATGCGAGTTTTTAAAAAATCAAAAGGTATGTTATCAAACAAAGGTGGTCGAGTAATTGAATAACCTTCAGCAGTATTAAGATTACCAAAGTTTGCCATGGATCAAAATTCAGAAGTTTTTAAACTTAATTTTTAAATCCCACTTTGATACCACATGAAAGTTTGTGAGGGATGTTAAGCCATTATAAACTAGTCCCAAGGCAATTGGTTATTTAAAAAAATTTGTGAGTAGAAATAATTTAGAAAAATATTTTTGAATGTTTTAACACAATGACAGTTTTGCGATGATGTACAGATGTTCATGATAATGAAATAATAGTCACAATCACAAAATCATCAATAGAAAAATAAGTACGAAAATTAATCAGAAAGAACATACCAGATTTTATAGTGATTCGGTCAACTTGACCTACGTCCACTCCCCGGAGCCTCCCCTCCAGATATTATACTAGCACTAACTGACTCTCCTTCTACTCCCACAGCAAGGTGGAGAAGCTTGTATAAAACTCCTTTCCACCAACCTGATTAGGCAGAGAACCTAGACTCACTTTTGCTTCCTCTTGAAGCAGGCAGAGAACCTGGACTCCTTTTACTTCATTCTAAAGCAGGCAGAGAACCTGGATCTTCTTGTAGATGATCCTCCCATAGAAAGGCCAACAAGATAAGAGACGATGATCGGAGAAGACGACTCAGATCCTTTCTTGGAGCAACCTTTTGGAACACCTCACAGACTCCCCCTCATAAGATCCTCTCTCTCTCTCTCCCAAGCTCTCTCTCTCTCTCTATCAATGTTTTTTCTAGAAAGAAAAGTTGCAAAAGATTTTTTTTATTGAAAGAAAAAGAACTTAAATAGGAGGGCTAAAAAATTATCCTAATTCTCAACTGGTCATCAAAGATCGTCCAAGATGATCGATCGATCATCTTGTACGATCTGTTCAAAATCACATGTATCAGCCTAGACGATCTGGTTTCTCTAGATGATTAGTAGACAAAATTTGTTCAGATAGTCCCTTACAATTCTGCGATCATCCAGGATGATTAGCGTAAATCAAGAATTTCATCTAGAAGATAGCTAAAGTCATCTAGGGAAACTTATGCTGGATGAACTTAAAATGAATTGATCATATAGGATGATATTTCTATCATTCTGTACGATTAGTTCTAAAATGACAAAATCATCCTACACACAGCTCGGGTCATACATCCAAAACATCCTGGACAATCTTAAAATGACTTGATCGTCCTGGATGATATCGAGATCGTCCTGTATGATTAGTTCAAAATTGAGAATATCATCAAGCACATTTCTTGGGTCGTCCAGGTGAAGTGCTCTAGACGGTCAGGATTTTGTATGTATCGTCCAAGATGATCTAGCGATTATCCTAGATGATATGATCAAATAAATCAAATCTTAATTACTTTGCTTAATCACCAGACTAATTTAGGCATGATTGTAAAGCATCATCCAGGATGATACATGTATCGTTTGGGATGATCAAATCTCTAAAAATAAAAGCTTGCCTAACTTAATCTTACGGTTGAGAATTTTTGATTTGAGCCTATCATCCAATACGATGGGCATATCGTCTAGTATGATTTTTTTAATCAAACCGAATTAATATAGTCACCCTAATTAGTGTTTTTATTTTTAATGGATCGTCCAGAATGATGTGAATATCGTCTAGGACGATCAGAACAAAATTTGAACAGAAACTCTAACTCACTAAAACTCTCCCCATTGGTGTGTGTGTAAGGCTACTTAGCTGGAGGATCCTTTACATTACATTTGACTCAAGAAAGGGAAAAATTATAATTTAAACACACACGGACCCGATCTTGAGTTGGCTTGAATTGCATTTGATCTTTTGTACCTGAAATGTTTGTCAACCAAAATAGAACACAGAAATATTTGTTATCATCAAAATTGTAGTCCTAAATTCCAAGTTTACAACAAGATGCATGAAGTGTATCAAAAATAAAAAAAATACTTAATGAGCGTCAATTAATAAAGAGGCATAAAATGAGCCCAAAATAAATTCCTTTCTTGTATGTCTTTAAATCTTAGAAAATCCATGTGTCTATTGATACGTTCGATACTTGAGTTTGAAAATCATGATTCTTGATTCACCATGTTGCATTAATCTTCTATTTGATATATTTCATGCAAGGAGTTTTGAAAATATTATTATTTCCCTGTCTAATTTATTCCGTGATTTAGATGTTTTGAGCCTTTAAGGAGGAGCCTAAGCTAGGATTAACAAATTCTGAATCTGTAACCTTTTTGGGTTATGCGTTGTCAATTCATGCCTTACTATGTTTTTGAATAAAACAAGAGGTAACTTTCTCATTCTAAAAACATTTGCTAAAATTTCAAACTGATTCCTTTAAAACATCACCTTCACCGGATCAGGGTCCATTTAATCTTTAGTCTATTTTTTCTATTTTGCATTTTTTGTGCTCCTCTTCTTTTTGGTGATGTTAGAGGGGGAGGACGTACTATTGTATTTATTTTATATGGTTGAGAGCATACCGTTGTATTTTTTGGGTAATATTGAGACATACTGTTATCACACTATTATTTTTATTTTATTTATCTTTTTGTTATAAAAAAATGTTTTAGTTTCCCCTATTTTTAAATAAGTATCTTAGTGAGGGGGAGATTAGGCGAGAGATAAAACTGAATTTACAAATTCAACAAGTAATATTTACCATCATAAAAATGAGGAGAATGTTGCGACTCAAGCTCACGAGTTTATATTTTTTATGATAACAAATATTATGGCTCACATTTTTATGTTTCATAGTATTTTTTCATTCTATACTTATTTTGTGTGTATTCTAACATTTTAGGGAAATCATACTCCAGACTGTCGAAGACTTCAAGACAGATTAGATTAAGGTTTCTTGTAATAGAGTCTATAATTTTTTTTATTTTTCTTGAGTCTAAGAGAGTGTGATTATAATTGGGTAACCGTGCACACACACATAGGGGGAGTGAGTCAAAACTTCAGATTTTAAAACTAATTATACTACATAACTTTTAAATTGAACTATATGATTTATCATGGTAGTTCCTCCAAAACTAAGTTAATGAAATCATGCCAGAAAATATTTTTATGTTGTTCGTACTATATGACATATGGTTTTTACAGATGACTCATAAAGTTTGAAATGGGGTCATCCATGTTTGTATAAAATGAAACATGATTTGTTTAAACAGTTTATATTGTATGATGTATGGTTCGTACAGATGACTTATAGTGTATGAAATGGGTTTGTACATAATCATATTGGATAAACCTGTTTAATTTGGACTATTCGTATAGTATGATGTTAGTTCATATAAACAAATTTGAACTATTTGTATGGGATAATATACATTTGTACGGATAGTGAAATTGTGTTCGTATAAGTTAATACAGATAAATTTGAACTATTCGTACAGGATAATATAGGTTTATACAAACAGATTGTACGAGACTATATGTGATCGCATAGTACGATCGTAGGATAGTTTTCTTATAATTTTTAGTTTTTGGATGGTTTTTCATGTCTTTTCTATATAAGGAGTCCTAAAGACTGTCATTAAATACTTTTGTTACTTATCACTCTTTAGCATGCCCATTGAGTGTGAGTGTTTGGGGGAGATTTTGAGAGTGGAGTGTGAGGGTGAGTTATGAGGGTTTCACAAGGTTTTCCAAAGCGAGAATCTCTTTTTCTTGTTGAAGTTTTTGGCAATCTCCTGTGGAGGATCTTGAGAGAAGATTTTCAACATTGTGTTTAGGTTCTTTGCCTACACTAAGAGGGTGAAAAAAGACTACTAGGTTATCTGCCTTCACCAGGAGCATGACAAAGGATGACAGTTCTCTACCTTTACCAGGAGAGTGAAAAAAGATGATTGTTCTTTGCATTCACCAGGAGAGTGAAAAAGGATGACGATTCTCTGCCTTTATGAGGAGGGTTGAAAAAAGATAACGAGTTCCCTGCCATCACTCGGAGAGTGAAAAAGGATGACTATTCTCTACCGCACTAGGTTGGTGGGAGAGAGTTTGTAAGGGCTTCTCCACCATACTGTGGTGGCAAAATGAGAGTCACTATTATTTAGTGCAATACCTGAAGAAGGAGTATTCAGGGAGTGGATGTAGGTCTAGTTAGACCAAACCACTAGAAAATTTGGTGTTCTTCTGTTCTCTTTTATTTTCCACAATTTTATTTTATGCTTTAATATTTTATGGTTGAAAAATCTTTTTGTTAAAATTATATTTATACAACTACATATTTTTATGATTAGAGATTTAATTTTCTAGAAATAATTTTCAAAAAATCCATGGAATTTCTAAATAACTAATACACCTCCCTCTTGGTTAGCCTGGGGATAGTTCTATTAGGTTTAACAACCTACACGAACTTCACTACACCCATCATATGATCTCCCACTTATGATCCTCTTTGATGGGCATATTCATACCACATCAAATGATCTCTTAGTTTTAATCCTCTCTGATGGGCATATTCCTACCCCATCACATGACCTCCTAGTTTCAATCCTATGTGATGGGCATATTCCTACCCCATCATATGATCTCCCAATTTTGTTCCTATGTTATGGGCATACTCCTACGCCATGAGATGATCCCCCAATTTTGAACCACTGTGATGGGCATATTCCTACTCCATCATTTAATCTTTCAGTCTTAATCCTCTGTGATGGGCATAGTTCTACCCCATCATGTAATCTCCTAGTTTTGATCCTCGAAGATGGACATATTCCTACCGCATCATATGATCTCCTAGTTTTAACCATTTGTAATGGGAATATTCCTACCACATAATACAATCTCCTAATTTTGATCCTCTATAATGGGCATATTCCTACCCCATCATACTGTCTCCCAATAATGTTCCTCTACGATGGGTATATTCCTACCCGATCATACAATCTCCTAGTTTTGATCCTCTATGATGGGCATATTCCTACCCCATCATATGATCTTCCAATCTTGATGCTCTATGATGGGGCATATATCTACCTCATTACATGATCTACCAATTTTTATCTTCTATGATGTGTACATTCCTACCCCATAATACTATCTCTTAACTTTAACCCTCTGTGATGGGCATATTCCAAGCCCATTACACAATCTCCTAGTTTTGATCCTCTATGATGGACATTTTCCTAATGCATCATATGATGTCCTAATTTTGATCCGTTGTGATGGGTATATTCCTACACTATCATATGATCTCTTAGTTTTGATCCTCAGTGATGGGCATATTCCTACCATTTCATACAATCTTCTAATTTTGATCCTCTATGATAGGAATATTCCTACCCCATCATATGATCTCTTAATTTTGATCCTCTATGATGGCATATTCTTATCCCATCATACCATCTCTCAATTTTGATTCTCTTTGATGGGCATATTCCTACCCTATTATACGATCTCCTAGTTTCGATCCTCTATGATGGGTATATTCCTACCCTATCATAAGATCTCTCAATTTTAACCCTCTGTGATGGGCTTATTCCTACCCCATCAAATGAACTTCCACTCTTAATCTTCTATGATGGGCATATCCCTACTCCATCACAGGATCTCCTAGTTTTAATTTTCTATGATGGGCATATTCCTATCCCTTCATACGTTCTTCCAGTATCAATCCTCTATGATGGGCATGAAAGTTCGATAGGGATGTTAAGCCCTAGTGAACTAGTCCCGAGGCTAACCAAGAGTGTGGATGAATTGGTTATTTAAAAATTTCACTAGCAACAGAAAAAAATCTTTTTGATACTTTGCAGTAGAAATAAGTAAACAAGAATGAAAAGATTAATCACAGATATTCACCCAAGCAGTTAATATCAGAAAAGTAAAGTGCAGAACAGAATCAGAAAAGCAAACCCGATTTTATAGTGGTTCTGTCAACTTGACCTACGTCTACTCCCCGGAGCCTCCCCTCTGGGTATTGCACTAAACAAAAAGTAACTCTCCTTTTGCTCCCACAGCAAGGCGGAGAAGCCTGTACAAGAAAACTTCCTTTCCACCACCCGGTGAAGCAGAGAACCTAACCTCTTTTTGCTTCCACCTGAAGCGGGGCAGAGAACCCAACGTCCTTTAGCTTCCTGCTGAAGTAGGCAGAGAACCTCGGATCTTCTTGCCGATGATCCTCTCCCAAAGAACACCGACATGACAAAAGACGACGAGCAGAGAAGAATACTTTAATCCTTGCTTGGAGCAACCTTCGTGAACCCCTCACGAACTCCCCCTCACAAGATCCTCTCTCTCTTCCCAAACTCTGTCTCTCTAGGATTTCTCTGGAAAGGAAAGTGGCAAAAGATCTTTCTTATTGAAAGAAAAAGATCTTTTATAGGAGGGCTTAAAATTAGCCCTAAAACTCAACTGGTCGGCCAAGATCGTCCAGGAGGATCGGTAGATCATCCTGTACGATCAGTTCAAACTCAGCTGTTTCAGCCTGGACGATCAGGCTCTTCTGGACGATCAGTAGAAAAAATTAATCATATCGTCCCGTACGATCCTGCGATCGTCCGGGACAATTAGTGTAAATCGAGGAATATCGTCCAGAAGATAGTTCGGGTCGTCCAGATAAACTTGCGCTGGACGACCAACAAATGACTTGATCGTGCAGGATGATAGGGACATCGTTCTGTACGATTAGTTCAAAAAGTGTCCAAATCATTCCGTACACAGTTCGGGTCGTACAGATGAAATGTATTAGACGATCATGATCGTCCGGGATGATCCTGCGATCGTCCAGGACGATATGATTGTATCAATCAAATATAAATTGCTTTCCTTAATTACCAGATTAATTTAGGCATGATTGTACTGGATCGTCCGGGATGATACACGTATCATCCTGGATGATCGGACCAGATATCTTAAAATAAAAACTTGCCTAACTTGATCTGGTGGCTGAGAATTTTTGATTTGAGCATATCGTCCCATACGATCCAAAGATCGTCCAGGACGATATGCTTAATCAGACGCACTTAACTTGGTCGCCCTAATTAGGGTTTCTATTTTTACTGGATCATCCAGGACGATGTAAATATCATCCAGGACGATCTGAAAAAAAAATGAACAAAAACTCTAACTCACTCAAGCTCTCCCCTTGAGTGTGTGTGTGCAAGGTTACTTAGCTAAGGGAACAGTTACATTACAATTGACTCAAGAAAAAGGAAAATAGTACATTGGTCACACTTGAACCCGATCTTGAGTTGGCTTGAGTTGCTCCTGATCTTTTGTGCCTTAAATGGGTTAGCCAAGCAAAACCCACTAGAAACATGTTTGTCATCATCAAAACCAGATTTACAATAATCTCCCCCTTTTTGATGATGGAAAATATTTGTATAGTACTTTGAAAATAAAAATAACTAGGAGATTGAAAAACAAATATTTTTTTTCAAATTTTCATTTAACAACTAAATCAATACAGGAAACATAACACATAACAAAAAATCAAAACGACTACAACTGACTCTCCTTTTGACATCACAAAAAGGAGGGTTAACAGAAACACTAAAACATCAGTACAAAATAGAAAAGAAAACAACTACAAAATAGAACACTAGAACGGAGGCGGACTCTGATCGGAAGAAGGAGGTGGCGGTGGTGGGTTGAAGTAGTTGTGAATGGCTTGAAAGTGAGCTTTAATCTAGGCAATGTCCTGGTCATGCTACTGTTGCTGCTGCGCAGCATAGTCAGTGAAGCCCTGGATGTCCTTGGCGTGCCGCTGCTCCTGGGCAACCACATAGGAGTTGAATCTGGCCTCCCACTGATCGAAGCGCTGCACCAGGTGGTCAAAGGGAGAGGCAATGCGAAGGGGAGCAGGTGCATCGGGTGCAGCAGGGACTGGAATAGCCTCTTCCTCTTCCTCCTCAACACCCAGTGCGGGCTTCGGATGTAGTCGGTTGCTGTGTAGGAAGTGGAATGAATTGTTTGTAAAGAAGGAGGGAGGGACATCAGGAGGGATAGGATACTGAAGGTCATAGTTGGTTTCTAAGGCATAATGAATGAGATGACCTAAAGCTAGATTTGGGCGACGCCTATGACCCAGAACCCTAATGGTTGTGAGGTGCTCTATGTATTGGATAATAAGGTCAGAGGCATTAAACTTCCTGCGGGCCAAGATGTAGTATGTGGTCAAGGACAGTAACGGAGTGATGTGAATTCGATCCCCCGCCTTTGAAAAGACGGAGGAACGAAGGACGTGCTGAATGGTCCGTGCATCCTTAAGAAGTGAAGTGCAAGCATTGTCATGATAGGGGCATTTGTATTACGAAGGAAGTGATTGGTGACACTCCAATCATAGTCAGGGTCGGTGATAAGCGTGTGGAGTTTGTCGCCAGTGACAGAAAGGTGAAGAATGTTGTGAAAATCTTGGGTAGTGAGTTCCACGGGACGTTGATTTACATACGAGCGAAGAGTGGAATAGTCCGTAGAAATATGCAAATTGGCAAAGAAAATTTGAAGGAGTTCAAGATTAAATGGAAAGGCTAGTGTAAGGATGAAGGTGAGGGAGGTGTGTGCGAACAGATCGAGAAAAGGATAGGTGAGGGTGCGTGGATTTACTATTTTAGAATATGTGATCCCCACGTCACGATAGCACTCGAAAGTAGCCTGATCGACTGCATTTGGGAAGTGAGGATCAACATGTCCCCGGGAGGAACTCGCACCCTTTTGCCGCGAACGTTTGCCACCATCCATTAGAAATCAAAAGTGAAGGAAAGTAGAGGGAGATTGGAGGAAAGAGTGTGGAAAATCCTTCAGAAAATAGTTGTTTAAATAGATCTTGGCCTGATCGTCCCGTACGATCGTGAGATCGTCCAGGACGATAGGTGCAATTTTTACGACCTTGACGATTGGTCAAAAAGGTGGTCCGATCATCCGGGATGATCAGAGATCATCCAGGACAATTAGACCCAGAGATCGTCCCGAGGAGTCAGGCTGGGTGACCGTTGATGAAAAGTATCGTCCAGGACGATGAGGTGGATCGTCCAGGATAATGGACAATAATTGGTGCAATCTCAGCCGTTTGATCATATCAGGAAGATATGGATCATATCGTCTAGGATGATGTAGGTATCGTCCAGGACGATCACCAATAATTGGAGTTTTTCAGCAGCATGATCAGAGTGGGGATGATTTTGAATAGATCGTCCAGGATGATTTACGGATCGTCCAGGACGAAGAAGATCATCCAGGACGATCGATGGATCGTCCAGGATGATGTGAAGAAAACATAAAAAGATGGAGGATGGAGGTGACAGATCAAGATCCCAAAGACACAATCACGAAACTAAAATAAAACAAAAATGAATAAAACTCACAGCGAAAACACATAAAAGCAACGTTTTCTTTTTTTTGATCAAACTGCTCCAGTAAATCAAAATTTTTCCTTGATTTCAGATTCAAAAACTAATAAGGAGACGATTGACAGCGCTGAAAACCAGAAAAAGTAGGAAAACTCGACTTTCGTAACTCCCACCTCGGGCACCTTATCGATGCAAATCTCTTTTAAAATAAAAATCCAATTCAAAAGAAAAGAAATTAGATTTGAAAAGAGGTCCATTCAAGCTTCATTTCAGAAAAATATCTGATATAAAACTGTTACAAAGTAATAAATTAGAAATCAGGATTTTCAAACTCAAGCTTTTAAAAATATTTAGTGGCGCATGGATTTTTCTAAGACATTTAACGATCGAAAATGAAAGAAAGCTTGGTTGGGCTCATTTTGTGCCTCTTTTTCAATTTGTTTGGCGCTTTGCGCATCTTTTGATTTTTGATACACTTTGTGTATCTTTTAATTTGGTGACATTTCGCATCTTTTCAGCTTTGGGCTCATTTTATACCTCTTTTTCAATTGATTTAGCACACTGCGCATCTTTTGTAAGCTTTCTTCAATTCATAATCGTTAAAAAGTCTCAGCTGTGAAATTATCTTCCAGATATAGCAGACGCTCTCCACAATAAGGAAGAGTAATTCACAAACTAAAAGCCATATGTCGTATGATAAGTGCAATCACTTGGTTTAGAAAATCATAACAATGAGTCAAGACTTTGAAAATACTATTCATATGAGGTAGATTACTGTAGGAAGATAAAATAAATCTCTATTTCAAAAACTAATATTTTAATTTTGAAGAAGATTTTTATTCAAAAGAAATAATACACCAGTAAAGGAGTTAGAGGAAGAGAAATAATCATCAATGTTTCTTCCCTTTAACAAATTCAGTGGAATCAATCACTGCTTACCAGCTTCCAAATAAAAACAAGGTAAAACTCTTAGTCAAAAATTCAATTTAGCAGAAGTAGCGAGCAGTGATCTGATTTTAAAAAGCATCAAACAGTAAATAAAAGAGATGAACCAGTGAATAAAAAACAGGTAGAAAATCACATCAAAGTAAATACTCAAATCAAACTAACAACAAGGCTAACACAGAAATCAGTAGATGAAGAAACAATAAAAATAACTGAAAGCAAATAAGCAAATCAAAAAGCTAACTAACAAAAATAGAATAACAATCAGAAACAATCAGAAATTAGCAGTCATCAGAATCAAGCATTTATATCAATCACTCCTAATCTGGTTCTCAAAATGCTGAAAGAGTCAAAGGCCAGTGGTTTAGTGAATATGTCAGCCAGCTGATTTTCAGTTGCTACATGATGTAGCTCAATGTCCCCTTTTGTAACATGGTCCCTAATGAAGTGATGCCTTATGTCAATGGTCCTAGAATGTTGGATTGGATTCTTAGAGATGTAGATGGCACTAGTATTATCACACAGGACAGAAATTATGCCAACAGGTAAACTTAAGTCAAAAACTTGTTGCTTTAACCAAAGAACTTGGGCCACAAAACTTCTTAAGGCAATATATTCAGCTTCAGCAGTAGAAAGTACAACTGAGTTCTATTTTCTACTGGACCAGGAGACTAGAGACTGTCCTATGAATTGATAAGTTCCAGAAGTGCTCTTTCTATCCACCCTACATCCCGCAAAGTCAGAATCAGAATATCCAATGATCTCAAAAGAGGTGCTGTGCCTATGGTACCAGATTCCTAGGTTTGGGGTCCCTAAAAGATATCTAAGAATTCTCTAAATAGCAGTCTGGTGGGACTCCTTAGGATCAGCCTGAAACCTAGCACAAAGACAGACACTAAGCATGATATTAGGTCGGCTATCAGTTAGGTAAAGCAGTGATCCTATTATTCCTCTATACTTCTTCTGATCAACAGATTTTCCACTTGAATCCTTATCTAAATAATAAGAGGAGCTCATGGGAGTATTGATTGGCTTGGCTTTGTCCATTTCATATTTCTTCAAATTATCTTTAGTGTATTTAGATTGATTGAGAAAGGTTCCATCATCCGTTTGCCTTATGCTAAACCCCAAAAAGTAGGACAATTCTCCCATCATGCTCATCTTAAACTCCTTACTCATTATTTTAAAAAACTCATCACATAAATATTTATTAGAAGATCCAAAAATTATATCATCAACATAGATCTGGACAATGAGTAAGTCATCCCCTATTCTTCTCAGAAAAAGGGTGGTTTCTACGCTCCCCTTAACAAACTCTCTTTCTAATAGGAATGTGCTAAGCCTCTCATACCAAGCTCTGGGTGCCTGTTTCAAACCATATAAGTCCTTTTTTAATTTGTAAACATGATTCGGATATTGGGAACTCTCAAAACATGGGGGTTATTCTACAAAAATATCCTCTTTTATTACCCTATTTAGAAAGGCACTCTTAACTTCCATTTGAAACAGCTTAAATACCTTATAACAGGCAATGGCTAATAGCACTCTAATGGCTTCCAATCTAGCTATAAGGGCAAAAGTCTCCTCAAAATCAATCCTTTCTATCTGACTATATGCCTTAGCCACCAATCTTGCCTTATTCCTAACCACCACACCAGAATCATTCATCTTATTCTTAAAGACCCACTTGGTTACCACAATACTTTGATTTCTAGGTCTTTCTACTAACTCCCAAACATCATTCCTTACAAATTGATTCAATTCTTCCTGCATAGCTAAGAACCAAAACTCATCCGAAAGGTCTTGATTGATGTTGGTGGGTTCAGTCATTCAGATAAAGGCAGAATGGTTTACTTCCTTCCTAAGTCCATGCCTAGTTTTAACACCTTCAGAAGGGTCTCCTAAGATCAGTTCTTTAGGATGACTCGAAGAATATCTCCAATTTTTAGGCAATGTGGTTTGAGGTTCTACCCTCTCCTCCAGATTTGCACTTCCAACCCCTTGGGTAATTTCCTCTACCTCTTCTTCTTCCTCAATTCTATTCACTTTAGGATCAAATTCATCAAACACCACATGGGTTGTCTCTTCCACCACCAAAGTCCTTTTATTGAACACCCTAAAGGATTTCCCCACACTAGAATAGCCTAAAAACACTCCTTCATCAGATTTGGGGTCAAACTTTTCTAAGGGTGATTTCCCGTTGTTCAGAATGAAAACCTTACATCCAAAGACATGGAGGTGGGACAAGTTTGGGGTTCTACCCTTAATGACCTCATAAGGTGTCTTGTTCAGTTTAGATCTCACATTCACCCTATTCAGCACATAACAGGCAGTGTTTACCGCTTAAGCCCAAAAGTATTTTGGAAGTGAATACTCAGCAAGCATGGCTCTAGCGGCTTCCACTAAGGTCCTGTTCTTCCTTTCAGCTACCCCGTTCTGCTGAGGGGTCCTAGGAGCTGAAAATTTATGACTAATCCCTTGCTCCTCACATAAACTTCCAAATTTCTCATTCTCAAACTCTCCACCATGATCACTATGAATAGTCAGGATCTCACAACCTAACTTCTTCTGAATCCAAGTGGAGAAGGACTTAAACTCATCAAATGACTCAGATTTGTGTAATAGGAATTTAATCCAAGGGAACCTCGAGTAGTCATCTACAATCACAAATCCATAAACTTTTTCACCTAAGCTGGCAGTGCTAATGGGTCCAAAGAGGTCCATATGAAGAACTTCTAAAGGTCTAGAGGTGCTAATGTCCTTAACAGAGTGAAAAGAGGATTAGACTTGCTTTCCTAACTAACAGGCATCACACAGGTGATCCTTAGTGAACTTAAGCTTGGGCACACCTCTAACTAAGTCCTTTTGGGTGACTCTCCGAAGGATTTTCATACTGGCATGACACAATCTCTTATGCCACAACCAAGACTCATCAGTAGCAGTTTTTAAACAAATTGAATTCTCAGATTTAATGCAACTTACATCCAACTTGTAGACGTTGTTGATCCATTGCCCCTGCAAAACAACTTTATTATTTAAGCTTAAAATGCAGCCAGTGGACAGGAATTTGATGATGTATCCTTTGTCACAAAGTTGACTGATGCTCAGCAAGTTATGTTTCAGTCCATCTACAAGCAAAACATTGTCAATCATAAAATTCTTTGAATCACCAATCATACCTGAGCCTACCACCCTCCTGGTGGTGTTATCTCCAAGTGTAACCTTGCCTCCAGCCCTGGCCTCCAGTGAAATGAACTGATTTGCATATCCAGTCATGTGTCTAGAACATCCACTGTCCAGGTACCACATGCTCTCATGAGGTCTTGTGTGAGAGCCCACCTACAAAAATATCGAACGTCAATCTTAGCTTATGAAAAGAAGAATGCAATGCATGCGTGCTGTGCTGTGAAACATGCAGTCTGGGCCTGCACACCCAATGTGTACTATGGTGAACAGTGCAGGTGTGGGAAATGTGTCCTAACATGCCATATGAAAAACATCTAACACCAGGAAAAGGGTTAACTAATCTATGTGGGTGATAGTGCCTCTTTGTAGATGTATATGAACTTGCAATAGATTTTTCAAAAGGTTGAGGTGCATAAAACTTTTCAAAAGTGGGTGGTTTTTGGTTTTTCTCAAACGCACTGATCTTCACTTTCAAAAATTCATTCTCTTTATTTAAACTTGCAATTTCAAATTTTAAAGCACCGTTGTTACTTTCTACTTCACATACCAGGGTATCTAATTCTTTAAAAGCTCTCTCCAAATCAACATGAGTGGTTTTCAATGAATCATGCACAGTAACTAAATCAGAATATTTCTTATTCAATTCATCAAACTCATCAAGTAAAGACATGTGATTGCTATCAACAGTGGAATGATCATTAATCAAAACATAATGCTCTTTTTGCAAAGTCAAATAATCCAGTTTCAAGTTAGCATGGGTTTTCTTAAGCTTTCTATACGATGCATGAATTTTTTCAGATACTTTAAGTAATTGATCGTAAGTAAGCTCACATACCACTTCCTGGTCCGACTGACCAGGGTGATCATCAGCCATCAGACACAGATTTGTTTCCTCCTCTTCAGCTTCAGTCTCAGAAGAGTCGGATGCAGAGTCTGCCCAGAACACCTTCTGAATCCGCTTCTTGTCCTTTCTGAACTTTAGTTTCTCCTCACCCTTCTCCTTGCTTGGGTGAGCCTTGAGTGTAGGATAATCCACCTTTATGTGTCCAGGCTTCCTGCATTCAAAACAAACAGATTCTGATGAACCTTTAAAGTTTCTACTGGTCTTACCTTTGTTCTACTTTTGAAAGTTCTTATTCTTCTTCCTTAGAAAGCTCTTGAATTGCCTTGTGATTATGGAAACATCATCGCTATCAGACCCGAAAGTGCTAGCATCTGAATCTTTGGCCTTTAGCGCCACTGTCTTCTCCTTCTTTCGTTCACCTGCATCAAGTTGTCTTTGGTTCACCCCTTGCTCGTAAGCAATGAGTGATCCAAGTAAGCTGTCAAAAGAGTAAGTATTTAAATCTTTAGATTCCGTGATCACAGTAA
The DNA here is from genome assembly GCA_019925795.1 of Dendrobium chrysotoxum. Lineage (NCBI taxonomy): Eukaryota > Viridiplantae > Streptophyta > Magnoliopsida > Asparagales > Orchidaceae > Dendrobium > Dendrobium chrysotoxum. The sequence continues at coordinate 46,287,300 of CM034313.1, read as the reverse complement.
TCTTAGCATCGTATGAAGAAGGCAAACATCTTAGAATTTTGTTCACTCTTTCGTAATTACTTAGTTCTCTTCCTAGAGCATGTAAAGAGGTAATGATTTGTGTGAACCTTGTGTACATTTCTGAAATCTTCTCACTAGGTTTCATGCGAAAGAGTTCGTAATCATGTAACAAGATGTTTAACCTAGACTGTTTGACTGTAGTTGTACCTTCATATGTTATACATAATCTATCCCAAATTTCTTTACCCGTTGTACAAGTAGAAACACGTATATAGTCTTCAGATTTTAAAGTACAAAAGAAATAGTTCAAACATTTTACACTTAACTGTGCTAAATAATGATCATCAAAAGTTCAATCTGCAAATGGGAGTTCAGTTTTAGCACTGTTAACAAGTCTATGTGGTGCTTCATAACCATCTTTAACTAACATCCACATACGATAATCGATTGACTGAAGAAAAGTAGAAATGCGTGTTTTCCAAAAATCAAAAGGAATGTTATCAAACAATGATGGTCTTGTAATAGAATAACCTTCAATAGTATTACGATTATTATAGTTAGCCATGTATCAAATTCAAAAGTTTTTAAACTTAAATTTTGAATCCCGCTCTGATACCACTTGAAAGTTCGATAGGGATGTTAAGCCCTAGTGAACTAGTCCCGAGGCTAACCAAGAGGGGGTGAATTGGTTATTTAAAAATTTCACTAGCAACAGAAAAAAATCTTTTCGATACTTTGCAGTGGAAACAAGTAAACAAGAATGAAAAGATCAATCACATATATTCACCCAAGTAGTTAATATCAGAAAAGTAAAGTGCAGAACGGAATCAGAAAAGCAAACCAGATTCTATAGTGGTTCGGTCAACTTGACCTACGTCCACTCCCCAAAGCCTCCCCTCTGGGTATTGCACTAAACAAAAAGTGACTCTCCTTTTGCTCCCACAGTAAAGTGGAGAAGCCTGTACAAGAAAACCTCCTTTCCACCACCCGGTGAGGCAGAGAACCTAACCTCCTTTTGCTTCCACCTAAAGCAGGCAGAGAACCCAACATCCTTTTGCTTCCTCCTGAAGCAGGCAGAGAACCTCGAATCTTCTTGCCGACGATCCTCTCCCAAAGAACACCGACATGATGAAAGACAACGAGCGGAGAAGAAGACTCTGATCCTTGCCTGGAGGAACCTTCATGAACCCCTCACGAACTCCCCCGCACAAGATCCTCTCTCTCTTTCCCAAACTCTCTCTCTCTCTCTAAGGTTTCTCTGGAAAGAAAAGTGGCAAAAGATCTTTCTTGTTGAAAGAAAAAGATCTTTTATAGGAGGGCTTAAAATTTGCCCTAAATCTCAACTGGTCGGCCAAGATCGTCCAGGACGATCGGTAGATCGTCCTGTATGATCAGTTCAAATTCAGCTATTTTAGCCTAAATGATCTGGCTCTTCTGGACGATTAGTAGAAAAAATTGATCATATCGTCCCGTATGATCCTGCGATCGTCCGAGACGATTAGTGTAAATCAAGGAATATCGTCCAGAAGACAGTTCGGGTCGTCCAGAGAAACTTGTGCTGGACGACCAACAAATGACTTGATCATCCAGGACGATAGGGACATCATCCTGTATGATTAGTTCAAAAAGTGTCCAAATCATCCTGTACACAGTTCGGGTCGTACAACTGAAATGCACTAGACGATCATGATCGTGCTGGACGATCCTGTGATCGTCCAGGATGATATGATCGTATCAATCAAATATAAATTACTTTCCTTAATTACCAGATTAATTTAGGCATGATTATACTGGATCATTTGGGACGATACACGTATCATCCTAGATGATCGGACCAGATATCTTAAAATAAAAACTTGCCTAACTTGATCTGGTGACTGAGAATTTCTAATTTGAGCATATCGTCCCGTATGATCCAAAGATCATCTTGGACGATATGCTTAATCAGACACACTTAACTTGGTCACCCTAATTAGGGCTTCTATTTTTACTGGATCGTCCAGGATGATGTGAATATCGTCCAAGGCGATCTGAAAAAAAAATGAACAGAAACTCTAACTCACTCAAGCTCTCCCCCTAAGTGTATGTGTGCAATGTTACTTAGCTAGGGGATCAATTACATTATAATTGACTCAAGAAAAAGGAAAATAGTATATTGGACACACTTGGACCCGATCTTGAGTTGGCTTGAGTTGCTCGTGATCTTTTGTGCCTGAAACGGGTTAGCCAAGCAAAACACACTGGAAATAAATTTATCAGCATCAAAACTAGATTTGCAACAGGGCATATTCCTACCCCATCGTATGATCTCCCAGTTTTGATCCTCTGTCATGGGCATATTCCTACCACATCATAAGATCTCCCAATTTTGATCCTCAATGATGGGTATATTCCCACCACATCATATGATCTCCATATTTTGATCCTTTGTGATGGATATATTCATACCCCACCATATGACTCCCAGTTTTGAACCTCTTTTATAGGCTTATTCCTACCCTATCAAATGATCTCCTAGCTTTGATCTTCTGTGATGGGCATATTTCTACCCCATCAAATAATCTCCTAGTTTCAATCCTCTATGATAGGCGTATTCTAACCTAATCATATGATCTCCCAGTTTTGATCCTTAGTGGTGGGTATATTCCTACCCCATCATATTATTTAATAGCTTGGATCCTTTATGAAGGGCATATTCCTACCCCATCATATGATCTCCCAGTTTTGATCATCTATGATAGGTAAATTCCTACCCCATCACATAATTTCCTAGTTTTGAACCTTTATGATGGGCATATTCTTACCCTATCAAATGTTCTCCTAGTTTTGATGCTCTACAGTATGCATATTCCTACCCCATCATATGATCTCCCAATTGTTTTCCACTATGATGGGCATATTCCTACCCCATAATGTGATCTCCCAGTTTGATTCTCTATGATGGGTATATTCCTTTCCCATTATACAATCTCCTAGTTTCGATCTTCTATGATGGTCATAATCTGACCCCATCATATGATCTCCTAGTTTTAATCCTCTGTGATGAATATATTCCTCTCCCATCATACTATCTCCAAATTTTGATCCTCTTTTATGGGCATATTCCTACCCCGTCAAATGATCTCTCAGTTTTGATCCTCTGTGATGGGCATATTCCTACACCATTATATAATCTCCTAATTTTGATCCTCTATAATAGGCATGTTCCAACCCCAACATATGATCTCCCAGCTTTGATCTCCTATGGTGGGCATATTCCTACCCCATTATATTATCTGGCAGCACGGATCCTTTATGATTGGCATATTCCTACCCCATCATACAATCGCAAAGTTTTGATCCACTATGATAGGAAAATTCCTACCCCATCACATGATCTCCTAATTTTGATCATCTGTGATGGGCATATTACTACCCTATCAAATGTTCTCCTAGTTTTGATGCTCTACGTTGGGCATATTCCTACCCCATCATATGATCCCTCAGTTTTGTTCCTATATGATGGGCATATTCATACCCCATAATACAATCTCCCAGTTCGATCCTCTGTGATGGGTATATTCCTTCACCATCATATGATCTCCTAGTTTTGATCCTCTGTGATGGGCATAGTCCTACCCCATCATATGATCTCCTAGTTTTGATCCTGTTGCAAATCTGGTTTAAAGATTGGAGTTTTGATGATAACAAACATTTTTGTGTTCTATTTTTGATTGGCTAACATTTCAGGTAAAAGATCAAATGCAATTCAAGCCAACTCAAGATCGGGTCCGCGTGTGTTTAAATGTAATTTTTTCCTTTCTTGAGTCAAATGTAATGTGATTGATCCCCTAGCTAACTAACCTTGCACAGACACACACTCAAGGGGAGCTTTTTAGTGAATTAGAGCTTCTATTTTCAATTTTTATTCGTATCATCCTGGATGATATTCGTATCATCCTAGACAATCCAATGAAAATATAAACCCTAATTAAGGTGACCATGTTAAGTCGGTTTGATTAAGCAAATCATCCTAGACAATACACCACCCATAGTATAGGATGATAGGCTCAAATTGGAAATTCTCAGCCGCCAAATTAAGTTAGGCAAGTTTTTATTTTTAGAGATTTGGTCTGATCGTCCCGGATGATACATGTATCGTCCTGGATGATCCATTACAATCATGCCTAAATTAGTCTAGTGATTAAGGAAAGCAATTAATGTTTGATTGATATGATCATATCATCCTGGATCGTCGTAAGACCGTACAGTATGATACATGCAAAATCCTGACCGTCCAGAGCATTTCACCTGGATGAACTGAACTATCTTCTGGATGATATGCCGAAATTTGAACTAATCGTACAGGATGATAGAGATATTGTCCTGGACGATCAAGTCATTTTCAATTATACAGAATGTTTTGGCAAGCCAATCCAAACAATAATCAGGACAATTTTGGGTGTTTTTAACTAATTGTATATAACACTATAAATATTATCCCGAACTATCCAGTCTTTTTAAGATTGTCTATCATAAGTTTCCCTGGATGATCTGAACTATCTTCTGGCCGAAATTCCTGATTTACACTAATTATCCCGGACGATTGCAGAATCATACGGGATGACCTAAAAATATTTTGTCTACTAATCGTCCAGAGAAACCAGATTGTCCAGGCTGATATATGAGATTTTACACTTATCGTATAGGATGATCTGTCGATAGTCCTGGATGATATTTGACGACTAGTTGAAATTTAGGGCAATTTTTAAGCTCTCCTTTTTAAGATCGTTTTCTTCCAACAAGAAAAATCTTTTGCCACTTTCCTTACCAGAGAAAACCTTGAGAGAGAGAGAGAGAGAGAGAAAGAGCTTGGGAGAAAGAGAGAGAGAGGATCTTGTGAGTGGGAGTTTGTGAGGTGTTCACAAAGGTTGCTCCAAGTAAAGATCTGAGTTGTCTTCTTCGATCGTCGTATCTTATCATATTGGTGGTTATGTGGTAGGGTCATCTGCAAGAAGATCCAGGTTCTTTGCCTGCTTCAGGAGGAAGCAAAAGGAGTCCAGGTTCTCTGCCTGCTTCAAGGGGAAGTGAAAGGAGTCTAGGTTCTCTGCCTGCTTCAAGAGGAAGCAAAAGGAGTTCAAGTTCTCTGCCTCATCGGGTTGGTGGAAAGGAGTTTTTTTACAGGCTTCTCTGCGTTGCTGTGGGAGCAAAAGGAGAGTCACTTAGTGTTAGTGCAATACCCGGAGGGGAGGCTCTGGGGAGTGGACGTAGGTCAAGTTGAACGAACCACTATAAAATCTAGTGTATTCTTTCTGCACTTTACTGTGTATGATTGTGTGATTGTGATTATTATTTTGTTATCGTTGAACCTCTACACATCATCATATAATTGTGAACGGTTTTAAACATTCAAAAAGATTTTCTAAATCATCGTTTGCCTACGAATATTTAAAACTACCAATTCACCCCCCTCTTAGTTAGCCTCGGGACTATTTCATAAGGGCTTAACATCCCTAACGAACTTTCAAGTAGTTTCAGAGCGATATTGATACGTGTTTTTACTTAAAAAACTTTTGAATTCGATCGCTGGCTAACTTTGGAAATAAAAATACTGTTGAAGGTTATTCAATTTTTCATCACCATTTGTTTGATAATATATCATTTGATTTTTGGAAAACTCGCATGTCTACCTTCTTATAATCTATTGAGTATGACATGTGGATGCTTGTTAAAGATGGTTATGAAGCACCTCATAGACTTGTAAATGGCATTAAAACTGAACTTTCTTTTACTGAATGGACATTTGATGATCTTGATTTAGCAAAACTAAATGCAAAATATTTGAACTGGTTTTTCTGTGCCTTAAAATCTGAAGATTACATGCGTATTTTTACTTGTACAACTGGTAAAGAAATCTGGGATAGATTATGCATTACTTATGAAGGTACATCTGAAGTTAAGTAATCTAGATTGAACATCTTGTTTCACGACTACGAACTCCTTCACATGAAACCTAGTGAAAAAATTTCTAAAATGTATAGTAGGTTCACTCAAATTGTCACTCCCTACATGCCTTAGGAAGAGAGCTTACAAATTATGAGAAAGTTAATAAGATTTTGAGATATTTGCCTTTTCCTTCTTCCTATGATACTAAGATAACTATGATCTCTGAAGCTAAATATTTGAATGCATATTCTATTGATAACTTACTTAGATCACTCATTGCTTACGAGCAAGGGGTGAACCAAAGATAGCTTGTTGCAGGTGAGAAAAAGAAAGAGAAAACTATGGCGCAGAAGGCCAACGAGACTGATACTGATACTTTTGGGTCTGATAGCGATGATGTTGTCTTAATCACTAGGTAATTTAAAAGCTTTCTATGGAAGAAACACAAGAACTTTCAGAAGTGGAACAAAGGTAAGAGTAGTAAAAATTTTAAAGGTTCATCTGATATTGTTTGTTTTAAATGCAGGAAGCCTTAACATATAAAGGATGATTGTCCTACACTTAAGGCTCACCCAAGTTAGGATGAGGGTGAGGACAAATCTAAGTTCAAGAAGGATAAGAAGTTGATTCAAAATGCATTCTGGGTAGATTCTGCATTTGACTCCTCTGAGACTGAAGCTGAAGAAGAAACTACGAACTTGCATTTGATGGCTGATGATCATCCTGATCAGTCTGATCAAGAAGAGGTATGTGAGATAACCTATGATCAATTGCTAGATGTTTTTGAGAAAATTCATTCATCGTATAGAAAACTTAAGAAAACACATGCCAGCCTGAAATTTGATTTCTTGAATTTGCAAAAAGAGCATGATGTTGTGGTTAAAGATCATTCTACACTTGATAGCAATCATATGTCTTTACTTGATGAATTTGATGAATTGAACAAAAAGTATTTTGAACTAATTGCTGAGCATGAATCATTGAAAACCTAGCATGTTGACTTAGAAAAAGCTCATAAAGAACTAGACACCACGGCATGTAACTTAGCTAGTGATGAGCATTATTTGAAGTTTGAAATTGCAAGTCTCAAGAAGGAAAGTGAATTTATAAAACTGAAAATTAGTGTTTTTGAGAAAAATAAGACACCTCTTACTTTTGCACAGTTTTATGAACCTCCACCATTTGAAGAATCTAATTCAAAATCATCAAAGCATGTTTCATTCAAACCAAGGAAGAGGCACTATCACCCACGTAGATTAGTTAACCCTTTTCCTGGCATTAGATGTTTCTCTTGTGGCATGCAAGGACATATCTCTCACACCTGCTCTGTTCATCATAGTACACATTAGGTGTGGAGACCCAAATTGTATGTTTCACAGCACAGCACACATACATTATATTCTTATTTTCATAAGAAGGAACCCTAACCTGTTTGGGTTCCTTAATCTGACATTTGATGATTTTATAGGTGTGCTCTCATAAAAGGCCTCGTGAGAGCACGTGGTACCTGGACAGTGGATGTTTAAGACATATGATGAGTGATGCAAATAATTTCATTTCGTTGGAGACCATAGCTGGAGGCAAGGTTACACCTGGAGACAACACCACTAGGAGGGTGGTAGGAGCAGGTATAATTGGTGATTCACAAAATTTCATTATTAATAATGTTTTTCTTGTAGATGGACTGAAACACAATCTACTAAGCATCAACAGCTATGTGATAAAGGATTTAGCATAAAGTTCCTACTTACTTGCTGCATTATAAAGTTAAATGATAAAATTATTTCGTAGGGAAAAATGGTCAACAATATCTAAATGTTGGAATTAAATTACTTTAAAGTTGATGTTTCTATTTGCTTAAAAACTGCTGCTGATGAGTCTTGGCTGTGGCATAGAAGATTATGTCATGCCAGTAAGAAAACCCTTAGAAGAGTCACCCAAAAAAGACTTAGTTAGAGGTGTCCCCAAGCTTAAGTTCACTAAGGACCACCAGTGTGATGCCTGACAATTAGGAAAGCAAGTCCACTCCTCTTTCCACTCAATTAAGAACATTAACACCTCTAGACCTTTAGAAGTCCTTCACATGGATTTATTTGGACCCATTAGCACTGCCATCTTAGGGGGGAGAGTCTATGAATTTGTGATTGTTGATGATTACTCGAGGTTCACTTGGATTAGATTTTTGTTAGATAAATCTGTGTCATTTGATAAATTTAAATTTTTCTCCACTTGGATTGAGAAGAAGTTAGAATGTGAGATTGTTATTATTTATAGTGATCATGGTGGGGAGTATGAAAATGAGAGACTAGAAGAACGGGGTGAGGATCAAGGGATTAGCCACAACTTTTCATCTCTTAGGACCCCTTAGCAGAACGGGGTAGCTAAAAGAAAGAATAGAAGCTTGGTGGAAGCCACTAGAGCCATGCTTGTTGAGTATTCACTTCTAAAATACTTTTGGGCTTAAGCAGTAAACTAGGTATGGACTTAGGAATGAAGTAAACTATTCTGCGTTTACCTCAATGACTGAACCCACTAACATTAATCAAGCCCTCTCTGATGAATTTTGGATTTTAGCAATATAAGAGGAATTACACCAATTTGTAAAAAATGATGTTTGGGAATTAGTAGAAAGACCTGAGAATTAAAGTGTAGTGGGAACCAAATGGGTCTTTAAGAATAAGATGAATGATGCTGGTGTAGTGGGGAGGAATAAGGCAAGATTAATGGCTAAGGGGTACAATCAAATAGAAGGTCTTGATTTTGAGGAGACCTTTACCCCCCTAGCAAGATTGGAAGCCATTAGAGTGCTACTAGCCTTTACATGTTATAAGGGATTTAAGTTGTTTCAAATGGATGTCTAGAGTGCCTTTTTGAATGGAATAAAAGAAGATGTCTTTATAGATCAACCCCCAGGTTTTGAGAATTCCTAATATCCTAATCATATTTACAAATTAAAAAAGGCCTTATATGTATTGAAACAAGCACCTAGAGCTTGGTATGAGAGGCTTAGCACCTTCCTATTAGAAAGAGAGTTTGTAAAGGGGAGCGAATACACCACCCTTTTCCTTAGGGAAGTAGGAGATGATCTACTCATTATCCAGATCTATGTTGATGATATAATTTTTGAATCTTCTTATTAAAATTTATGTGATGATTTTTCTAAGACAATGAGTAAGGAGTTTGAGATGAGAATGATGGGAGAATTGTCCTATTTTAGGGGTTTAGCATAAGGCAACTGGATGATGGAACCTTTTTGAATCAATCAAAATACACTAAAGATATCTTAAAGAAATATAAAATGGACAAAGCCAAGCCAATCAATACTCCCATGAGTTCTTCTATTGAGTTAGATAAAAATTTAAATGGAAAATCTATTGATCAGAAGAAGTTTAGAGGAATAATTTGATCACTGCTTTACCTGACTGCTAGCAGACCTGATATTATGTTTAGTGTTTATCTTTGTGCTAGATTTCAAGATGATCCTAAGGAATCCCACCTGTTTGCATTTAAGAGAATCCTTAGATATCTCTTAGGAACCCTAAACTTAGGAATCTGGTATCCTAGCCACAACACTTCTTTTGAGATTATTGGATATTCTGATTCTAATTTTGTAGGGTGTAGGGTGGATAAAAAGAGCATTTCTAAAACTTGCCAATTCATAGGACAGTCTTTGGTCTCTTGGTCCAATAAAAACATAACTCAGTTGCACTTTCCACTGCTAAAGCTGAGTACATTGCCTTAGGAAGTTGTGTGGCCCAAGTCTTTTGGTTGAAGCAATAACTTTTAGATTTAGGATTACCTGTTGGCACAATTTTAGTTCTATGTGATAACACTAGTGCCATTTATATTTCTAAGAATCCTATCAAATATTCAAGAACCAAACACATTAACAAAAGGCATCACTTTATTAGAGACCATATTACAAAAGGGGACGTTGAGATACATCACGTAGCAACTGAAAATCAACGGGCTGTCATCTTTACTAAACCACTGGCCTTTGACTCATTCAGCATTCTGAGGACTAGATTAGGTGTGATTGACATAAATACATGAATCTGATGATTACTAATTTTTTATTTTTCTATTTTTATTCATTTTGCTTTTAGATTCTGTTTGATTTGATTGACTGTTTCACTTTAGATTTTTTTTTCCTATTTTTTTCTACTGTTTGATTTGCTTATTAAATTTAATTATTTCCTGTTGATTTTCATTTACAGATTTTCATTTATTGATTTTAGTATGTCCTTTACTCTTCATATTTTCTTTTATTTCATGTTTACTCTTATAAGAATCAGATCATTGCTCACTTCTGCTGATAAACTGAATTGCTGACTAAGTGTTTTACCTTGCTATTTTTGTTTGAAAGCTTGTAACCAGTGATTGACTTCTCTGAATCTGTTAAAGGGAAGGAACATTGATGATTGTTTCTCTTCCTCTAACTCCTTTAGTGGTATATTATTTCTTTTGGATAAAAATCTTTTTCAAAATTAAAAGTTGATTTTAAAATAGAGATTTATTTTATCTTCCTACAGTAATCTACCTCATATGAATAGTATTTTCAAAGTTTTGGATATGTGTTATGTTTTCTTAATCAGGCTATTACACTTATCATATAATGTATGATTTTTTTTTTATGAATTAATCCTCCTTACTATTGAGAGTGAGTAGTTATCTTCATAACTGAGATTCTTTAATGATTTTTGAAAGAAAGCAAGTTTACAGAAGATGCACAATGCGCCAAATAAATTAAAAAAGAGGCACAAAATGAGCCCAAAGTTGAAAAGATGCGCAGTGCGCGAAATAAATTGAAAGAAAGGCACAAAATGTGCCTACAAAGAAACAAGCCTTCTTCCCTTTCAAATCTTTAAATGTCTTAGAAAAATCCATGCGCCACTTAATATTTTCAAAAGCTAGAAATTGAAAATCATGATTTCTTATTCCTTACTTTGTAATACTATTTTATCAAATATTTTTTTGGAATGAGGCTTGAAAGGATCTCTTTTTGAATCTAATTTCTTTCTTCTCAATTAGACTTTTGTTTGAAAGGAATTTTAACCTGTAAGGTGTCCGAGGTAGGAGTTTCGAAAGTATATTTTTCAAATTTTCTAGATTTCAACATCTTCGATTTTCTTCTTATTGGTTTTTAAATTGAAACTCAAGGGAAAATTCTGATTTACTGGAGGTGATCGATTAAAAAAAACAAAAATAAATAATATTTTTACTTTTATTTTCTTATTTCTCTATTTTATTTTATTTGATTTTGTTTTCTTTCTGGTTTGGTGAGCAGTTTTCCACCATTCACAGCTACTTTTATCTACCACCTCCTCCTCCTTCTGATTAGGATCCGCCTCTTTATTAGTTTTCTATGTTGTGATGTTTCTTGTTTGTGTTATTTTGTTTGTTCTTCCTCCTTTTTGTGATGTCGAAAGGGGGAGTTAGTTTTATGAGTTACTAGTAGTTTCTTTTACTATTTTTGTGTTGTAGTTGTTTCTTATTTTGTATTTAGTATCACTGTTTGTCAATGTTGAGTAAAATTTGAAATGAAAATTCTTCTCTCGTATGTGCGTTGATTACTCCTATCTGTTTTATTTGAAACTACTGAATAAATGTTTTCCATCCTAAAAATGGGAGAGATTATTACAAATCTAGTTTAAGGATTAGAGTTTTGTTGATAACAAACATTTCTATGTACTATTTTTGATTGGCTAACATTTCAGGTACAAAATATTAAATGCAATTCAAGATAACTCAAGATCGGGTCTGCGTGTGTTTAAATGTAATTTTTTCCTTTCTTGAGTCAAATGTAATGTAATTGATCCCCTAGCTAAGTAACCTTGCATACACACACTCAGGGGGAGAGTTTTTGTGAATTAGAGCTTCTATTTTCAATTTTTATTCATATCATCCTAGACGATATTCATATCATCATGGAAGATCCAACAAAAATAGAAACCCTAATTAAGGTGACCATATTAAGTCGGTTTGATTAAGCAAGTAGTCCTAGCCATACTAAGTCGATTTGATTAAGAAAGTAGTCCTAGACCGAATTTGAAGTAATCATACAGGATGATAGAGATATCATCCTAGTTGATCGAGTCATTTTCGATCATAAAGAATGTTTTATGCAGGCCAATCCAAACTATGTTCAGGACAATTTTGGGTGTTTTAAACTAATCGTACATGATGATATAAATATTATCCCGATTGATCCAGCTTTTTAAGATGGTCCAGCATAAGTTTTCCTGGATAATCCGAACTATCTTCTGAACAAAATTCTTAATTTACAATAATTATCCTAAACAATCGCAGAATCGTACGGGATGATTTGAACAATTTTTGTTTACTGATCGTCCAGAGAAACTAGATCGTCCAGGCTGATAAATAAGATTTTACACTGATCAAACAGGATGACCAGTCGATCGTCCTGGATGATATTTGATGACCAGTTAAAATTTAGGGCATTTTTTGAGCCCTCCTTTTTAAGATCTTTTTCTTCTAAAAAGAAAAATCATTTACCTCTTTCCTTACCAGAGAAAATCTTGAGAGAGAGAGAGAGAGAGCTTGTGAGAGAGAGAGAGGATCTTGTGAGGGGCAGTTTATGAGGTGTTCATAAAGGTTGCTCCAAGCAAGGATCTGAGTCATCTTCTCCGGTCATCATCTCTTATCTTTTTGGTAGTTCTATGGTAGGATAATCTGCAAGAAGATTCGGGTTCTCTGCCTGCTTCAGGAGGAAGCGAAAGGAGTCCAGGTTCTCTGCCTGCTTCAGGGGGAAGCGAAAGGAGTCTAGGCTTTCTGTCTGCTTTAGGAGGAAGCAAAAGGTATTAAGGTTCTCTGCCTTATCGGGTTGGTGGAAAAGAGTTTTTATACATAATTCTCCCCCTTCCTCTGGGAGCAAAAGGGTAGTCACGTAGTGTTAGTGCAATACCCAGAGGGGAGTCTCCGAGGAGTGGACGTAAGTCAAGTTGACCGAACCACTATAAAATTTGATGTGTTCTTTCTTGTTATTTTCTGCACTTACTTTACTGTTGATGATTGTGTGATTGTGATTACTATTTTATTATCATTGAACATCTGCACATCATCACATAATTATGAACGATTTAAAACATTTAAAAAGATTTTCTAAATTGTCGTTTGCCTACATTTTTTTAAAACTACCAGTTCACCCCCCCCTCTTGGTTAGCCTCGGGACTAGTTCATCTGGGCTTAACATCCCTAATGAACTTTTAGATCCTCTATGATGGGCATATTCCTACCCCATCATATGATCTTTCAGTATTGATCCCCTGTAGTGGGCATCTTTCTACCCCATTACATGATCTCCCAATTTTGATCCTCTGCGATAGACATATTTCTACACCATTATATGATCTCCTAGTCTTGATACTGTATGATGGGCATATTCATACCCCATCACACAATCTCCTAGTTTTGATCCTCTGTAATGGACATATTCCTTCCCCATTATATGATCTGCTAGTTTAGATCCTTTCTGATGGGTATATTCCAATCCCATCATATGATCTCCTATTTTTGAACCTCAATGATTGGCTTATTCCTAACCCTTCATACGATCTTCAAGTTTTAATCCTTTATGTTAGCATATTTCAACCCCATCATATGATCTCCTAATTTTTATCCTCTATGATAGGCATATTCCTACCCCATCATACAATCTTCCAGTTTTGATCCTCTTTGATGGGCATATTTCTACCCCATCATATAATCTCCCAGTTTTAATCCTCTGGGATAGGCATATTCCTAGACTATCATATGATCTTATAGTTTTCATCCTCAGTGATGGGCATATTCCTACCCCATCAAATGTCCTCCTAGTTTTGATTCTTTATGGTGGGCAAATTCTTACCCCATTATATGATCTCCCAATTTTGTTCCTATGTGATGGTCATATTCCTACCCCATCATATAATCTCCCAATTTTGATCCTCTATGATGGGCATATTCCTATCCCATTATATGATCTTCTAGTCTTGATCCTCCGTGATCGGCATATTTCTACCCCATCACATAATCTCCTAGTTTTGATCCTTTGCGATGTGCATATTGCTACCCCCATCATAAGATCTCATACTTTCGATCCTCTGTGATTGGCATATTCTTACCACATCATACGATCTACCAATTTTGATCCTCTATGATGGGTATGTTCCTACCCCATCATATGATGTCCAAATTTTAATCTTCTATGATGGGTATGTTCCTAACCTATCATATGATCTTCAAATCTTGTTGCTCTATAGTCGGTATATTTCTACCCCATCACAAAATCTCCCAGTTTTGATCCTCTAAGATGGGCATATTCCTACCCCAATATATGATCTCCTAGTTTTGATCCTCTATGATGGGTATATTCTTACCCCATCAAACAATCTCCCAGTTTTGATCATCTATGATGGGCATATTCCTACCCAATCAGATGATCTCCTAATTTTGATCCTCAATGATGGGCTTATTTTTACCCCATCATATGATCTCCTAATTTTTATCCTCTGTGATGGTCATATTCCTACCCCATTATATAATCTCCCATTTTTTTTCCTCGCTGATGGGCATATTCTTACCCCATCATATGATCTCCCAGTTTCGATCCTCTTTAATGGATATATTCCTGTCCCATCATACGATCTCCAAGTTTTGATCCTTTGTGTGTTACAACTCGGGCTCCTGAGTTTATGATTCTAATTATAACAATATTAATGATTACCTCTTTATTTCTCCTAGTATTTATTATACATACGTGTTCATGTGTTGACTAACATTTCAGGTAGAATAGGCACCGTTCTTTGAAGATTTAGGGCTCAGGATTGGGTAGAATAGGTTATATTGAAAGAGTCTATAATTTTCATTTATTTATTTTTTACTTCTTGAGTCAAGTCCTGTAAGGGTGCATAATAGCCTGGTGATCGTGCACACACACAAGTGGAGTAATTATAATATTAAATATTTTAATTTTTTTGTACATCATACTGTACATTATGAATCATATTGTATGATCTGATTTAAAAAAATTAATTAAAATATTTTATTTTTCTAAAAAAAAATTTTAAAATATAACTAATCATATAGTACGAACACCATCGTACTGGACGATCTGATATAATTAGAATCCTGAACATTTTAAAAATGAATACCCCAATCTTAAGAAACACCTTATAAAGAAAAATAGTGAGGATAAGCCAATTTCAATAAGGGGAAATGTAAAGAAGCGAAATATCTCCTAGGCAGACTTAGCTTCTGAATCATCAGAACTTGAGCAAGATGATGAGGTAACAAACTTATGTTAAATCATCAAGGATTCGATTGGTAATTATGATCAGGTTTAAGTATGTTGAGGTTTGTTTGTGCATTTTGTTTATGTGTTTTATGTTTTTGTTTATCTATTTTGTGAGTTTGATGTTTATTATGTTTTAAGCATGATTTTATATTTTAGTTTTCTTTTTGTATGTTATTACTTTCTTTTGCCTGTAGTTTAACTTATGTGTTCCATCGTATCTCTTCTTTTGATAATGTCAAAGGAGGAGAATGTATTGTGGTTGATTGCATTTATGGTTTAATTTTTTTAAAAAATTTTTATTTATTTTTTAATATTTTTTGTTGAATATTTATTTTTTCTTAAAAAAACAAAAAAATGTTTACCCCTATTTTAATAATATAATTCTGTTAGTGAGGGGGAGATTAGGAGAAAATATTTTTAAATTTGTAATTTAAACCAATAATATTTCCCATCATAAAAAAGAGAGAGATTATTACAACTCAAACTACCGAGTTTATGATTTTGATGATAATAATATTATTGATTGCCTCTTGGTTTCTCCTAGTATTTGTTGTGCATACCTTTTTATGTGTTGACTAATATTTCAGGTACAACAAGCACCATTCTTTGAAGATTCAAGGCTCAAGATTGGGTAGAATAGGTTATGTTGAAAGAGTCTGTAATTTTCATTTATTTATTTTTTACTTCTTGAGTCAAGTCCTGTAAGGGTACATGATAGCCTGGTGACCGTGCACACACACACAAGGGGAGCAATTTAAATGTTAAATATTTTAATTTTTTTGTATATTGTCATGTACGATCTGGTTTTACAGAAAATTAATTAAAATATTTTATTTTTTAAAAAAAATAATTTTGAAAAATAACAAATCATACAGTACGAACACTTCATTGTACTGGACGATCTGTTATAATTAGAAACCACGTCGTTCATTAAATTAGGCAAAATTTTGAATTTGAAAAGTTATTTTATTTATACTGTACGAACCCAATCATACTATACAATGTTTAAAATATTGCCAAATTTAATCCTATGATTAGTCAATCGAATCTGCATAATTTTGATATTTGGATCGTACTATATGAACTTGATCATACTATATGATTAACAGAGACATATTTGGTCATCCCATGATTCATCCTGGATGAACTGTATTTTGGTTGAACTAATCACACTGTGCGATACTATGATCGTACAGTAATAATAGGTCAAATTCTACACATCATACTAGACGATCCTACGATCGTACTATACAATCTTCGACGGCTGACTTGAATTTCTAGGGTTTTTTTAAGCCCTCTATTTAAGCTTTCTCATAAGACTTTGTATGAGTCTTTTGAGCATTCATTGAGTTTTTTCTTCTAAAGAAAGCTTAAAGAGAGAGCTTTGGGCTAGGGAGAGAAAGGGTGGAGTTTCTAAGAGAGGGAGAAGATCCTTATGGGCTTCAAGGGAGTGTGAGAGGGGGTTTTCATATGGTTGCTCCGACAAACTTGCACTTGAGTTCCTCTAAGAGTCGAGGTTTATCTTGAGGGAAGCTTTGGGAAGAAGAAGATCTCTTTGGTGTTAAAAAACCCAGCTACTCCGTCGCACCGAGGAAGGTGAAAGTGATTCCATATCCTTTGCCTCACCAAGAAGGTGAAAAGGAGTTCAGGTCCTCTGCCTCACCAGGAGGAAGAAAAGGAGTCAAGGTTCTCTGCCTGTTAAAGGAGTACGGTCCTCAATCGCATCGGGTTGGTGGAAGAGAGTTTGTAAGGGCTTCTCCACCTAGCTGTGGGGGCTAAAGGAGATACACTATAGTGATAGTACAATACCTAGAGAAGAGAACTCCGGGGAGTAGACGTAGGTCATAGTTTGACCGAACCTCTATAAATCTAGTGTGCTCATTCTGATTTTTACTTTCGTACTTTATTTTCACGCATTTTACTTTCTATTATAACTACTTGGTGAAAATCTGAGATTAATATTTTTATTATGATAATTAGAATATAGTCAACATCTTTGTAGCTATTTACAAATCATCAGCTTCCGTATTTGACTAGATAATCTTTTATCTTTAAAAACCTGAAAAATCATTAACAAATAAAACTCTAGGCGCATCTCGTACTTTCACTATTATGGGTATATTCCTACCCCATCATACGATCTCTTAGTTTTGATCCTCTGTGATGGGCATATTCCTACACCATCAAACGATCTCCTAGTTTTGATCCTCTATGATGGGCATATTCCCACTGAAAGTTTATGAGGGTTGTAAAACCCTAAATAACTAGTCTCGAGGCTAACCAAGAGGGTGGTGAATTGGATATTTAAAAAAACTCTTTTTAATAAAAAGAAAAATCCTCTTCTCAAAGCATTTTTAACATTTTAAATTAGATAATCAATATACCGTAATATCAATCATAGATTTTTAACCAAGCAGTTATATCCATAAATAAATGAAAAAATAAAGTGCCGAAAAATAAAATAAGAAAAAATACACCAAATTTATAGTTGTTCGGTCCAACCTGACCTACGTCGACTCCTCGGAGGCACCCTCCAGGTATTGCTCTAAAACCTTTTAGTGTCTCTCCTTTTTACCCCAAAGCAAGGTGGAGAAGCACTTACAAAATCTTTCCACCAACCCAGTGTGGCAGAGAACCAAAACTCCTTTCATAGATGGAGAACCTTAACTCCTTTTTCTCCCCCTAGGAGATGGCAAAGAACCACGAATCCCTTTCACCTTCCCCGAAATGGCAGAGTAGTCGGGTCTTTTGACACGAAAGAGTTCTTCTTCTTCCCAAAACTTCCCTCAAGATGAACCTTGAAAATGATTGTACTAAGGTGCAAGCTTGCCAGAGCAACCATGTGAAATCTCCTCCATAGTCCCTTGAAACCCCCTCCAAGGATCTTCTTCCTCTCAAACTACACCCTTTCATTTATCTTTTTCAAGTTCTCTCTTCAAGTTTTCTCCAGAGGAACGAAGACACAATGGTTGCTAAAGACACATACAATATCTTTGGAGATAGCTTAAATAGAGGGCTTTGAAAAACCTAACAAATCAATTCTAGTGCCAAATATTATCTAGGACGATCCTTAGATCATCCTGTACGATCAATACAAAATAGACCTTCTTGTTAGAATGCCCAGCATAGTCCAGTATGATCGGTTAAATATTTTATATAGGTCATTCGGTACGATCCTGCGATTATCCAGGATGATTAGTTTAAGATGGGTGGCAATCGAAATATTATCCCGCCATAATCTTGGGACATCCAAGATGATCGCCTGTATAATCAGAGAGAATTTATGGTTTTCATCTTGGATGATTAGGAAAAAATAAATCTGTCAGCAAATATCATCCAATGCGATATATAGATCATCTAGGATGATCTGATTGAACAATCTAACCATAATTGTCCCCTAATTATAAGATCAATTTAGGCTAATTTGCATTGATCATGCAGTACGATGGATATCATCTTGGATGATTAGAAGAAAATTTAAATCTTAAAACCTTGCCTAAATTATGATTGGTGGCTTATTTTCATGATAAAAAAGGATCATCATGGATGATCAAAATTATTCAGTATGATTAGATTAATGAACTGATCATCCTGAACAATAAAAATCATCCAGTACGATTAGTTCAAAAATTAAACTTCTAGTTTAAACTAGATCTCACTCCCTTAAGTGTGTGTATGCATGGTCACCAAGCTAGCAAACACCTTTATAGGACTTGACTTAAGAAATTAAAAATTATATCAATGAAAATTATACTCTTTACAGCATAACCTATCCTACCCAATCTTGAGCTCTGATTGTTCGTTGGATGGTGCTTGGAGTTCCTGAAATGTTAGTATACACATAAACAAGTATAGAATAAAAATACTAGGAGACATAAAGATATGAGTGATAATGTTTGTTATCATCAAAAGCATAAACTCGTGAGCTCGAGTCGCAACAATCTCCCCCTTTTTTATGATGGCAAATATTACTGGTTGAATTTGAAAACTAAAAGAATTTTTTCCTAATCTCCCCCGCACTAAGATAATTATTTTAAAAATAGGCGAAATGAAAGTAATTTTCTTTCTTTTTTATTTTTATTTTAAACATAAAATAAATAAAACAAAATAAATAATAAGATAAAAAGATAAACAAAATAAATACAACATAAAAACAACAGTACGTTCAAATACAAATCAAATACAATAGTACATTCTCCCCCTTTGACATTATAAAAAAAGGAGCATAGAAAAATAAAATAAAATAAATAGACTAAAAGATCAAACAGTCCCTGATCTGGTAAAGGTGATGTTTTAGATAAAACAGTTTGATATATCAAAAATTTTCTTGGAATGAGAATGTTACATCTTGATTTTATTCAAAAATTTAGTAAGGCATATATTTACCACGCATAATCCAGAAAGGTTAGAGATTTAGAAATTGTTAATCCAAGCTCAGGTTCCTTAAGGGCTAAAAAACTTTTTAAAGTAAATATCTAAATCAAGGAATAAATTAGAGAAGGAAACAATAATCTTTCAACTCCTTGCATGAGGTATATCTAATAGAAGATTAATGCAAAAAGTTGAATCAAAAGGCCTAATTTTCAAAATCAAGTATAAAAAATATCTATAGATATAAGGGTTTTTTTAAGATTTAAGAAATATAAGAAAAGTAAGCTAACTCATTATGGGCTTATTTTGTGCCATTTTATTAGTTTTTGGCACACTTTACGCATTTTTTGATTTTTGATACACTTTGTGCATATTTCCTATTTTGGCATCATTATGCATATTTTCAGCTTTGAGCTCATTTTGTGCCTCTTTCCTTTTTATATATATGGTTCCTTTCTACAATATTAAAGACTAAATCAACCCCAATCCAGTGACAAAAAAGAACATCTTGATTAAGAAAATAGTGAAGTGGGTTCAACAACTTGCAAAATATCAATATAGAGAGATGAAAAAAATTCAATTTCAAAATTCAATTCATAGTTTGATGAAGATTTTGAATCAAAAGTGAAATAGGCTCATTAAAGAAATGAAATAGAGAGTTAAAATCATGAGTTTTTTCCTTTGATTGATTTTTGAGAAGTCAACCACAACTTACATAAAATTTCAAGAAAATATGAGATAAATTTGTGATTTTTACAAAAAAGATCTTTAAAAAATAATTTAATTTTCTAAAACATATACGAAACAAAATGTGATGTGTCTTTGTTCGTAAAAAAAACTACACAAACAACATAGAGACTAATTTAAGATTTTATAAGAACAACATAAAATAAAACACAAAGAAGACATAGAAAATAAAACATAAACATAACGAATAAAAGAAATATATGTACACACAAAAATAAATAAACACATAAATAAGCATTAAACATCATCTTGCTCCTGATCTGATGATTCAAAAGCTAAGTCTGCCAAGGAGATTTTTTGCTTTTTATCATTTGCCTTTTCTACAATTTGCTTATTTTTACCCTTTTCCTTCGCAAGAAGAGTTTTTAAGTTCAGGCACTCATTTTTCATAAGTATAGATTTCCTACTTCCAAAGCAAATAGTGTTAGAGGAAATCTTAACATTCTTGTCATTTTTACCTTTGTTCCTCTTTTGCTGATGCTTTTGCTTATGCTTTAGTAGACTTTTCAATTTGTTTGTCATTGATGCTAACTCTTAACTTTCATTATCTACTAAGCCACTTTCATCCATGTCTTCAGCTTTTATCATTCACTTGCATCCAAAAGTCTTTGACTCATAGTTTACTCGTGAGCAATGAGTGAGCTAATTAGATTATCAAGAGAATATTCATTCAAATTTTTTGATTCACAATAACAACAACTTTGGCATCAAACTTATCAAGTAGACAACATAGAATTTTATTGACCTTTTTAAAGTTTGAAAATGTGACTAAACTTAGGATACATGTGTAAAATCATCTCATAAAGTTTCATACAAAAAAGTTTATAAACATGCATTAAAATATTCAACTTAGATTGCTTAACTTCACTAGTACCCTCATATATAGTGCATAATTTATCCCAAATTTTCATACCAGTAGTGCATGTGGATACTAACACATAATCTTCAGAATTCAACGCACAAAAAATAGTTCAAACATTTAGCATTTAATTGAGCATTGATTTGTTCTACTCTACTCCATTCAGAAAAAGGAATATCAATTTTAATTTCATCTATAATACGTGATGGTACATAATAACCAGTTTGAATCATGTATCATATTTGTTAATCTATTGATTTCAAGAAAGTAGACATATAAATTTTCCAAAAATTAAAAGTAATATTTTCAGATAATAGTGGTCAGGTGATTGAATATCCTTCCATGATATTATAATTCCAAAGTTAGCCATTAATTAAAATTCAAAAGTTTTCAAAAACTTAATTTATGAATCCTGCTTTGATACCACTTGAAAGTTCGTGAGGGTTGTGAAACCCTAAAGAACTAGTCTCGAGGCTAACCAAGACGGGCATGAATTCGATATTTAAAAAACCTTTTTTCAACAAAAATAAAAATCCACTTCTTAATGCTTTTTCAACGTATAAAAATAGATAATTAATACAATGTAATATCAATCATAGATTTTCAACCAAGCATTTATATCCAAAAATAAATGCAAAAAATGAAATACAAAAAATAAAATAAGAAATAACACACTAGATTTATACCAGTTTGGTCCAACTTGACCTACGTCCACTCCCCGGAGGCGCCCTCATGGTATTGCATTAAAACCTTTTAGTGTCTCTCCTTTTTCCCCCAAAGTAAGGCGGAGAAGCCCTTACAAAATCTTTCCCCCAAGCTGGTGTAATAGAGAACCAAAACTCCTTTCACAGGAGACAACCTTGACTCCTTTTTCTCCCTGTAGGAGATGGAAGAGAACCACAAATCCCTTTCACCTTCCCAGGTGCGGTGGTGTAGAAGGGTCCTTTGACACCAAAGAGTTCTTCTTCCCAAAATTTTCCTTAAGATGAACCTTGAATCCGATGGTGCTAAAGTGCAAGCTTGCGACCGTGTGAAATCCCCTCCACACTCCCTTGAAACCCCTTCCAAGGATTTTTTCCCTCTCAAACTCCACCCATTCCTCTCTCCCTTTCAAGTTCTCTATTCATGTTTTCTCTAGAAGAATGAAGACACAATGGCTACCAAAGACACTTATAATGTCTTTTGAGAAAGCTTAAATAGAGGGCTTTGAAAAACTCTAACAAATAAATTCTGGCGCCAAATATCATCCAGGATGATCCTGAGATCATCCTGTATGATCAGTACAAAATAGTCCTTCTTGTCAGAATGCTCAGTATAGTGCTATACGATCAGTTCAATAATTTGTATAGATCATTCGATATGATCCTATGATCATCTAGGATGATTAGTTTAAGATGGGTAGCAATCAATATATCATCCCACAACAGTCTCGGGATGTCTAGAGAAAATTTATGGTTTTCATTTTGAACGATTAGGAAAAATTAAATATATCTACAAATATCATCCAATTCGATATACAGATCATCCAAGATGATCTAATTGAATAATTTAAACATAATTAGCCCCTAATCATAAGATCATTTTAGGCATGATTTGCATGATATCATCCTGAACAATTAGAATAAAATTTGAATCTTAAAACCTTGCCTAAATTATCATTGGTGGCTATTTTTCATGATCATAAAGGATCATCCTGGATGATCAAAATCATCCAGTACGATTAGTTCAATGAGCTGATCATCCTGGATAATTGAAATTATCTATTACGATTAGTTCAAAAATTAAACTTCTAGTTTTGACTAGATCTCACACCCTTGAGTGTGTGTGTACAACGTCACCAAGCTAGCACTCACCTTTATAAGACTTGACACAAGAAATTAAAAATTACATCAATAAAAATTATTGACCCTTTACAGTATAACCTATTCCATCCAATCTTAACCTCTAATTCTTAATTAGATGGTGCATAGTATTCCTAAAATATTAGTATACACAAAAATAAGTATAGAATGAAAATACTATGAGACATAAAGATACATGCTATAATGTTTGTTAACATCAAAAGCATAAACTCATGAGCTCGTGTCGCAACACCTACCCCATCATATGATCTATTAATTGGGAACTACTGTGATGGGCAAATTCCTACCCCATCATACGATCTCCCAATTTTAATCTTCTTTGATGGGCATATTCCTATCCCATTACATGATCTCCTAGTTTTTATCCTCTATGATAGGCATATTCATGCCCCATCATATGATCTCCTAGTTTTAATCCTTTGTAATGGCATATTCCTAACCCATTAAATGATATCCTAGTTTTAATCCTATGCGATGGGCATATTCCCACCCCATCATACGATCTCCCAATTTTGTTCCTCTGTGATGGAAAAATTCCAACCCCATCATGCGATCACCCAATTTTGATCCTCTATGATGGATATATTCCTACCAAATAATATGATCTTCCAATTTTGATCCTCTATGATTGGCATATTGCTACCCCATCATGCGATCTCCCAGTTCTGATCCTCTATGGTGGGTATATTCCTACCCCATCATACGATCTCCCAATTTTAACCCACTATAATGGGTATATTCATTCCTCGTCATATGATCTTCCAATTTTGAACCTCAATAATGGTTATGTTCTTAGCCTATCTTATGATCTCCCAGTTTGCATCATCTATAATGGGCATATTCTTACCCCATAAGATGATCTCCTAGTTTTGATCCTCTCTGATGGGTATAATCCTATCCCATCATACGATCTCATAATTTTGACCCTCTATAATGGGCATCTTCCTACCCCATCATATGATCTTCAACTCTTAATCCTCTATGATGGGAATATTCTTACCCTATCAAATGATCTACCAATTTTGATTTTTTATGATGGGCATATTCATACCCCATCATATGATCTCCTAGTTTCGATCCTTAGTGATTGCCATATTCCAACCCCTTCATTTGATCTTCCAGTTTTGATCCTCTGTGATGGGCATATTCCTACCCCATCATATGATCTCCTAATTTTGATCCTCTATGCTGGGCATATTCCAATCCCATTATAAAATATCCCAATTTTGATCCTCTATGATGGGTATATTCCCGCCCCATCATATGATCTCCTAGTTTTAATCCTTTGTGATGGGTATATTCCTACCCCATCATACTTTCTCCAAGTTTTAATCCTCTTTGATGGGCATATTCCTACCCCATCATATGATCTCCCAATTTAGATCCTGTGTGATGGGCAAATTCCTACCCCATCATACATTGTCCTAATTTTGGTCCTCTGTGATATGCATATTCATACCTCATCAAATGATCTCCTAATTTTGATCCTCTGTAATGGGCATATTCCCACACCATCATATAATCTACCAGCTTGGATCCTTTTTTATGGGCATATTCCTACCCAATCATACAATCTTCTAATTTTAATCTTCTTTGATGAGCATATTCCTACCCCATCATATGATCTCCAATTTTTATTCCTCTATGATGGGTATATTCATAATCCATCAAACTATCTCCAAGTTTTGATCCTCTATGATGTCCATATTTTGACCCCATCAAATTATCTCATAATTTTAATCTTCTATGATGGGCATATTCTTACTCCATTATACGATCTCCCAATTTTTCTCCTCTATGATGGGCATATTCTTAGCCCCTCATGCGATCTCCTAATTTTGATCCTTTATGATGTGTATATTTTTACCCCATCATACGATCCCCTAGTATTGATCCTCTGTGATGGGCACATTCCTACCCCATTATATGGTCTCCAAGTTTTCATCCTCTATGATGGGCATATTCCTACCCCATTATACGATCTCCCATTTTTGTTCCTCTAGGATCGACATATTTCTACCCCATAATATGATGTCCTAGTTTGTATCCTTTCTGATGGGCATATCCCTACCCTTTCATACAATCTCCTAGCTTTGATCCTATATGATGGGTATATTCCTACCGCATTATACAATATCCTAGTTTCAATCCTCTGTGATAGGTATATTCCTACCCCATCATACGATCACCAAGTTTCAATCCTCTGCCATGGGCATATTCCTATCCCATCATACGATCTCCTAGTTTTCATCCTCTTTAATAGGCATATTCCTACGCCAACATAAGATCTCCTAATTTTGATCTTTTATGATGGGCATATTCCTTCCCCACTACATGTTTTTTCATTTTTGTTCCTCTATGATGGGCATATTCATACCCCATCATACGATCTCCCAAATTCAATCCTTTGAGATGGGAATATTCCTACCCCATTATACAATCTCATAATTTTGATCCTCAGTGATAAGCATATTCCTACCCCTTCATACGATCTTCTAATTTTGATCCTCTATCATGGGCATAATCCTTCCCCATCATATGATCTATCAATTTTGATCCTCAGTGATGGGTATATTCTTACCCCATCTTATGATCATAAAATTTTTATCCTCTATGATGGGCATATTCTTCCCCCATCACACGATCTCCCAGTTTCTATCCTCTATAATGGGTATATTCCTATCCCATCACACGATCTCCCAATTTTGACCCTTTATAACGGGCATATTCCTACACCATCATATGACCGTCTAGTCTTAATCCACTATAATGGGCATATTACTACCCTATCATATAATCTCCCAATTTTAATTCTCTGTGATGGGCATATTCCTATCCCATAATATGATCTCCTAGTTTTGAACCTCAGTAATGAGTATATTCCTACCCCATCAAAGGATCTGCCAGTTATGATCCTCTATGATGGGCATATTCCTACCCATCATACAATCTCCTAATTTTTATCCTCTGTGATAGGTATAGTCCTACCCCATAAGATCTCCAAGCTTTGATCCTCTGTGATAGACATATTCCTACTTGATCATATGACCTGCTAGTTTGGATTCTTTGTAACGGGCATATTTCTACCCCATAATAAGATCTCCTAATTTTCATCCTCTTTGATGGGCATATACCTATCCCATCCTACCATCTCCCAGTTTTGATCCTTTGTGATGGGCATATTCCTACCCATCATACTATCTTCAAGTTTTGATTCTCTGTGATGGGAATATTCCTACCCCATCAAATGATCTCCTAGTTTCAATCCTCAATAATCAGCATATACCTACCCCATCATACGATCTCCTAGATTAGTTTCTCTATGATGGGCATATTCCTACCCCATCATACGATCTCCAAATTTTGATCCTTTATGAAGGGTATATTCAAACCCCATCATACGATCTCTTAGTTTTGATCCTCATTGATGGGCGTATTCTTACACCTTCATACGAACATCCAGTTTCGATTCTCTATAATGTGCATATTCCTACCCCATCATATAATCTACCAGTTTTAATCCTCTTTGATGGGCATTTTCTAACCCCATCATAAGATCTCCCAGTTTTGATCCTCTATGATGGGCATATTCCTACCCCATTATATGATCTTCAGTTTTGATCCTCTGTGATAGACATATTCCTAACCCATCAAATGATCTCCTAGTTTCGATCCTCTATGTGGGCATATTCCTACCCCCTTATACGATCTCCCATTTTTGTTCCTCTATGATGAGCATAGTTCTACCGCATCATAAGATCTCCCAATTTTGATCCTCTCTAATGGGCATATTCCTACCCCATCTTACCATCTCCTAGTTTTGATCCTCTGTAAAATGGGCATATTCCTGCCCATTATACTATCTTCTAGTTTTGATTCTCTATGATGCGCATATTCCTACCCTATCAAAGATCTCCTAGTTTTGATCCTCTATGATGAACATATTCCAACCCCATAATACGATCTCCTAGATTTGTTCCTCTATGATGGTCATATTCCTACCCCATCATATGATCTCTCAATTTTGATCCTCGTTGAAGGGTATATTCCTACTCCATCATATGATCTCCTACTTTTCATACTCAGTGATGGGCATATTCTTACCCCTGTAAAAGATCATGTAGTTTTGATCCTCTATGATGTGCGTATTCCTAGCCCATCATATAATCTACCAGTTTTTATCCTCTTTGATAGGAATTTTCCTTCCCCATCATAAGATCTCGAAGCTTTGATCCTCTGTGATGGGCATATTCATACTCCATTATATGATCTCCCAGTTTTGATCCTTTGTGATGGGCATACTCCTTCCTCATCAAACAATCTCCTAGTTTTGATCCTCTATAATGGGCATATTCCTACCCCATTATATGATATCCTATTTTCTTTCCACTGTGATGGGCATAATCCTACCCCATCATAAGATCTCCCATTTTTGATCCTCTATGATGGGCTTATTCCTACCCCTTCATATGATCTCCTACTTTTCATACTCAGTGATGGGCATATTCTTACCCCTGTAAAAAACATTGTAGTTTTTATCCTCTATGATGTGCGTATTCCTACCCCATCATATAATCTACCAGTTTTTATCCTCTTTGATGGGCATTTTCCTACCCCATCATATGATCTCCAAGCTTTGATCCTCTGTGATGGGCATATTCCTACTCCATTATATGATCTCCCAATTTTGATCCTCTGTGATGGGCATATTCCTTCCCCATCAAACAATCTCCTAGTTTCGATCCTTTATAATGGGCATATTCCTACCCCATTATACGATATCCCATTTTCTTTCCTCTGAGATGGTCATAATCCTACCCCATCATAAGATCTCCCAATTTTGATCCTCCATGATGGGCATATTCCTACCCCATCATATGATCTGCCCATTTGTATCCTTTATGATGGGCATATTGTAACCCCATCATACGATCTCCTAGTTTTGATCCTCTTTTATTATCATATTCCTACGCCATCATATGATCTCCTATATTTAATCCTCTATGAAGGGCATATTCTTACCCCATCATAAGATCTCCTAGTTTTAATCCTCTATGATGGGCATATTTCTATCCCGTCATACGATCTCCTAGTTTTGATCCTCTGTGATGGGTCTATTCCTAACCTATTATATGAACTCCTAGTTTCAATCCTCTGGGATCGGTTTATTTCTACCCCATCATATGATCTTCCATTCTTGATCCTCAGAGATGGGTACATTCCTACCCCTTCATATGATCTCCCAATTTCTCTCCTCAACAATGGACATATTCCTACCCCATCATACCAACTCCTAGTCTCTTTCCTCTGTGATGGGTATATTCCTTCCCCGTCATATCATCTCCTAATTTTGATCCTCTATGATAGGCATACTCCAACCCCATCGTACAATCTCCCAGTTTTGATCCTCATTGATGGGCATATTCCTACCCCATCAAATGATATCCCATTTTTGCTCCTCTATCATAGGCATATTGCTACCCCATCATATGATCTCCCAGGTTAGATCCTCTTTGATGGTCATATTCCTAGCCTATCATACAATCTGTCAGTTTAAATCCTCTGTGATTGGAATATTCCTACACTATCATAAAATCTCCTAATTTTGATCCTCTATGATTGGAATATTCCTTCCCCATCATATCATCTCCTAGTTTTGATCATTTATAATAGGTATATTCCAAGCCCATCACATGATCTCCCAGTAATGTTCCTTTATGATAGGCATATTCCTACCCCATCATACGATCTCCTAGTTTTAATCCTCTGTGATGGGTATATTCCTACCCCATCATATGAACTCCCAATTTAATCCTCTGTTACGGGCATATAGTTATCCCATTATAGGATCTCCCAGTAATGTTCCTCTTTGATGGGCATATTCCTACCCATTCATACGATCTTCCAGTTTCGATCCTTTGTGATGGGTATATTCCTACCTCATCATGTGATCTCATAGTTTGGATCCTCTGTGATGGGCATATTCCTATCCCATCATATGGTCTCCTAGTTTTGATCCTCTGCGATGGGAATATTCCTACCCCATCATATAATCTCCCAGTAATATTCCTCTTAATGGGTATATTCCTACCCTATTAAATGATCTCCAAGTTTTGATCCTCTATAATGGGCATATTCCTATCCCATCATATGCTCTCCTAGTTTTGATCCTCTGTGATGGGCATATTCCAACCCCATCATATAATCTCCCAGTAATATTTCTCTATAATGGCATTTTCCTAGCCCATCATACGATCTCCCAGTTTTGATCCTTTCTAATTCTTATATTCCTACCCCATCATATGATCTCCTAGTTTCAATCCTCTATGATAGGCATAATCCTATCCCTGTGATAGGCATATTCCTATCCCATCATATAATCTCCTAGTTTTGATCCTCTGTGATGGGCATATTCCAACCCTATCATATGATCTCCCAGTAATGTTCCTCTATGATGGGCATATTCCTACCACATCATATGACTTCCCAGTTTTGATCATCTATAATGGGTATATTCCTACCCCATCACACGGTTTCCCAATTTTGGATCATCTGTGATGGGTATCTTCCTATCCTATCATACAATTATCCAATCTTGATCCGCTGTGATGGGCATACCCATCGTATGTTCTCACAGTTCTAATTCTACGTGATGGGCATATTCCTACCCAATCAAATAATCTCCTAAGTTTGATCCTCTATGATGGGCATATTCCTACCCCATCATATGATCCCCCAGTTTTGAACCTCTGTAATGGGCATATTACTACCACATCATATGATTTACTATATTTGATCCTCAGTGATTGGAATATTCCTACCCCATCATATAATCTCTCAGTATCTTTCCTCTATAATATGCATATTCTTACCCCATCACATGATCTCCAAGTTTCGATCCTCTATGATGGGCAGGTTCCTACCCCATCGTATGATCTTCCATTTTTGATCCTCTACGATGGGCATATTCCTACCCCATCAAATGATCTACCGGTTTGGATCTTTTATAGTGGGCACATTGTTACTCTAACATACGATCTCCTAGCTTTAATCCTCTGTAATTGGCGTATTCCTACCCTATCATACGACCTCCTAATTTTGATCATCTGTGATTAGCATATTCCTGCCCCGTCATATGATCTCCTAGCTTTGATCTTTTGAGATGGGCATATTGCTACCCAATTACATGATCCTCTATGGTGGACCTATTCCTACCCTATCAAATATTTTCCTACTTTTGATCCTCTATGATGGGCATATTCCTACCCCTTTATATGATCTTCCAATTTCTATCCTTGGTAATGGGCATATTCCTACCCCATCACATGATCTCCTAGTTTTGATCCTCAATAATTGGCATATTCCTACCCCATCATATGATCTCTTAGTTTTGATCCTCTATGATTGGCATATTCCTATCCCATCATACGATCTCCCGCTTTTTATCCTCTATGTTGGGTATATTCCTACCACATCATATGATCTCCTAGTTTCAATCCTCTGTGATGGGCATATCCCTACCCCCTCAAATGATTTCCTAGTTTTGATCATCTGTGATGGGCATATTCCTACTCCATCATATGAGATACTCAGGGGTGGGCATATTCCTACCCATTCATACGATCTTAAAATTTTAACCATCTATGATGGGCATATTCATACCCCATCATATGATCTCCTAATTTTAATCTTCTATGATAGGTATATTCCAACACCATCATTTGATCTCCTAGTTTTGATCCTCTGTGATAGGTATATTTCTACCCCATCATATAATATCCCAGTTTTGATCCTCTGTGATGGGCATATTCCTACCCCATCATTTAATCTCTCAATTTTGATCCTCTATGATAGGCATAATCCTACCCCGTTATATGATCTACCAGTTTGAATCATTTATGATGGGAATATTTCTACCCCATTATATGATCTCCCAATTTTGATCCTCTTTGAAGAGCATATTCCTACCCTATCATATGATCTCCAAATTTTGATCCTCTGTGATGGGAATATTCCTACCCATCATATGATCTCCTAATTTTGATTCTTTATGATGGGCATGTTCTTATCCCATCAAATAATCTCCAAATTGGGATCCTTTATAATTGGCATATTCCCACCCTATTATATGATATCCCGATTTTGTTCCTGTGTGATGTACATATTCCTACCCCATCATACGATCTCCCAATTTGGATACTTTGTGTGAAAGTTCGATAAGGATGTTAAGCCCTGATGAACTAATCCTGAGGCTAACCAAGAGGGGGGTGAATTGGTTATTTAAAAATTCAAGAGCAACAGGAAACAATCTTTTTATATATTATAGTGGAAACGAATTAAAACAACGATAAAAAGATTTATCACAGATTTCACCCAAGCAGATAATCACAGAAAATAAAAGTGCAAAAAATAATCAGAAAGAACACACCATATTTTATAGTGGTTCGGTCAACTTGACCTACGTCCACTCCCCGGAGCCTCCCTCCAGGTATTGCACTAACTCAAAGTGGCTCTCCTTCTACTCCCACAGTAAGGCAGAGAAGCTTGCACAAAAACTCCTTTCCACCGACACGGTGAGGCAGAGAACCTAACCTCCTTTCGCTTCCTCCGGAAGCAGGCAGAGAACCTTGGACTCCTTTCACTTCCTCCTGAAGCAGGCAGAGAACTTGAACTCCTTTCGCTTCTTCCTAAAGCGGGCAGAGAACCCAAATCTTCTTGCATACAATCCTCCCACAGAAAACACGGACAAGATGAGAGACGACAAACAGAGAAGACGACTCTGATCCTTTCTTGGAGTAACCTTTGTGAATCCCTCATAAACTCCCCCTCACAAGATTCTCCAACTCTCTCCCAAACTCTCTTTCTAGGGTTTCTCTAGAAAGGAAAGTGGCAAAAGATTTTTCTTGTTGGAAGAAAAAGATCTTTTATAGGAGGGCTCAAAATTTGCCCAAAATCTCAACTGGTCGGCCAATATCGCCCAGGACGATCAGTTCAAAATCACCTCTTTCAACCTGGACGATCTGGGTCTTCTGAACGATTAGTAAAAAAAATTATTCAGATCGTCCCGTATGATTCTGCGATCGTCCGAGATGATTAGTGTAAACTCAAGAATTTCATCCAGAAGAACGCTCTGATCGTCTAGAGAAACTTGTGCTGGATGACCTAAAAATGACTTGATCGTCCAGGATGATACGGATTTTGTCCGGTACGATTAGTTCAAAAAGTGTCAAAATCATCCTGATCACCGCTCTGGACGTACAGGTGAAACACACTAGACTATCATGATCATCCAGGATAATCCTGTGATCGTCCCGGATGATATGATCGTATCATTTAAATATTAATTGCTTTCCATAATCACCAGACTAATTTAGGCATGGTTGTGCTGGATTGCTCAGGACGATACACGTATCGTCCGGGACGATCATATCATATCTCTAAAAATAAAACTTGCCTAACTTGATCTGGTGGCTGGAAATTTTTGATTTGAGCCTATTGTCCCGTACGATTTATAGATCATCCAGGACGATCGGCTTAATCAGACAGACTTAACTTGGTCACCCTAATTAGGGTTTTTATTTTCACTTGATCGTCCAGGATGATGTGAATATCATCCTTGACGATATGAACAAAAATTGAATAGAAACTCTAATTCACTCAAGCTCTCCCCCTGAGTGTGTGTGTGTGTAAGGTTACATAGTTAGGGGATCAGTTACATTATAATTGACTCAAGAAAAAGGAAAGCATTACATTTAGACACACTTATACCCGATCTTGAGTTGGCTTGAGTTGCGTTTGATCTTTTATACCTGAAATGGGTTAGCCAAGCAAAATAGAATACAAACATGTTTGTCATCATCAAAACTATGCTTTTTGAAACCAGATTTGCAACAATCTCTCCCTTTTTCATGATGGCAAACATTAGTGCAGTAGTTTAGAATAAAATAACCAGGAGTTAAACCACGTACATACGAAAAATACATATCTTCCAAATTTCACTGAGCAACTAAAACAGTACAGGAAAATAACTACAAATGAAATAAAGAACACAAGATAAGATCAATGCATAAAATAAAGACTACTACAACTGACTCCCCCTTTTGACATCACATAAAGGAGGAGGAACGGAAACAACAGTACTGACAGAAAATAGCACAAAACACAAAACTAAAATGGAGGCGGATCTTCATCAGAAGGAGGAGGTGGTGGTGGCGTAAAGTAACTGTGAATGGCGATGAAGTGTGCTCCAATCCAGGCAATGTCCTGGTCGTGCTGTTGTTGCTGCTGAGCAACATAATCATTAAAGCACTGTAGATCCTCAGTGTATTGCTGCTCCTAGGTAGTAACATAAGAGTCAAATCGGGCCTCCCATTGGTCGAACCGCTGCACCAGATGATCAAAAGGGGAAGCAATGCAAAGGAGAGCAGGTGCATCAGGTGCAGCAAAAATAAGAACAGCTTCCTCCTCTTCCTCCTCAATATCCAGGGCAGGCTCCAGATATAGTCGGGTACTGTGGAGTACATGGAATGAATTATTTGTGAAGTAGGAAGGAGGGACATTGGGAGGGACTGGATATTACAGGTCATATTTTGTCTCCAAAGCATACACAATGATGTGTCCTAAAGCTAGATTTGGACGTCGTCTATGGCCCGGATCCCTAATGGTAATGAGATGCTCAATATATCTGAAAAGACGATTAGTAGCATTGATGTCCCGGTGGACCATGATGTAATAGGTGGTCAGAGACAATAAAGGGGTGATGTGAATGCGATCCCCAGCCTTTTGGATGATGGAGGAATGAAGGACATGTTGAATGGTACGGGCATCCGTAAGGAGGGAAGTGCAAGCGTTGTCATGGTATGGTGCATTTGTATTTCTAAGGAAGTGATTGGCGACACTCCAATCATAATCATGATCAGAAATAAGGGTGTGGAGTTTGTCGCCAGTGACAGAGAGATGAAGGATATTATGAAAGTCCTACGTTGTGAGTTCTACATGTCATTGATTAACATAGGAGTGAAGGGTGGAGTAGTCAGCGACGATGCAAAGATTTGCGAAGAAGACTTGGAGAAGTTCAAGGCTAAATGGGAAGGCCAGGGTGAGGATGAAGGTGAGGGAGGTATGCACAAAAAGATAGAGGACAGGGTAGGTAAGGGTGTGGGGGTTTACGATTTTGGACTGTGTGATTCCCACTTCAAGATATCATTCGAAGGCAGCTTGATAGGCTGCATTTGGAAAGAGGGGATCAACATTTCCCAGCGAGGAGCTCGCACCTTTTTCCTAGATCGCTTCCCACCAGCCATTAGAAAACACAACATCGTAGGATCATCCCATACGATCGCAAGATCATCCAAGATGATAAGAGCAATTATGACGGCCAGGACGATTGGTTAAAAAGGTGGTCGGATCATCCAGGACCATCAAAGATCGTCCAGGATGATTAGAGATAGTCGATCATCCAGAGGAGTCAAGCCGGATGACCGTTGATGAAAAGTAACGTCCAGAATGATTAGGTGGATCGTCGAGGACGATATGTAATAAATGTATAGGACGGGCTGAATTTGAATCGTCCAACTACTGACACGTGGATCGTCCGGGATGATGAGGTGGATCGTCCAGGACGATGAACAATAATTAGCGCATTCTCAGCCGTTTGATCAGATCAGGAAATATGGATCATATCGTACAGGACGATGTAAGGATCGTCCAGGAAGATCACCAATAATTGGTGTATCTCAGCAATTTGATCAAAGTGGGGACGATATGATGGGATCGTCCAGGATGATTTATTGATCATCCAGGACGTAGAAGATTATCCAGGATGATGTGGCGATCGTCCAGGATGATATGAAGAAAAAGTGAAAAAGATAGAGGATGGAGATGAAATATCAGGGATCCAAAAAACACTTACAATAAAATGAAAATCAAAAGTAGAGTAAATAAAACTAAAAATGAGAACACAAAAAAATAATGTTTTATTTTTTTTATTTTTTTTTATCGATCTGCTACAGTAATTCAGAACTTTCCCTTGATTTTAAATCCAAAAACCAGTAAGAAGACGATCGACAGCGCTGAAATCCAGAAAAAGTTTAAAAATCGACTTTCGTAACTCCCACCTCGGACACCTTGTAGATGTAAATTCCTTTCAAAACAAAAATATAATTCAGAAGAAAAGAAATTGGATTCGAAAAGAGATCCTTTCAAGCCTCGTTCCAGAAAAATATCTGATATAATAATATTACAAAGTAAGAAATCAAAAATTAAGATTTTCAAACTCAAGCTTTTGAAAATATTAAGTGGTGCACGAATTTTTCTAATACATTTAACTATCTGAAAGGGAAGAAAGCTTGGTTTGGGCTCATTTTGTGCCTCTTTTTTAATTTATTTGATGCTTTGTGCATCTTTCAATTTTTTATACACTTTGTGCATCCTTCGGTTTGGCGACATTTTGCATCTTTTCAGCTTTGGGCTCATTTTGTGTCTCTTTTTCAATTTGTTTGGCACACTGCACATCTTTTGGAAGCTTTCTTCCTTTCATAATCGTTAAAAAGTCTCAGCTGTGAAATTATCTTCCAGACATAGAAGATGACAAAACTCACTCTCCACAATAAGGAAGAGTAATTCACAAAGCTTAAACCATACACCATATGATAGGGGCAATCACTTGGTTCAAAAAATCATAATAATGACTCAAAACTTTAAAAACAATATTTATATGAGGTAGATTACTATAGGAAGATAAAATAGATCTTTATTTCAAAAACTAACTTTTTAATTTTAAAGAAGATTTTTATCCAAAAGAAACACTACACCATTAAAGGAGTTAGAGGAAGAGAAACAATCATTGATATTTCTTCCTATTAACAGATCTAGTGGAATTAATCACTGCTTACAAGTTTCCAAACCAAAAACCAAGGCAAAATTTTCAGTCAAAAGTCGAGTTTATTAGCAGTAATGAGCAGTGATCTGATTTTGAAAGAGATAAAATAGTAAACAAAAGAGATGAACCAGTAAATAAAAATAAGTAGAAAATTGCATCAAAATAAATACTCAAATAAAATTGACACCTAGGCTAAAACAAAAATCAACAGAAAAACAAAAATAATAGAAAATAGATAATCAAATTAAATAGCTACCTAACAGAAACAGAATGAAAACCAGACAAATCAGAAATCAGTAGTCATCAGAATTAAGCATTTATGTCAATCACACCTAATATGGTCCTCAAAATGCTGAATATGTCAAAGGCCAGTGGTTTAGTAAATATGTCAGCCAGTTGATTTTCAGTTGCTACATGATGTAGCTTAATGTCCCCTTTCATAACATGGTCCCTAATGAAGTGATGCCTTATATCAATGTGTTTGGCTCTAAAATGTTTGATTGGATTCTTAGAAATATAGATGGCACTAGTATTATCACACATAATAGAAATTGTGCCCACAGGTAATCCTAAATACAAGACTTATTGCTTCAACCAAAAAACTTGGGCCAGACAACTTCCTAAGGCAATATACTAAGCTTCAATAGTGGAAAGTGCAACTGAGATCTATTTTCTACTGGACCAGGAGACTAAAGATTGTCCTATGAATTGACAAGTTCCAGAAGTGCTCTTTCTATCCACCTTACACCCTGCAAAGTCAGAATCAGAATATCCAATAATCTCAAAAGAGGTGTTGTGTCTAGGGTACCAGATTCCTAGGTTTGGGGTCCCTAAAAGATATCTAAAAATTCTCTTAACAACATTCAGGTGGGACTCTTTAGGATCAGCTTGAAACCTAGCACAAAGACAAACACTAAATATGATATCAGGTCGGCTAGCAGTCAGGTAAAGCAGTGATCCAATTATTCCTCTATACTTTTTCTAATCAACAGATTTTCCACTTGAATCCTTATCTAACTGAACAGAGGAGCTTATGGGAGTGTTGATTGGCTTGGCTTTGTCCATTTTATATTTCTTCAAAATATCCTTAGTGTATTTAGATTGATTGAGAAAGGTTCCATCATCCATTTGCCTTATGCTAAACCCCAAAAAGTAGCACAACTCTCCCATCATACTCATCTCAAACTCCTTACTTATTATTTTAGAAAACTCATCACATAAATATTTATCAGATGATCCAAAAATTATATCATCAACATAGATCTAGACAATGAGTAAATCATCCCCTATTCTCCTCAGAAAAAGGGTGGTGTCTATGCTCCCCTTAACAAACTCTCTTTCTAGTAGGAATGTGCTAAGCCTCTCATACCAAGCTCTGGGTGCCTGTTTCAATCCATGTTAGGACATTTTTAATTTATAAACATGATTTGGATATTGGGAACTCTCAAAACCTTGGGGTTGTTCTTCAAAAACATCCTCTTTTATTACCCCATTTAAAAAGGCACTCTTGACATCCATTTGAAATAGCTTAAATCCTTTATAATAGGTAAAGGCTAGTAGCACCCTAATGGCTTCCAATCTAGCTACAGAGGTAAAGGTCTCCTCAAAATCAATCCCTTCAATCTGATTATACCCCTTAGCCACCAATCCTGCCTTATTCCTAACCACCACACCAGAATCATTCATCTTATTCTTAAAGACCCACTTGGTTCCCACAATATTTTGATTCCTAGGTCTTTCTACTAACTCCCAAACATCATTCCTTACAAATTGATTTAGTTCCTCTTGCTTAGCTAAGATCAAGAATTCATCAAAGAGGGCTTGATTGATGTTGGTGGGTTCAGTCATTGAGATAAAGGTAGAATGGTTTACTTCCTTTCTAAGTCCATGCCTAGTTCTAACACCTTCAGAAGGGTCTCCTAAGATCCGTTCTTTAGGATGACTCGAAGAATATCTCCAATCTCTAGGCAAAGTATTTTGAGGATCTACCCTTTCCTCTAGATTTGCATTTTTAACCCCTTGGGTAATCTCCCCTACCTCTTCTTCTTCCTCAACTCTAGTCACCTTAGGATCAGATTCATCCAACACCACATGAGTTATCTCTTCCACCACCAAAGTCCTCTTATTAAACACCCTAAAGAATTTCCCCACACTAGAATATCCTAAGAACACTCCTTCATCAGATTTGGGGTCAAATTTCCCTAAGGATGATTTCCCGTTGTTCAGAATGAAAACCTTTTAGCAAAAGACATGGTGGTGGGACAGGTTTGGGGTTCTACCCTTAATGTTCTCATAAGGTGTCTTGTTCAGATTGGATCTAACATTCACCCTATTCAGCACATAACAGGCAGTGTTCATCACTTTAGCACAAAAGTATTTTGAAAGTGAATACTCAACAATCATGGCTCTAGCATCTTCCACTAAGGTCCTATTCTTCATTTCAGCTATCCCGTTCTGCTGAGGGGTCCTAGGAGCTGAAAAATTATGACTAATCACTTACTCCTCATAGAAAGTTCTAAACTTCAAATTTTTAAACTCTCCACCATGATCACTATGAATAATCAAGATCTCACAACCTAACTTCCTCTGAATCCAAGAGGAGAAGGACTTAAATTCATCAAATGACTCAGATTTATGTGACAGAAATTTAATCCAAGTGAACCTCGAGTAATCATCAATAATCACAAAACCATATACTTTCCCCCTAAGGTAGTAGTGCTAATGGGTCCAAAGAGATCCATGTGAAGGAGTTCTATAGGTCTAGAGGTACTAATGTCCTTAATAGAGTGAAAGGAGGACTGAACTTGCTTCCTTAATTGACAGGCATCACACAGGTGGTCCTTAGTGAACTTAAGCTTGGGCACGCCTCTAACTAAGTCCTTTTGGGTGACTCTCCTAATATTTTTCATACTGGCATGACAAAGTCTCCTGTGCCACAACCAAGACTCATCAGCAACAGTTTTTAAGAAAATTGAATTATCACCTTTAATGTAACTTACATCCAGCATGTAGACTTTGTTGATCCTTTATCCCTGCAAAATAATTTTGTCATTTAAGCTTAAAATGCAGCAAGTGGGCAGGAATTTGATGTTGTATCCTTTATCACAGAGCTGATTGATGCTCAACAGGTTGTGTTTTAATCCATCTAAAAGCAAAATATTGTTAATCATAAAATTCTTTGAATCACCAATTATACCTTAGCATACCACCCTCCTGGTGGTGTTGTCTCCAAATGTAACCTTGCCTCCAGCCCTAGCCTCTAGTGAAATAAACTAACTTGCATCTCCAGTCATGTGTCTTGAACATCCGCTGTCAAGGTACCACATGCTCTCATGAGGTCTTGTGTGAGAGCACACCTATAAAATCATCAAATATCAGATTTAGTAACCCAAACAGGTTTAGGTTCCTTCTTATTAGAAGAAGAATGCAATGCATGTGTGCTGTGCTGTGAAACAGGCAATTTGGGCCTCCACACCCAATGTGTACTACGGTAAATAATGTAGGTGTGAGAAATATGTCCTAACATGCCACAAGAAAAATATTTAACACCAGGAAAAGGGTTAACTAATCTACGTGGCTAATAGTGCCTCTTCCTCGGTTTGTATGACACATGCTTTGATGATTTTGAAATAGATTTTTCAAAAGGTGGAGGTGCATAATATTGTGCAAAAGTAAGAGGTGTTTCATTTTTCTCTAGAGCACTGATTTTAACTTTTAAAAATTTATTTTCTTTATTAAGACTTATAATTTCAAATTTAAATGCACCATTGCTACTATCCACTTCACATGCTAGATTAACTAATTCTTTTAAAGCTTTTTCTAAATCAATATGTGAGGTTTTCAGCAAATCATGTTCAACAATTAAATTAGAATACTTTCTGTTCAGCTCATCAAATTCATCAAGTAAAGACATATGATTGCAATCAATAGTAGAATAATCTTTAATCAAAATTTTATGCTCTTTTTATAAATTTAGAAGTTCTAGATTCAGGCTAGCATGAGTTTTCTTGAGCTTCCTATACGATGCATGAATTCTTTCAGACACTTCAAATATTTGATCGTAAGTAAGCTCACATGCCTCTTCTTGGTCAAACTGACCAGGATGGTCATCAGCCATCAGACACAAATTAGTTTCCTCCTCTTCAGCTTCAATCTTAGAGGAGTCGGATGTAGAATCTGCCCATAATTCCTTCTGAATCTACTTTTTATCCTTCCTAAACTTATGTTTCTCCTTACCCTTCTCCTTGCTTGGGTGAGCTTTAAGTGTAGGACAATCAGCCTTAATGTGTCCAGGCTTCCTGCATTCAAAACAAATAGTATCAGATGAAACTTTAAAATTTTTACAGGACTTACCCTTGTTCCACTTCTGAAAGTTCTTGTGTTTCTTCCTTAGAAAGCTTTTAAATTGCCTAGTGATTAAGGCAACATCATCGCTATCGGACCCAAAAGTACTAGTATCACTCTCACTGGCCTTTAGTGTCACTATTTTCTCCTTCTTCTTCTCACCTACATCAAGCTGTCTTTGGTTGACCCCTTGCTCGTAAGCAATGAGTGATCCAAGTAAGCTATCAATAAAGTAAGTACTCAAATCTTTAGATTCAATGATTGCAGTTATCTTAGCATCATACGAAGAAGGTAAAAATCTAAGAATTTTGTTAACTCTTTCATAGTTTGTAAGTTCTCTTCCTAAGGCATGTAAAGAAGTGATAATTTGAGTGAATCTCGCATACATTTTAGACACAGATTCAGTAGGTTTCATGTGAAAAAGTTCATAGTCGTGAAGCAATATGTTTAACCTAGACTGTTTGACTTTAGTTGTACCTTTATAAGTGATGAACAGTCTATCCCAAATTTCTTTACCAGTTATACAAGTAGAGACACGCATATAATCTTCAGATTTTAAGGCACAGAAAAAATAGCTCAAACATTTGGCATTCAGTTAGGCTAAGTTACGATCACCAAAAGTCCAATCAGTGAAGGGCAGTTAAGTTTTAACATTGTTAATCATTCTAAACGGTGGCTCATAGCCATCCTTAACAAGCATCCACATGCGATAATCATTTGATTGAAGAAAAGTGGACATGCGAGTTTTTCAAAAATCAAAAGGTATGTTATCAAACAATGGCGGTCGTGTAATTGAATAACCTTCAGTAGTATTACGATTACCAAAGTTATCCATGGATCAAATTCAAAAGTTTTTAAACTTAAATTTATGAATCCGGCTCTGATACCACTTGAAAGTTCGATAGGGATGTTAAGCCCTGATGACCTAGTCCCAAGGCTAACCAAGATGGGGAGTGAATTAGTTATTTAAAAATTTGAGAGCAACATGAAGCAATCTTTTTATATCTTGCAGCGAAAATGAATTAAAATAATGATAAAAATATTTATCATAGATTTCACCCAAGTAGAAAATCATAGAAAACTAAGGTGCAGAAAATAATCAAAAAGAACACACCAGATTTTATAGTGGTTTGGTTAACTTGACCTACGTCCACTCCCCGGAGCCTCCCCTCTGGGTATTGCACTAACTCAAAGTTACTCTCTTTCTGCTCACATAGTAATGTGGAGAAGCCTGTACAAAAACTCCTTTCCACCGATACAGTGAGGCAGAGAACCTAACCTCCTTTCACTTGCTCCTGAAGCAGGTAGAGAACCTCAGACTCCTTTCGCTTCCTCCTAAAGCAGGCAGAGAACCTGAACTCCTTTCGCTTCCTCTTGAAGAGGGCAAAGAACCCGGATCTTCTTACGAACAATCCTCGCATAAAAAACATGGATAAGATGAGAGACGATGAATGGAGAAGATGACTCTGATCTTTGCTTGGAGCAATCTTTGTGAATCTCTCACAAACTCCCCCTCACAAGATCTTCTCTCTCTCCCAAACTCTCTCTCTCTAGGGTTTCTCTAAAAAGGAAAGTGGCAAAAGATTTTCATTGTTAGAAGAAAAAGATCTTTTATAGGAGGGCTCAAAATTTGCCCTAAATCTCAATTGGTCGGCCAATATCATCTAGGACGATCAATAGATCATCCTGTACGATCTGCTCAAAATCACCTGTTTCAACCTGAACGATCTGGCTCTTCTGGACGA
The DNA here is from genome assembly GCA_019925795.1 of Dendrobium chrysotoxum. Taxonomy (NCBI): domain Eukaryota; kingdom Viridiplantae; phylum Streptophyta; class Magnoliopsida; order Asparagales; family Orchidaceae; genus Dendrobium; species Dendrobium chrysotoxum. Next base: position 46,245,272 of record CM034313.1, on the reverse strand, counting down.
TCAGTAGAAAAAATTGTTTAGATCATCCCGTACGATTCTGCGATCGTCCGGGACGATTAGTGTAAATTCAGGAATTTCGCCCAGAAGACCGCCCTGGTTGTCCAGAGAAACTTGTGCTGGACGACCTAAAAATGACTTGATTGTTCAGGATGATACGGATATCATCCTATACGATTAGTTCAAAAAGTGCCAAAATCATCCCGATCACCGCTCTGGACGTATAGGTGAAACACACTGGACGATCATGATCATCCCGAATGATCCTGCGATCGTCCCGAATGATATGATCATATCAATTTAATATTAATTACTTTCCATAATCAACAAACTAATTTAGGCATGATTGTACTGGATCATCCAGGATGATACATATATCGTCCGGGACGATCAAATCAAATATCTAAAAGTAAAACTTGCCTAACCTGATCTGGCGGTTAGGAATTTCTGATTTGAGCCTATCGTCCAGTACGATGTATGGATCGTCCAGGACGATCGGCTTAATCAGCAAACTTAACTTGGTCGCCCTAATTAGGGTTTCTATTTTCATTTGATCATCCAAGACGATGTGAATATCGTCCTGGATGATATGAACAAAAATTGAATAGAAACTCTAATTCACTCAAGCTCTCCCCCTAAGTGTGTGTGTGCAAGGTTACTTAGCTAGGGGATCATTTACATTATAATTGACTCAAGAAAAAGGAAAACATTACATTTAGACACACTTGGACCCGATCTTGAGTTGGCTTGAGTGGCTCGTGATCTTTTGTGCCTGAAACGGGTTAGCCAAGCAAAACATAATAGAACCATGTTTGTCATCATCAAAATCGTATTTGCAACAATCTCCCCCTTTTTGATGATGGCAAACCTATGTTCAGTAGTTTTAAAAAATACAAGAGCTAGGAGACCAAAAAGAAATTTTTTTTTTAATTTTTAATTTTCATTGAACAATCAAAGTAGTACAATCACAAGTACAGAACATAACAGGAACAACGCTAGTACTGACTCCCCCTTTTGACATCACAAAAAGGAGGGTAAACAAAATCAATAGTGACAGGCATGACAAAATAAAGCAGTGCAAACAAAACAGAGAAATAGCAACTACACAATAAAAACTAAAACTGAGGTGGATCCTGATCGGAAGAAGCAGGTGGCGGTGGTGGGTTGAAGTAATGGTGAATGGCCTGAAAGTGGGCTCCAATCCAGGCGATGTCCTGGTCATGCTGTTGTTGCTGTGCACAGCATAGTCAGTGAAGCGCTGAATGTCCTCGGTGTGCCGCTGCTCCTGGGCAACCACACAGGAGTCAAATCTTGCCTCTCACTGATCGAAGCGCTGCACCAGGTGGTCAAAGGGAGAGGCAATGCGAAGGGGAGACGGTGCCTCTGGTGCAGCAGGAACTAGAATGGCCTCTTCCTCCTCTTCCTCACCATCCGGGGCGGGCTCCGGATGTTGTCGGGTGCTGTGTAGGACATGGAAGGCATTATTGGTGAGGAAGGAAGGAGGAACATCTGGAGCTGTGGGATATTGCAGGTCATATTATGTTTCGAGGGCATAGGCAATGATGTGTCCTAAGGCTAGATTTGGACGACAGCGATGACCTGGATCCCGAATGGTGTTGAGGTGCTCGAGGTAGCGGATAATAAGGTCGGTGGCATTAAATTCCCTATGGGTCAGGATGTAGTAGGTGGTCAAGGACAGGAGTGGGGTGATGTGAATTCGATCCCCCACCTTTGGAATGATGGAGGAACGAAGAACATGATGAATAGTGTGGGCATCCTTAAGAAGTGTGGTGCAGGCATTGTCATGATAAGAGGCATTTGTAATGCGAAAGAAATGATTGGCGACACTCCAATCATAGTCTGGATCGGTGATAAGGGTGTGGAGTTTGTCACCAGTGACAGAAAGTTGGAGAATGTTATGAAAGTCCTGGTAGGTAAGTTCAACGGGGCGCTGATTTACATAAGAGCGGAGGGTGGAATAATCAGCCGAAATCCGCAAGTTTGCAAAGAAAATGCGAAGAAGTTCCGAGCTAAAGGGAAATGCGAGAGTCATGATGAAGGTGAGGGAGGTATGTGCGAAGAGGTCAAGGACAGGATAAGTGAGAGTGCGGGGATTTACAATTTTTAACGGTGTGATCCCCACTTCATAATATCGCTCGTAGGCAGCCTGATCGGCTGCATTAGGGAAGCGAGGATCAACAGGTTCCCGGGAGGAACTGGCACCTTTTTGATGGGACCGTTTGCCACCAGCCATTAGGAATCAAAAGTGTAAGGAAGTAGAAGGAGAGTGGAAGAAAAAGGTGTGGAAAATCCTTAAGAAAATTGCTGTTTATATAGAAAATGGCATGATCGTCCCGTACGATCGCGACATCGTCTGGGATGATATGGGCATTTATGACGTCCTGGGCGATTGGTCAAAAAGTCTATCCGATCATCCGGGACCATCAGAGATCATCCAGGATGATTAGACACAGGCGATCATCCCGAGGAGTCAGGCTGGACGATCATTGACGAAAAGTATCATCCAGGACGATTAGGTGGATCATCCGGGACGATATGAAATAAATATATCGGACGCGTTGAATTCGAATCGTCCAGTGGCTTGACATGTGGATCGTCCAGGACGATAAGGTGGATCGTCCAGGACGATGGCCAATAATTTGTGTAATATCAGCCGTTTGATTAGATCAGGAGGATATGGATCATATCATCCAGGATGATGTAAGGATCGTCCAGGACGATCACTAATAATTAGAGTTTTTCAGCAGCAGGAGCAGTGTGGGGACGATTTTGAATGAATCATCCAGGTCAATATTGGGATCGTCCAGGATGAAGGGTATCGTCCAGGACGATCGGTGTATCATCCAGGACGATGTGAAGAAAACAGAAAAAGATGGAGGATGAAGATGACCGATAAGGATCCCAAAAACACAACCATGAAATCAAAATAAAACAAAAACGAATAAAACTCACAGCAAAAACACATAAAAGCAACGTTTTTTTTTCTTCAAGCTGCTCGAGTAAATCAGAATTTTTTCTTGATTTTAGATTCAAAAATCTATAAGAAGAAGATTGATAGCACTGAAATCCAGAAAAGGTTGGAAAAATCAACTTTCGTAACTCCGACCCCGGGCACCTTATCGATGCAAACCTCTTTCAAAACAAAAATCTGATTCAGAAGAAAAGACATTAGATTTGAAAAGAGATCCTTTCAAGCCTCATTCCAGAAAAATATCTGATAGAATAGTGTTACAAAGTAAAAAATTAGAAATCAGGATTTTCAAACATAAGCTTTTGAAAGTATTAAGCGGCACACGGATTTTTCTAAGACTTTTAACGATATGAAAGGTAGGAAAGCTTGGTTGGGCTCATTTTGTGCCTCTTTTTCAATTTAGTTGGCACTTTGCGTATCTTTTTATTTTTGATACACTTTGTGTATCTTTTAGTTGGCGATTTTTCACATCTTTTCAGCTTTGGGCTCATTTTATGCCTCTTTTTCAATTTATTTGGCGCACTACGTATCTTTTGTAAGCTTCCTCGTTTTCATAATCATTAAAGAGTCTCAGCTGTGAAATTATCTTCCAGACATAGGAGATGACTCTCCACAGTAAGGAAGAATGATTCACAAAACAAAAGCCATACATCATATGATAAATGCAATCACTTGGTTTAGAAAATCAAACTAATGACTCAAGACTTTGAAAAACACTATTAATATGAGGTAGATTACTGTAGGAAGATAAAATAATCTCTATTTGAAAAACTAACATTTTAATTTTGAAGAGGATTTTTATCCAAAAGAAACTATACACCAGTAAAGGGGTTAGAGGAAGAGAAACAATCATCAATGTTTCTTCCCTTTAATAGATTCAGTGGAATCAATCACTGCTTACCAGCTTCCAAATCAACACAAGGTAAAAACTCCCAGTCAGAAATTCAGATTATCAGAAGTAGTGAGCGGTGATCAGATTTTGAAAAGCATAAAATAGTAAGTACAAGATATGAACCAGTGAATAAAAATAGATAGAAAATCACATCAAAGTAAACACTCAAATTAAACTAACGATAAGGCTAAAACAGAAATCAACAGAAGAAATAAAATCAAGTGAAAGCAAATAATCAAACTAAAAACTAACTAACAGAAAACAGAATACCAATCAAAATAATCAGAAATCAGCAGTCATCAGAATTAAGCATTTATATCAATCCTCCTAATCTGGTTCTCAAAATGCTGAATGAGTTAAAGGCCAGTGGTTTAGTGAATATGTCAGCCAGCTAATTTTCAGTTGCTACATGATGTAGCTCAATGTCCCCTTTTATAACATGGTCCCTAATGAAGTGATGCCTTATATCAATGTGTTTGGTCCTAGAATGTTGGATTAGATTCTTAGAGATACAGATGGCACTAGTATTATCACACAGAACAGAAATTGTACCAACAGGTAATCCTAAATCCAAGAGTTGTTGCTTCAACCAAAGAACATGGGCCACACAACTTCCTAAGGCAATGTACTTAGCTTCAGCAGTGGAAAGTGCAACTGAGTTCTATTTTCTACTTGACCAGGAGACTAACGACTGTCCTATGAACTGATAAGTCCCAGAAGTGCTTTTTCTATCATCCCTACACCCCGCAAAGTCAGAATCAGAATGTCCAATGATCTCAAAAGAGGTGCTGTGCCTAGGGTACCAGATTCCTAAGTTTAGGGTCCCTAAAAGATATCTAAGAATTCTTTTAACAGCAGTCAGGTGGGACTCTTTAGGATCAGCCTGAAACCTAGCACAAAGACAGAAACTAAATATGATATCAGGTCGGCTAGTAGTCAGGTAAAGTAGTGATCCTATTATTCCTCTATACTTCTTCTGATCAACAGATTTTCCACTTGAATCCTTATCTAAATGAACTGAGGAGGTCATGGGAGTATTGATTGGCTTGGCTTTGTCCATTTCATATTTCTTTAAAATGTCCTTAGTGTATTTAGATTGATTGAGAAAGGTTCCTTCATCCATTTGCCTTATGCTAAACCCCAAAAAGTAGGACAATTCTCCCATCATACTCATCTCAAACTCCTTACTCATTGTTTTAGAAAACTCATCACATAAATATTTATCAGAAGATCTAAAAATTATATCATCAACATATATCTGGACAATGAGTAAGTCATCCCCTATTCTCCTTAGAAAAAGGGTGGTGTCAACGCTCCCCTTAACAAACTCTCTTTCTAACAGGAATGTGCTAAGCCTCTCATACCAAGCTCTGGGTGCCTGTTTCAATCCATATAAGTCCTTTTTTAATTTGAAAACATGATTCGGATATTGGGAACTCTCAAAACCTGGGTGTTGTTCTACAAAAACATCTTCTTTTATTACACCATTTAAAAAGGCACTCTTGACATCCATTTGAAACAGCTTAAATCCCTTATAACAGGCAAAGGCTAGTAGCACTCTTATGGCTTCCAATCTTGCTACAGGGGCAAAAGTCTCCTCAAAATCAATCCCTTCTATCTGATTATACCCCTTAGCCACCAATCTTGCCTTATTACTCACCACCACACCAGAATCATTCATCTTATTCTTAAAGACCCACTTGGTTCCCACAATACTTTGATTTTTAGGTCTTTCAACTAGCTCCCAAACATCATTCCTTACAAACTGATTCAATTCTTCTTGCATAGCTAAGATCCAAAACTCATCCGAAAGGGCTTGATTGATGTTGGTGGGTTCAGTCATTGAGATAAAGGCAGAATGGTTTACTTCCTTCCTAAGTCCATGCCTAGTTCTAACACCTTCAGAAGGGTCTCCTAAGATTAGTTCTTTAGGATGACTCAAAGAATATCTCCAATCTCTAGGCAGCATGGTTTGAGGTTCTACCCTTTCCTCCAGATTTGTATTTCCAACCCCTTGGGTAACCTCAACAATCTCTTCATCTTTTACTTCAGATCTAGACTCCTTAGGATTAGATTCATCAAACACTACATGGGTTGTTTCTTCCACCACCAAAGTCCTCTTAATGAACACCCTAAAGGATTTCCCCACACTTGAATATCCTAAGAACACTCCTTCATCAGATTTGGGGTCAAATTTTCTTAAGGGTGACTTCCCATGGTTCAGAATGAAAATCTTACAGCCAAAGACATGGAGGTGCGATAGATTTGGAGTTCTACCCTTAATGATCTCATAAGGTGTCTTGTTCAGTTTGACTCTCACATTCTCCCTATTAAGCACATAACAGACAGTGTTCACCGCTTCAGCCCAAAAGTATTTTGAAAGTGATTACTCAGCAAGTATGGCTCTAGCGGCTTCCACCAGGGTCCTGTTCTTCCTTTCAGCTACCCCGTTCTGTTGAGGGGTCCTAGGAGCTAAAAAATTATGACTAATCCCATGATCCTCAAAAAAACTTCCAAATCTTTCATTTTCAAACTCCCCTCCGTGATCACTATGGATGGTAATAATCTCACATCCTAACTTCTTCTGAATCCAAGTAGAGAAAGATCTAAACTCATCAAATGACTTAGATTTATGTGACAATAATTTAACACAAGTGAACCTCGAATAATCATCTACAATCACAAACTGATAGACTCTCCCCCCTAAGCTGGCAGTGCTAATGGGTCTAAAGAGGTCCATGTGAAGAACTTCTAAAGGTTTAGAGGTGCTAATGTCCTTAACAGAGTGAAAAGAGGACTGAACTTGCTTCCCCAACTGACAGGCATCACATAGGTGATCCTTAGTGAACTTAAGCTTAGGCACACCTCTAACTAAGTCCTTCTGGGTAACTCTCCTAAGGGTTTTCATAGTGGCATGACACAATCTCCTATGCCATAACCAAGACTCATCAGCAGCATTTTTATGCAAATTGAATTATCAGATTTAATGCAACTTACATCCAGCTTGTAGATGTTATTGATCATTTGCCCCTGCAAAACAACTTCATCATTTAAGCTTAAAATTCAGTAAGTGGGCAGGAATTTGAAGCTGTGTCCCTTGTCACAAAGTTGACTGATGCTCAGCAAGTTGTGTTTCAGTCCATCTACAAGCAAAAAATTATCAATCATAAAATTCTTTCAATCACCAATTATACCTGAGCCTACCACCTTCCTGGTGGTGTTATCTCCAAGTGTAACCTTGCCTCCAGCCCTAGCCTCCAGTGAAATGAACTGATTTGCCTCTCCAGTCATGTGTCTAGAACATCCGATGTCCAAGTAGCACATGCTCTCACGAGGTCTTGTGTGAGATCACACCTACAAAAATATCAAACGTCAGTCTTAGGAACCCAAACTTGTTTGGGTTCCTTCTTATGAAAAGAAGAATGCAATGCATGCGTGCTGTGCTGTGAAACAGGCAGTTTAGGTCTCCACACCCAATGTGTACTACGGTGAACAGTACAAGTGTGTGAGATGTGTCCTAACATGCCACATGAAAAATATCTAACACCAGGAAAAGGGTTAACATCTAAACTTTAAATAATGATAGTGCCTCTTCCTAGATGTATATGAAACATGCTTTGATGAACTTGCAACAGATTTTTTAAATGATGGCGGTGCATAAAATTGTTCAAAAGTAGGCGGTGTTTTGTTCTTTTCAAAAGCACTTATTTTCACTTTCAAAAACTCAATATGTTTATTTAAACTTGTAATTTCAAACGTTCTTGCACTTTCATTACTTTCTAAATCACATGCCATATCATTCAATTTCTTAAAAGCAACTTCTAATTCAACATGCGATATTTTTAACAAATCATGCTCAATAGTTAAATCATAATATTTTTTGTTCAACTCATCGAATTCATCAAGCAAAGACATTTAATTGGAATCAAGTGTGGAATGATCTTTAACTACATAATCATGCTCTTTTTGTAAAGTCAAATAATCTAATTTCAGGCTAGCAAGAGTTTTCTTAAGCTTCCTATACGATGTATGAATTTTTTCAGAAACTTTAAATAATTGATCGTAAGTAAGCTCACATACCTCTTCCTGGTCCGACTGACCAGGGTGATCATCAGCCATCAAACACAAGTTTGTTTCCTCCTCTTCAGCTTCAGTCTCAGAGGAGTTGGATGCAGAGTCTGCCCAGAATGCCTTTTATATCTGCTTCTTGTCCTTTCTAAACTTTGGTTTCTCCTCACCCTTCTCCTTGCTTAGGTGAGCCTTGAGTGTAGGACAATCCGCCTTTATGTGTCCAGGCTTCCTGCATTCAAAACAAACAGATTCAGATGAACCTTTAAAATTTCTACTGGTCTTACCTTTGTTCAACTTGTGAAAATTCTTATTCTTCTTCCTTAGAAATCTCTTGAATTGCCTTGTGATTAAGGCAACATCATCGCTATCAGACCCGGAAGTGCTCGCATCTGAATCTTTGGCCTTTAGTGCCACTGTCTTCTCCTTCTTTCGTTCACCTTCATCAAGTTGTCATTGGTTCACCCCTTTTTCGTAAGCAATTAGTGATCCAAGTAAGCTGTTAATAGAGTAAGTATTTAAATCTTTAGATTCTGTGATAGCAGTAATCTTAGCATCATAAGAGGCAGGCAAACATCTAAGAATTTTGTTCACTCTTTCGTAGTTAGTAAGTTCTCTACCTAAAGCATGCAAAGAGGTAACGATCTGAGTGAAACTTGTGTACATTTCTGAAATAGTCTCACTAGATTTCATGCGAAAAGGTTTGTAATCATGTAACAAGATGTTTAACCTAGACTGTTTGACTTCAGTTGTACCTTCACATGTTATACATAATCTATCCCAGATTTATTTTCCTGTTGTACAAGTAGAAACACACATATAGTCTTCAAATTTTAAAGCACAAAAGAAATAGTTCAAACATTTTGCATTTAACTGTGCTAAGTCATGATCATCAAAAGTCCAATCTGCAAACGGGAGTTCAGTTTTAATTCCATTAACAAGTCTATATGGTGCTTCATAACCATCCTTAACTAACATCCACATACGATAATCAATAGATTACAGAAAAGTAGACATGTGTGTTTTCCAAAAATCAAAAGGAATATTGTCAAACAACAGTGGTCTTGTAATAGAATAACCTTCAGCAGTATTACGATTGTTACAGTTAGCCATGGATCAAATTCAAAAGTTTTTAAACCTAAATTTTGAATCCCACTCTGATACCACTTGATAGGGATGTTAAGCCCTAGTGAACTAGTCCCGAGGCTAACCAAGAGGGGGGGTGAATTGGTTATTTAAAAATTTCACGACAACATTGAAAAATCTGTTCGATACTTAGCAGCGAAAACAATTAAACAAGAACAAAAAGATCAATCTCAGATATTCACCCACGTAGTTAATATCAAAAAGTATAGTGCAGAACTGAATCAGAAAAGAAAATCAGATTTTATAGTGGTTCGATCAACTTGACCTACGTCCACTCCTCGGAGCCTCCCATCTGAATTTTTCACTAAACAAAAAGTGTCTCTCCTTTTGCTCCCACAACAAGGCGGAGAAGCCTGTACAAGACCTCCTTTTCACCACACGGTGGGGTAGAGAACCCGACCTCCTTTTTCTTTCTCCTGAAGCAGGCAGAGAACCTTCGAACTCCTTTTACTTCCACCTGAAGCAGGCAGAGAACCCCGAATCTTCTTGCAAATAATCCTCCCACTACGAACACCAACTAGACGAAAGACGACGAGCGGAGAAGACGACTCTGATCCGTGCTTGGAGCAACCTTAGTGAATCTCTCACTAACTCCCCCTCACAAGATCCTCTCTCTCTCTCCCAAACTCTCTCTCTCTAGGGTTTCTCTGGAAAGGAAGGTGGCAAAAGATTTTTCTTATTTCAAGAAAAAGTTCTTTTATAGGAGGGCTTAAAATTTTCCCTAAATCTCAACTGGTCGGCAAAGATCGTCCAGGACGATCGGAATATCATCCTGTACGATCAGTTCAAATTTAGTTGTTTCAGCTTGGACGATCTTGTTCTTCTGGACGATCAGTAGAAAAAATTATTCATATCGTCCCTTACGATCCTACGATCATCTGGGATGATTAGTGCAAATCAAGGAATATCGTCCAGAAGATAGTTCGGGTCGTCCAGAGAAACCTGTGCTGGACGACCAAAAAATGACTTGATCGTCCAGGACGATAGGGACATCATCTTGTACGATTAGTTTAAAAAGTGCCCAAATCATCCTAAACACGATTTGGGACGTACAGCTGAAATGCACTAGGCGATCATGATCATCCGGGACAATCCTACGATCGTCCAGGATGATATCATCGTATCAATCAAAAATAAATTACTTTCCTTAATTTTCAGATTAAATTAGGCATGATTATACTGAATCGTCCAGGACGATACATGTATCATCCAGGATGATCAGACCAAATAACTTAAAATAAAAACTTGCCTAACTTGATCTGGTGGCTGAGAATTTTTTATTTGAGCATATCATCCCGTACGATCCAAAGATCGTCTAGGACGATCAGCTTAATCAGACCCTCTTAACTTAGTCGCCCTAATTAGGGTTTCTATTTTTACCTAATCGTCCAGGACGATGTGAATATCGTCCAGGACGATCTGAATAAAAAATGAATAGAAACTCTAATTCACTCAAGCTCTCCCCCTGAGTGTGTGTGTGCAAGGTTACTTAGCTGGGGGATCAGTTACATTACAATTGACTCAAGAAAAAGAAAAATAGTACATTGGACACACTTGGACCCGATCTTGAGTTGGCTTGAGTGGCTCGTGATCTTTTGTGCCTGAAATGGGTTAGCCAAGCAAAACACAATTAAACCTTGTTTGTCATCATCAAAATCGTATTTGCAACAGTTTTGATTTTCTTTGTTGGGCATACTTCTACCCCATGATTTGCTCTGCCAATTTTGATCCACTGTGATGGTCATATTCCTACCTAATCTTGTAATCTCCCAATTTTGTTCCTCTATGATAGGCATATTCCCACCCCATCATATGATCTCCCAATTTTGACCCTCTATAATGGGTATATTCTTTCCCCATCATAAGATCTCCCAGTTTTGACCCTTTCTGATTGGCATATTCTTTATCCATCATATGATCCTCTAGTCTTAATCCTCTATGATGGGCATATTCCTACCTAATCATAAGATCTCCCAATCTTGATTTTCTATGATGGGCATATTCCTACCCCACCATATAATCTCCTAATTTTGATCCTCTATGATTGATATATTCCTACCCCATTATAAGATGTCCCAATTTTGATCCTCTATGATGGGCATATTCCCCCCCCCCCCCCCCCACATAATATAATCTCCTTATTTTGATCCATAATGATAGGTATATTCCTTCCCCATAACATATTCTCCCAGTTCTGATCCTCTATGATGGGCATATTTCTCCCCCATCATATGATCCCGTGTTTTGATCCTCTGTGATGGGAATATTCCTACCCCATCATATAATCTCCCAATTTTGATCCTCTGTAATAGGCATATTCCTACTACATTATATGATCTGCCAGCTTGGATCCTTTTTGATAGGTATATTTATACCCCATCATATGACCTCCCAGTTTTGATCTTCTTTGATGGGTATATTCCTACCCCATCAAATAATCTACTAGTTTCGATCCTCTGTGATTGGAAAATTCCTATCCCATCATGCGATCTCCTTCTTTTGATCCTATGTCATGGGCATATTCCTACCCCATCATATGATCTTCCAAGCTTAACCTCTTAGATGGATAAATTTCTACCCCATCACATGATCACTTAATTTTGATTCTCTGTGATGGGTATATTCCTACCCCATCATATGATCTCCCAATTTGATCCTCTATGATGGGCATATTCCTACCCCATCAAATTATCTCCAAAATTTTATCCTCTATGATAGGTATATTCCTACCCCATCATACGATGTCCTAGTCTTGATCCTTAGTGATGGGCTTTTTCCAACCCCATCATACGATCTCCAAGTTTTGATCCTTAGTGATGGGCATATCCTACCCCATCATATGACCTCCCAATTTTGATCATCTATGATGGATACATTCCTACCCCATTATAAGATCTCCTAATTTTGACCCTCTATGATGGTCATATTCTCTCCCCATCATATAATCTCCCAATTTTGATCCTTTGTGATGGTTATATTCCTATCCCATCATACATTCTCCCAATTTTGATCCCCTTTGATGGGTATTCCTTCTCCATCATATGATCTCCCAATTTTGATCCTCTATAATAGGCATATTCCTACCCCGTCATACAATCTCCCAATTTTGATCCATTGTGATAGGCATATTCCTACCCCTTCATAAGATCTGCCAGCTTGGATCCTTTGTGATGAGCATATTCCTTCCCCATCATACGATCTCCCAATTTTAATCTTCTTTGATGGGCATATTCCTAATCCATCATATGACCCCCCTGTTTTGATCCTCTATGATAGGCATATTCCTACCCCATCATACGATCTCTTTATTTTGATCTTATATGATGGGCATATTCCTATCTCATCATATGATCTTCTAGTTTTGATCCTCTATGATGGACATATTCCTACACCAATATACAATCTCCCATTTTTATTCCTCTATGATGGGCATATTCCTACCCCATCATATGTTCTCCTATTTTTGATCCCCTTTGATGGGAATATTCCTACCCATCATATGATCTGCCAATTTGGATCATTTGTAATAGACATATTCCTACCCCATCACACGAACTCTCAATTTTTATCTTCTTTGATGGGCATATTTTGACCCCATCAAATGATCTCCCAAATTTGATCCTCTTTTGTGGGCATATTCCTACCCTATCATGCGATCACCTAATTTTGATCCTGGGTCATGGGTCTATTCCTAACTCATTATATGATCTCCTAGTTTTGATCCTTTGTGATGGGCATATTCCTATCCTATCATATGATCTCCCAATTTCAATCCTCTGTGATGGGCATATTCCAACCACATCATACGATCTCCTTATTTTGATCTTCTTTGATGGGCATATTCTTACCCCATCACATAATCTCTCAATTTGATCCTTTGTGATACGCATATTCCTACCTCATCATACGATCTCCTAGTTTCGATCCTCTATGATTGGAATATTCCTACCCATCATACATTCTTCTAGTTTGATCCTCGATGATGGGCATATTCCTACCCCATCATAAGATCTCTTAGTTTTGATCCTCTATAATGGGCATATTTCTGCCCAATTATATGATCTCCCTTTTTTTTCCTTTATGATGGGCATATTTCTACCCCATCATACAATCTTCAAGTTTTGATCCTCAATGATGGGCATATTCCAACCCCATCATTTGATCTGTTAGTTCGGATCCATTGTGATAGGCATATTCCTACCCCATCATACGATCTGCCAATTTTGATCCTCATTGATGGGCAAATTCCTACCCCATCATATAATCTCCTAATTTTGATCCTCTGTGATGGGCATGTTCTTACCCCAACAAAGAATCTCCTAGTTTCTATCCTCTATAATGGGCGTAATCCTACCCCATCATATAATCTCCATATTTTGTTCCTCTATAATGAGCATATTCCTACCCCATCATGCGATCTCCTAGTTTTAATCCTCTGTAATGTGTATATTCCTACCCCATCATATGATCTCGTAGTTTTGATCCTCTCGGGCATATTCATGCTCAATCATATAATCTCCCAATTTTTAACCTCTATGATGGGCATTTTTCTACTCCATTATATAATGTCCTTTTTTTCTCTCTGATGGGCATATTCCTACCACCATCATATAATCTCCCTATTTTGATCCTCCGTGATGAGAATATTCCTACCCCATCATATGTGAAAGATTGTGAGGGGTGTTATACCCTAAAGAACTAGTCCCAAGGCTAACCAAGAGGGGGTGAATTGGATATTTAAAAAATGCCTTTAAAAAAAATTTCTTTTTATATCTTACAGCAGAAACGAATAAAATCAATAATAAAAAGATCAATCAGAGATTTCACACAAGGAATTAATCGCAGTAAAATAAAATGTGAAAAATAATAACAAAGAACGCACTAGATTTATAGTGGTTCGGTCCAACCTGACCTATGTCCACTCCCTAGAGGCACCCTCCGAGCATTACACTAAACCATTATAGACTCTCCTTTAGCCCCCACAGCTAGGCAGAGAAGCCCTTACAAAATCACTTCCACCTTTCTCGGTGCGGCGGAGTAGCCGGGTCCTTTAACACCAAAGAGATTTTCTTCTTCCCAAAACTTCCCTCGAGATGACCCTTGAATATGATGGTACTTAGGTACAAGCTTGCTGGAGCAACTGTGTGAACCCCCTCACACTCTCTCAAAAATCCCCCTTCCAAGGCTCTCTCCCTCTCAAACTCCACCCTTTCTACTCTCTCTTTCAAGCTCTCTCTTTAAGTTTTCTCCAAAAGAAATGAAGAATCAATGGCTGCCAAAGACACTTTCAAACTCTTTGACAAGCCTTAAATAAAGGGCTTTAAAAACCCTTCCAAATCAGTTTTGACGGCAAAGCTCGTCTAGGACGATCGCAGAGTCATCCAGGATAATGTGCTTAAAAAGAGGGCTTCATAAAACCTTAAAAACTCAATTCTGCTACCAAATATCTACTAGGACGATCGCAGGATCATCCAAGATGTTGTGTAGAATTTGACCAAATAGTGCAGGATGATCACCTGGATGTTATGTTCAAATTTTAACAGATCATCCAGGATGATTCAAATATCATCCCGGATGATTATGTGATCGTTTAGTACAATCAGAATATCAAATTAAGCATATTTGATTGACTAATCATAGGATTAATTTAGGCATAATTTTTATAGATTGTCAAGGACGATCTAGATAGTCCAGGACGATTAGAACAAAATTTAAATCTTAAATCCTTGCCTGAATTATCATGGCGGCTAGGGTTCTGAGATCGTATTAGATCGTCCAGGACGATATAAATCATCCAGGACGATTAGTTCAGAAATTGAACTTCTGATTTTGGCTCATTCTCACTCCTTAAGTGTGTGTGTATGTATGGTCACTAAGCTAGAAAACACCTTTGCAGGACTAGACTGAAGAAATCAAAATTACATCAATGTATATTACCAACTTTTCACAGCATAACCTGTTCTATCCAATCTTGAGTTCTGATTCTTCATTGGATTGTGCAAGGTGTTCCTAAAATGTTAGTATACATACAAATAAATATACATTATAAATATTAGGAGATATAATGATGTGATCCACAATGTTTGTTATCATCAAAACATAAACTCATGAGCCCGAGTCATAATAATCTCTACCTTTTTTTATGATGGCAAACATTACTGGTTGAATTTGCAAAAAAAAAAGAATTTTCTCCTAATCTCCCCCTTACTAAGATAACAATTTTTAAAAATAGGGGAAATAAAATTTTCTTTATTTTATTTTTAATTTTTATTTTAAAATAAAATAAGTAAAACAAAATAAATAAATACAACACAAAAATAATAGTACGTTCAAATACAACACAAATACAATAGTACATTCTCTCCCTTTGACATTATAAAAAAAAAGAGGAGCTAGAAAACTAAAATAGAAAAAATAGACTAAAAGATCAAAATAGTCCCTGATCTGGTGAAAGAGTTTTAAAATATCAAAATTTTCTTGGAATGAGAAAGTTACTTCTTGATATTATTCAGAAACTTAGCAAAGCATGTATTTACCAAGCATAATCTCAGAAAGGTTAGAGAATCAGAAATTGTTAATCCAAACTCAGGTTTCGTTAGGGCTAAAATTTTTTTTAAAGCAAATATCTAAATTAAGGAACAAATTAGAGAATGAAATAATAATCTGATCAAAACTCTTTTCATGAAATATATATAATAGAAGATTAATGCAAAAAGGTGAATCTAAACTCATAATTTTCAAATTCAAGTATCAAAAATATCAATAGATATAAGTGTTCTCTTAAGATTTAAGAAGTACAAAAAAGGTAAGCTAACTCATTGTGGGCTCATTTTGTGCCTCTTTTTTAGTTTTTGGTGCTCTTTACGCATCTTTTGATACACTTTGTGTTTATTTTTATTTTGGCGACCTTGCGCATCTTTTGATTTTTCATATTGGCGACATTGAGCATCTTTTTCAGCTTAGGGCTCATTTTGTGCCTCTTTTTTTTACAAACATGCTTCCTTTCTGCAATTCTAAGGACTAAAACAAACCTAATCTAGTGATAAAAATGAATAGCTTGATTAAGAAAATAATGAAATGGATTCAACAACTTACAGAAGATGCATATGAGATAGAAAAAATGTGGGGAGATGAAAAAAGTTTAATTTTAAGATCCAATTTATATTTTGATGAAGATTTTGAATCAAAACTGAAATAGCCTCATTAAAGAAATGAGATAGAGACATAAAATCATGAGTTTCTTTTCTTTGACTGATTTTTAAAGAAGTCAACCACAACTTACATAAAATTTTAAGAAAATAGGAGGTAAATTTTTCATTTTTAGGAAAAAATGATCTTTTGAAAAGTGATTTGATTTTCAAAAGCGTATGCTAAACAAAAATGTGATATGTGTGTGCTGATTAGAGAAATTGACAATTATATAGAAAAAATAAAATAGAAGATTGTAAAAATAAAATAAAAAGAATTTAAAGAAAACTTAAAAAATAATACAAAAAGTAAAAACATTCACACAGACAAAATAAACACAAACACACAAGCAAAACTTTAATCCACATCTTCTTGCTCCAGGTCTGATGATTCAGAAGCTAGGTTTGCCTAGGAGATTTTTTCTTTTGTATTATTTTCCCTTATTACAATTTACTTGGTTTTACCCTTTTCCTTTTTTGAAAGGGATTTTACGTTCGGGCATTGATTTTTTATATGTCCGGGTTTCTTACATCCAAAACAAATAACATTAGAACAAATCTTAACATTTTTACCTTTTTTACCTTTGTTCAACTTTTGTTTATGTTAATGCTTATGCTTTAGTAGACTTTTGAATTAATTTGTTATTGATGCTAACTCCTTACTTTCATCATCTTCTGAGTCACTTTCATCCATGTCTTCAGCTTTCAGTACTATTGTTTCACCTACATCCAAAAGCTTTTGACCCAAACCTTCCTAGTAGGAAATGAGGGAGCCAATCAAATTATCAATAGAATATTCATTCAACTTTTTTGATTCACAAATAACAACAACTTTGGCATCAAACTTATCAAGCAGGCAATGTAGAATTTTATTGACCTTTTCAATGTTTTCAAATTCTTTACCTAAAGCATGTAATGATGTCATAATTTGTGTAAACCTAGTATATATATCTAAGATCGTCTCATAAGGTTTCATGCTAGAAAGTTCATAATCTTGCATTAGAATATTTAATTTAGATTGCTTAACTTCACTATTTCCTTCGTATGTAATTCATAGTTTATCCCAAATTTCTTTGTCAGTAGTACATGTAGATATTATCATATAATAATCATAATTTAAGGCACAGAAAAAATAATTCAAATATTTAGCATTCAATTGAGCATTGATTTGATCTACTCTATTCTATTTAGAAAAAAGAATATAAGTATTGATTCCATCTACAATACGTGAAGATACAGAATAACCAGTTTGAATCATATGCCACATGTGATAATCTATTGATTTCAAGAAAGTAGACATACATATTTTCTAAAAATTCAAAGTAATATTTTCAAATAAAGGTGGTTGGGTGTTGAATATCCTTCCTTAATATTATGATTTCCAAAATTAGCCATTGATAGAAATTCAAATGTTTCTAAAAACTTGATTTTATAAATCCCGCTCTGAAACCACTTGAAAGTTTATGAGTGGTGTTAAACCCTAAAGAACTAGTCCCGAGGTTAACCAAGAGGAGGGGTGAATTGGATATTTAAAAAAAAATTTAATAAAAAGAAATATCTTTTTATATCTTGCAGCAGAATTAAATTAAATCAATAATAAAAAGATCAATCACAGATTTCACCCAAGCAGTTAATCGCAAAAAAATAAAAATTGAAAAATAATCAGAAAGAACACACTAGATTTATAGTGGTCGGTCCAACCTGACCTACGTTCACTCCTTGGAGGCACCCTCCGAGTATTACACTATACTTCTAGGGACTCTCCTTTTGCCCCCACAGCTAGGTAGAGAAGCCCTTACAAAATCAATTCAACCTTCCCCGGTGCGGCAGAGTAGCCGGGTCCTTTGACACTAAAGAAATCTTCTTCTTCACAAAACTTCCCTCGAGATGACCCTTGAATCTAATGGTACTTAGGTACGAGCTTGCCAAAGCAACCGTGTGAACTTCCTCACACTCCCTTAAAAATCCCCCTTTCAAGGATCTTCTCCCTCTCAAACTCCACCCTTTCTACTCTCCCTTTCAAGCTCTCTCTTTAAGTTTTCTCCAAAAGAAATGAAGATTCAATGGCTGCCAAAGAAACTTTCAAAGAATTTGATAAGCCTTAAATAAAGGGCTTTAAAAACCCTTCAAAATCTATTCTGACGGTAAAGATCATCCAAGATAATCGCAGGATCTTCCAGGATGATGAGCTTAGAAAGAGGGCTTCAGGAAACCCTAAAAACTCAATTCTGCCACCAAATATCATCCAGGACGATCGCAGGATCATCGCATGATCAAATTTTAAAAAGTAATTTAAATAATAATTTTTTAAATAGGCTCTGATACAACTTGAAAGTGTGAATAGGTTGTTAGACCTATTGATTATGTCCCTAGGTTAACCAAAAGGGGGGGTGAATTGGTACTTAAAAAAATCTCTTAGAATTTTGGAAGATTTTTTATTAAAATCTTTATGCAAATCATTCTTTACGATCCAGTTCGTACTGTATGAACTGTTATGAATTTTGTCCTTTTTCAAGTACAAAAAAATAAAGTGCAATATAGAAAATAATAATGAGGTAAATAAAAATAGGAACAGAGAACACCAAATTTATAGTTGTTCGGTCAAACACGACCTACATCCACTCCCTAGAGACTCCTTCTCTAGGTATTGCACTAAACCAAAGTGATTCTCCTTTAGCCCCAATAGCAAGGCGAACAAGCCCTTATAAAACTCTCTTCCACCAAACACCGGTGTGACAGAGAACCGTCATCCTTTTTCACCCTCCTGATGAAGGTAGAGAACCTACTCATTCTTTCACACCCTATAGGTGTCGGCAGAGAACCAAGCATCCTTTTTTACCCTCCTAATGATGACAGAGAACCAGACCTTCTTCAAAGATCTTCTCTCAAGAGTCTTCAAAGAGATAGGGAAGAGACTTGATGTACAAAATAATGAGATCCTCACCTTTGGACAACCTTATGAATCCCCTCATAATTTTCTCTTCAAAATCTCACCGCACTCACTCCCAAATACTCTCCCTAATCACTCTCCCTTCCACTCTCAAGAAGAAATTCGTAGAAGATTTATGGCAAAGTTAGTTTTTAGGACCCTTATATTCAAAGGATAAGAAAAACTATCCAAAAACAAAAAATTTCAGTTTTTACGTAGTCTGATTATCTCGTATGATCGACAATCATCCCGTACGAATAGTTCAAAAATGAAATAGTTCATCCCGTATGATATTCCGTATGAACCATATGAGCCCCATTTCATACTTTAGAAAATAATATATGAAGACATTTTATACTATACAAATAGTTCAAAAATGAATCATTCATCTGGTACGATATCTCATACGAACCATGGAAACCCTATTTCGTACTCTAGAAAATGATATACGAAACCATTTCATCCTGTACGAATAGTTCAAAAATGACCAGTTCATCCCGTATGATACCTCGTACGAACCCTGGAACCCCTATTTTGTACTCTAGAAAATGATATACGAAACCATTTCATATTATACAAATAGTTCAAAAATGAACAGTTTATCCCACACGATGCCTTGTACGAACCACAGAAGCCCCATTTCGTACTCTAAAAAATGATGTACGAAAATAATATGTACAATACGAGTTATACTTAGATAAAAAATTTTAATCAGGTAGGTTCGTATTGGAGGTGAAATAACACAAATCATCCCGCACGATCACACATCATACGGTACGATTAGTTTTAAAAATTAAATTTTATCTCACTCCCCTATGGTGTGTGCACAGTTATCTAACTTACAATCACACTCTCTTAGACTAGAAAAGTAAAAATTATAGACTTCAGTTATAATAAATATTAACAAATTAACTTGAAGTCTTTAGCAGTCTGGAATATGAATTTCCTGAAAGGCATGTTAGTACACACAAAATAAAAATTCCAATAATTGTGAGGAGAAACAATAAATAAATAATAAGTTTTAGTAATCATCAAAACAACTCATATCAAAAACTCACTTAAATAAACAGATTTGCACAATTCTTAACAATCTCTAAATTTACACGATTCTCAACATGGTGATAATCCTACCCCATCATATAATCTCCCAGGTTTGATCCTGTACGATGGGCATATTCCAACCCCAACATTCGATCTCCTAGTTTTAATCCTCTGTGATGGGCATATTCTTACCCCATCATATGATCTCCCAATTTTGATCCTCTTTATTGGGCATATTTCTAACCTATCACATGATCTCCATATTTTGATCCTCTTTAATGGGTATATTCCTACCCCATTATACGATCTCCTAGTTTTGATCCTCTGTGATGTCCATATTCCTTCCCCATGATATGAACTCCCAATTTTGATCCTCGGTGATGGGCACAGTCCTACCCCATCATATGATCTGCTAGTTTGGATCCTTTATGATGGGCATATTCCTACCCTATCATTTGATCTCCTAATTTAGATCCTCCGTGATGGGCATATTCCTAGCCCATAATATGTTCTTCTAGTAATATTCCCCTTTGATGGGCATATTCCTACCCCACCTTAAAATCTACTACTTTTAATTCTTAGTGATGGGTTTATTTCTATCTTATCTTATGATCTCCCAATAATGTTCCTTTGTGATGGGTATATTCCTACCCCATCATATGATCTCCCTGTTTTGATCCTCTATGATGGACATATTCATACCCCATCATATGATCTTCTAGTCTTGATCCTCTTTGATGGGCAAATTTCTACCCCAACACATGATGTCCCAGTTTTTATCCTATGTGATGGGCATATTCCTACCCCATCATATAATCTCCTAGTTTCGATCCTTTATAATGGGCATATTCCTACCCCATCACGTGATCACTCAATTTTTATTCTCTGTGATGGGCATATTCCTACCCCATCATACGATCTCCTAGTCTTGATCCATTATGATGGGCTTATTCCTACCCCAATCATATGATGTCTTAGTTTTGATCCTCAATGATGGGCATATTCCTACCCCATCATATGATATCCTGGTCATGATCCTTTGTGATGGGCTTGTTACCCCTATCACATGATCTCCTAGTTTTGATCCTCAATGATGGGCATATTTCGATCCCATTATATGATCTCTATTATAGGTATATTCCTACCCCATCATATGATCTCTCAGTTTTGATCCTCCATAATGGGTATATTCCATCCCCATCATAGGATCCCCCAGTTTTGACCCCCTCTGATGGGAATATTCCTAGTCCATCATATAATCTTCCATTCTTAATCCTCTATGATCAGCATATTCCTACCCAATCACTTGATCTCGAAATTTTGATTTTCTATGATGGGCTTATTCCTACCCCATCATACAATCTCCTAGTTTTTATCCTCAGTGATGCGTATATTCCTACCCCACTATATGAACACCTAATTTTGATCCCCTATGATAGGTATATTCCTTCCCCATCATAAGATATCCTAATTTTGATGCTCTACGATGGGCATATTCCCTGCCCATCATACAATCTCCTAGTTTCGATCCTTTGTGATGGGTATATTCCTACCCCATCATACATTCTCCCAATTTTGATCCTCTTTGATGGGCATATTCCTCCTTCATCACATGATCTTCCAATTTTGATCCTCTATGATGGGAATATTCCTACCTCATTATATAATCTCCTAATTTTGATCCTCTATAAAAGGCATATTCCTACCACATCATATGATCTGCCAGCTTGGATCCTTTATGATGGGCATATTTATACCCTATCATATGACCTCCCAGCTTTGATCTTCTTTGAATGGCATATTCCTACCCCATCATACGAACTACCAGTTTCGATCCTCTATGATTGGCATATTCCTACCCCATCATATGATCTCCTAGTTTTGATCCTTTATGATGGCCATATTCCAACCACATCATATGATCTTCCAGTCTTTATCCTCTATGATGGGTAAATTTTTACCACATCACATGATCCTCCAGTTTTAATCTTCTGTGATCGATATATTCCTACCCCATCACATGATCTCTTAGTTTGATCCTCTATGATGGGCATATTCCTACCCCATCATAGTATCTCCTAGTTTTTATCATTTATGATGGGCATATTCCTACCTCATCACACAATCTCCTAGTTCTGATACTTAGTGATGGAATTATTCCTACCCCATCATACGATCTACTAGTTTTAATCCTCAATGATGGGTATATTCCTACTCCATCATACAATCTCCTAATTTTGATCCTCAATGACCGATATATTCCTACCCCATCATAAGATCTCCCAATTTTGATCTTCTATGATGGGAATATTCCCTCCCCATCACACAATCTCCCAATTTTGAT
The DNA here is from genome assembly GCA_019925795.1 of Dendrobium chrysotoxum. Classification (NCBI taxonomy): domain Eukaryota; kingdom Viridiplantae; phylum Streptophyta; class Magnoliopsida; order Asparagales; family Orchidaceae; genus Dendrobium; species Dendrobium chrysotoxum. The sequence continues at coordinate 46,222,676 of CM034313.1, read as the reverse complement.
CCTTTGTGATGGCTATATTTCTACCCCATCATACATTCTCCCAATTTTGACCCTCTTTGAAGGGTATATTCCTTCCCCATTATGTGATCTCCTAGTTTTGATCCTCTATAATAGGCATATTCCTACCCCCTCATATAATCTCCTAATTTTAATCCACTATGATAGTCATATTCCTACCCCATCATAAGATCTACCAGCTTAGATCCTTTGTGATGGGCATATTCCTACCCCATCATACGATCTCCTAATTTTTATCTTCTTTGATGGGCATATTCCTACCCCATTATATAATCTCCCTGTATCGATTCTCTATGATAGGCATATTCCTACCCCAACATACAAACTCCTTATTTTGATCCTATGTGATGGGCATATTCCTACCCCATCATATGATCTCCTAGTTTTGATACTATGTGATGGGCATATTCCAACTCCAATATATAATCTCCCATTTTTATTCCTCTATGATGGGCATATTCCTAACCCATCATATGATCTCCCAATTTTGATCCTCTATGATGGGCATATTCCTACCCCATCATATGATCTGCCAGTTTGGATCCTTTGTAATAGACATATTCCTATCCCATCATACGAACTCTCAATTTTGATCCTCTTTGATGGCATATTCCAGCCCCATCACACGATCTCCCAAATTTGATCCTCTATTGCGGGCATATTCCTACTCCCTCATGTGATCTCCCAATTTTGATCCTCAGTGATGGGTATATTCCTACCTCATCATATGATCTCCCAATTTTGTTCCTCTGTAATGGATATATTCTAATCCCATCATATGATCTCCTAATTTTAATCCTCTATAATGGGCATATTCCTATCTTATCATATGATCTCCTAGTTTTGATCCTCTTTGATGGGCATATTCCTACCCCATCACACAATCTCTCAATTTTAATCCTCTTTGATGGGCATATTCCTTCCCCATCATACGATCTCCCAATTTCGATCCTCCATGATGGTCATATTCCTACACCATCATACGACCTCCTAGTTTTATCCTCTGTGATGGGCATATTCTTATCCCATCTTATGATCTCCTAGTTTTGATCATCCATGAAGGGCATATTCTTACTTAATTATATGATCTCCCATTTTTGTTCCTCTATGATGAGCATATTCCTACCCCATCATATGATCTTCTAGTTTTGATCCTTAGTGATGGGCATATTCCTATCCCATCATTTGATTTGCCAGTTTGGATCCATTTTGATGGACATATTCCTACCCCATCATATGATCTCCCAATTTTGATCCTTATTGATGGGTAAATTCTTACCCCATCATATAAACTCCTAATTTCGATCCTCTATGATGGGCATGTTCTTACCCCATCAAAGGAACTCCTAGTTTCTATCCTCTGTGATGGGCATATTCCACCCCATCATATAATCTCACAATTTTGTTCATCTATGATGTATATTCATACCTCATCATACAATCTCCTAGTTTTGATCCTCTGAGATGGGCATATTCATACCCAATCACATAATCCCCTAGTTTTTAACCTCTATGATGGGGATATTCTTACCCTACTATATGATGTCCCATTTTTATTTCTCTTTGATGGGCATATTCCTACCTCCATCATATGATCACCCAATTTTAATCCTCTATAATGGGAATATTCCAACCCCATCAAATAATCTGCCAATTTGGATCCTTTGTGATGGGCCTATTCTTACCTCATTACATAATTTCCTAATTTTGATCCTCTTTGATGGGCATATTCCTACCCCATCATGCGATCTCCTAATTTTGACCCTCTATGGGCATATTCCTACACCATCTAACGATCTCCCAGTTTTGATCCTCTATGATGGGCATATTCCTACCCCATCAATGAATCTCCCAGTTTTGATCCTTTATGATGGGTATATTCATACACCATCATGTGATCTCCTAGTTTTGATACTTTGTGAGGGGCATATTCTTACTGCTTCATATGATCTTCTAGTTTTAATCCTATAGTAAGGTTATATTCCCACCCCATCATATGATCTGCTAGTTTTGATCCTTAGTGATAAACATATTACTACCCAATCTTATGATCTACCAATTTTGATCCTCCATGATGGGCATATTCCTACCCCATCATTCGATCTCCCAGTTTTGATCCTATATAATGGGTATATTCCTACCCCATCATATGATCTCCTAGTTTTGATCCTCTATAATGGGCATACTCCTATGTCATCATACGATCTCCCAATTTTGGTCCTCTGTGATGGGCATATTCCTTCCGCATCATACGAACTCCTAGTTTTGATCCTTTATGATCGGCATCATCCTACCACATTACATGATCCCCCAGTTTAGTTCCTCTATGATGGGCATATTCCTAACCCACCATACGATCTCCCAATTTTGATCTTCTATGATGGGTATATTTCGACCCCATCATATGATCTCCTAGTTTTGATCCTCAGTGTTGGGATTATTCCTACCCCTTCATATGACCATCAAGTTTTGATCCTTTATAATGGACATTTTTTTACCCCATCTTTCAATCTCCCAGTTTTTATCTTCTATGATGGGCATATTCCTTCCCTTTAATACGATCTCTTAGTAATGTTCCTCTATGATGGGCATATTCCTACCCCATCAAAGGATCTCCAAAATACAATCCTCCATTATAGGTAGATTCCAACCCCATCATACAATCTAATAGTTTCAATCCTCAGTGATGGGCATATTCCTACCACTTCATACGATCTTCCTATTTTGATCCTCTATGATGTGCATATTCATACCCAATCATATGATCTGCTAGTTTAGATCCTTAGTGATGGGCATATTCCTACCTCATCTTATGATCTCCCAATTTTGGTCCTCCACGATAGGCATATTCCTACCCCATCACACGATCTCCTAGTTTTGATCCTCTGTAATGGGTATATTCCTACCCCATCATAGAAATTCCTACTTTGATCCTCTATGATGGGCATTTTCATACCTCATCATACCATCTCCCAATTTCAGTCCTCTATGATGGGTATATTCCTACCCCATCAGATGATCTCTAAGTTTTGATCCTCTATAATGGGCATATTCCCACCCCATCATATGATCTCCCAATTTTGATCCTCTGTGATGGGCATATTCCTACCCCATCATATGATCTCTTAATTTTGCTCCTTTTTGATGGGTATATTCCTACCCCATCATATGATCTCCTAGTTTTGATCCTCTATGATGGGCATATTCCTTCCTCTTCATGCGATCTTCTAGTTTAGATTCTCTATAATATGCATATTCCAGCACCATCATATGATCTGCCCGTTTTGATCCTCAGTGATTGGCATAATCCTATCCCATCTTATGATCTCCCAATTTTAACACTCTGTGATGGGTATATTACTATCCCATCGTATGATCTCTCAGTTTTGATCCTCTATGATGGTCCTATTCCTACACTATCATAAGATCTCCCAGCTTTGATCCTCTATAATGGCATATTCCTACCCCATCACACGATCTCCTAGTTTTGATCCTCTATAATGGGCATATTCCTACTCCATCAAATAATCTACCAGTTTTAATCCACTGTGATGGGCATATTCTTAACCCATCAAATAATCTTCCAATTTTCCTCCATAATGATGGGCTTATTCCTACCCCATCATGCGATCTCTGAGTTTTGATCCTCTATGATCAATATATTATTACCTCGTCATACGATCTCCTAGTTCGATCCTCTAAGATTGGCATATTCCTACCCCCATCATATGATCTCCCAGTTTTGATCCTCTATAATAGGCATATTCCTACCCCATCACACAATCTCTTAGTTTGGATCCTTTATGATGGGCATATTCCTACCCCATCATATGATCTCCCAGGTTTGGTCCTTCATAGTAGGCATATTCCTACCCCATCACTCAATCTCCTAATTTTGATCCTCAATTATGGGCACATTTTTCCCCATCACATAATCTCCTAGTTTTGATCCTCTGTGATGGGCATATTTCTACCCCATCATATGATCTGCTAGTTTTGATCCTCTTTGATGGGCATATTCCTACCCCATCATGTAATCTCCCAATTTTGATCCTCTGTGATGGGTATATTTCTTCCCCATCACACAAACTCCCAGTTTTGATCCTCTATGATGGGAATTTTCCTACCCCATCACACGATCTCGCAGATATGATCCTCTATGATGGGCATATTCCTTCCCAATCATACGATCTCCTAGTTTTAATCCTCTCTGATGGGCATATTCCTACCCCATCATATGATCTGCCAGTCTGGATCTTTTGTGATGGCCATATTTCTTCCCCATCACATGATCTACCAATTTTGATCCTCTTTGATGGACATATTCCTACCCCATCAAATGATCTGCTAACTTTGATCCTTAGTGATGGGCATATTCCCACCCCATCATATGATACCCTTATTTTAATCCTCTATAATGGGCTTATTCCTACCCTATAATACAATCTCCTAGTAATATTCATCTGTGATGGGCATATTCCTACTCCATCTTATAATATGCTAGATTTGATCCTTAGTGATCGGTGTATTCCTACCCCTTCTTATGATCTCCTAATTTTGATCCTTAGTAGTGGGCATATTCTAAAGCCTTCATACCAACTTCCAATTTTGATTCTCTATGATGGGAATTTTCCTACACCATCATATGATTTTCTAGTATTGATCCTCAGTGATGGGCTTCCAACCCCATCTTATGATCTGCCAATTTTATTCCTCCGTGAAGGGCATATTCCTGCCCCATCATGTGATCTCCTAATTTTGATCCTTTATGATGGGCATATTCCTACCCCATCATACGATCTCCCAATTTTGGTCCTTTGTGATGGGCATATACCAATCCCATCATACGATCTCCTAGTTTTAATCCTTTATGATGGGCATATTCTGACCCCATCAAATTATGCCCTAGTTTTGATACTCTATAATGGGCATATTCCTTCCCCATTATATGATCTCCCATTTTTGTTCCTCTATGATGGGCATATTCCTACCCCATCAGATAATCTCCCAATTTTGATCCTCTGAGATGGGTATATTTCTACCCCATCAAATGATCTCCTAATTTTGATCCTTAGTGATGGGCACCTTCCTACCCCATCATACAATCTTCTTGGTTGAATCCTTTATAATGGGCATATTCCTACTTCATCTTATAATCTGCTAGTTTTGTTCCTTAGTGCTGGGCATATTCCTACCCTATCCTACGATCTCCCAGTTTTTATCCTCTGTGATGGGCATATTTTGACCTCATCATACGATCACCCAATCTTAATCCTTTGTGATGGATATATTCCTACCCCATCATACAATCTCCCAGTTTCAATCCTTTGTGATGGGCATATTCCTACCCCACCATAGGATCTTCAATTTTGATCCTCTATGATGAGCATATTCCCACCCCATCATACGATCTCCCTATTTCGATCCTTTATGATGGGTATATTCTTACCCACCATATGATCTCCTTCTTTTAATCCTCTGATATGGGCATATTCCTACAACATCACATGATCTCCCAACTTTAATCCTCTGATGTGGACATATTCATACCCCATCATGTGATCTCTCAATTTTGATCCTCTGTGATAGGCATATTTCTACCCCATCATATGATCTTCTAATTTTGATCCTCTATGACAGACATATTCCTACCCTAGCATATAATCTACCCGTTTGGATCCTTTGTAATGGGCATATTCCTACCCCATCACATGATCTCCAAGTTTTGATCCTCTATAATGGGCATATTCTTACCCTATCAAACGATCTCCTAATTTTGATCCTCTATAATGGGCACATTTCTACCTCATCATATCATCTCCCAGTTTTGATACTCGATGATGAGCATATCCCTTCCCCATCATGCGATCTCCTAGTTTTGATCCTCTATGATGGGTATATTCCTACCCCATCATATGAACTCCCATATTTGATCCTCTATGATGGGCATATTTCTACTCCATCACACGATCTCCTAGATATAATCCTCTATGATGGGCATATACATACCCCAACATATGATATCCTAGTTTTGATCCATTATGATGGGCATATTCCTACCTTGTCATATGATCTGCTTGTTTTGATTATTGTGATGGGCATATTCCTACCCGATCACATGATCTCTCAATTTTGATCCTCTTTGATGGACATATTCCTACCCAATCACACGATCTCCCAATTTTGATCTTCTTTGATCGGCATATTCCCACCCTATCATATGATCTCCTAGTTTTGATCCTCTATGATTGGAAAATTCCTACCCTATAAGATGATATCCTAATAATGTTCCTTTGTAAATGGCATATTCCTACCCCATCTTAGGATCTGCTAGTTTTAATCCTCAGTGATGGGTATATGCCTACCCCGTCTGACGATCTACTAATTTTGATCCTCAGTAATGGGCATATTCTTACACCTTTATATGATCTTCCAGTTTTGATCCGCTATGATGGGCTTATTCCTACCCCATCATATCATTTTTAAGTTTTGATCCTCAGTGACGGGCATATTCCAACCCCACCTTATGAACTCCCAGTTTTCATCCTCCGTGATGGGTATATTCCTACCCATCCTATGATCTCCTAGTTTTGATCCCCTATGATGTCTTATTCCCACCCCATCATATGATCTCCCAGTTTTGGTCCTCTATAATAGTCATATTCATATCCCATCTTATAATCTCCTAGTTTTGATCCTCTATGATGGGCATATTTTAACCCATTAAATTATTTCCTAGTTTTGATCCTTTCTAATGGGCATATTCCTACCCCGTTATAAGATCTCCCATTTTGGTTTCTCTGTGATGGTCATATTCCTACCTCATCAGACAATCTTCTAATTTTGATCCTTCGTGATGGGTATATTACTACCCAATCATATGATCATATAATTTTGATCCTAAATGATAGGCATCTTCCTACCCCTTCGTATGATCTTCTAGGTTTGATCCTCTGAGATGGGCATATGCCTACCCCATCTTATGATCTACTAGTTTTGATCCTTAGTTATGGGCATATTCCAACCCCATCTTACGATATATCAATTTTAATCCTCTGTGATGGGCATATTCCATATCATATGATCTCCCAATCTCAATCCTTTATGATGGATATAATCCAACCCCATCATATGATCTCCTAGTTTTGATCCTCAGTAATGGGTATATTCCTACCCCATCTTACGATCTTCCAGTTTTGGTCCTCTATGGTGGGCATATTCGGACCCCTTCATACGATCTCTCAGTCTCAATCCTTTGGGATGTATATATTCCTACCCCATCATATAATCTCCCACTTTTGATCCCCTGTGATGGGTATATTCCTACCCCATCATAAGATCTTTAATTTCAATCCACTATGATGAGCATATTCTCACCCCATCATACGATCTCCTTATTTTGATTCTTTATAATAGGTATAATCCTACCCCACCATACGATCTCCTAATTTTAATCCGCTAATTTGGGCATATTCTGACCCCATCACATGATCTCCCAATTTTGATCCTCTGATATAGGCATATTCATACCCCATTATATGATCTCGTAATTATGATCCTCTATGATAGGCATATTCCTACCCCATCATATGATCTTCTAGTTTTAATCCTATGTGACGGGCATATTCCTACTCCATCAGATGATCTACCTATTTGGATCCTTTGTGATGGGCATTATCCTACCCCATCATACGATCTCCCAATTTTGATCCTCTTTGATGGGCATATTCCTAGCCTAACATACGATCTATTAGTTTTGATCCTCTGTGATGGGTTTATTCTCACGCCATCATAAGATTTACTTATTTTAATCCTCTATGATAGGCATATTCCTACCCCATCATATGCTCTTCTAGTCATGATACTCTTTGATGGCCATATTTCTACCCCATCACATGATCTCATAATTTTAATGCTCTATCATTGGCAAATTCCTACCCCACCATATGATCTCCCAGTTTTAATCCTCTGTGATGGGTAAATCCGTATCCCATCATACGATCTCCTAGAAATGTTCCTCTGGGATAGGTATATTCCTACCCCACCACATAATCCCCAAGTTTTAATCCTCTTTAATTGGCACATTTCTAACCAATCATATGATCTCCCAGTTTCGATGCTCTGTGATAGGCATATTCTTACCCCATCATATAATCTCCTAGTTATGATCCTTTGTGATGGGCATATTCCTACCCTATCATACGATCTCCTAGTTTTAATACTTTATATGGGCATATTCCTACCCCATCATACGATCTCCTTATTTTGATCCTCTGTGATGGGCATATTCCTACGCCATCATACGATCTCTCAACTTCAGTCCTTTATAAATGGTGTAGTCTTACCCCATCATACGATCTCCTAATTTTAATCCTCAAAGATGGGCATATTTCTACCCCTTCATACGATCTTCCAGTTTTGATCCTCTTTGATGGGCATATTCCTACCCCATTGTATGATCTACTAATTTTTATCCTCTATGATAGGCATACCCCTTTCCCATCATATGATCTCCAAGTTTTGATCCTCTTTGATTGGCATATTCCTACCCCATCATACAATCTCCCAGTTTAATCCTTTATGATAGGTAAATTCTTACCCCATCAAACGACCTATTAGTTTTGATCCTCTGTGATTAGCATTTTTCAACCCCATCAAAAGACCTGCTAGTTTTGATCCTCTGTGATGGGCATATTCCTACAACATCATACGATCTCCCAGTTTTATTCCATTATGATGGGTATATCCCTTCCCTATCATATGATCTCCTAGTTTTGATCCTTTATGATGGGCATTTTCTCATCCCATTATACGATCTCCAATTTTTGTTCCTCTATGATGGCCATATTTTGACCCCATCATTTGATCTTTCAATTTCGATCCTCCGTGAAGGATTTATTCCTACACCATGATATGATCTGATAGTTTGGATCCATTATGATGGGCATAATCCTACCACATCATACGATCTCCCAGTTTTGATCAGCTTTGATAGGCATATTCCTAGCCCATCATATGCTCTCCCAGTTTTGATCCTCTATCATGGGTATATTCTTACCCAATCATATGATTTATCGGTTTCAATCCTTTGTGATTGGCATATTCCTACCCCATCGTATGATCTTCCAGTCTTGATGCTCTTTGATGGCCATATTTCTACCCCATCACATGATCTCCCAATTTTGATCCTCTAAGATGGGCATATTCCTTCCCCAACATACGATCTCTTTGCTTTAATCCTCTGTGATGGGCATATTCATACCCCATCAAATGATCTCCTAGTAATGTTCCTCTGCAATGGGATTACTCCTACCCCACCATACAATCCCCAAGTTTTGATTCTCTTTGATGGGTATATTGATAACCCATCATACGATCTCCTAGTTCCAATCCTCTATGATGGGCATATTCCTATGCCATCATACGACATCCCAATTTTGATCCTCTCTAACGGGCATATTCCTACCCCATCGTACGATCTCCCAGTTTTTATCCTCTATGATAGGTATATTCCTACCCCATCATATAATCTCCCAGCTTTGATCCTCTCTAATGGGCATATTCCTACCTCATCATATAATCTCTCAGTTTTGATCTTCTGTGATGGGAATATTCCAACCCCATCATGCAATCCCTAGCTTTGATATTCAATAACGGGCATATTCCTACCCCATCGTACGATCTCCCAATTTTGATCCTCTGTGATGGGCATATTCTTACCCCATCATATGATTTACTAGTTTCAATCCTCTGTGATAGGCATATTCCTTTCCCATCATATGATCTTCAAGTCTTGATGCTCTTTAATGGCCAAATTTCTACCCCATCACATGATCTCCCAATTTTGATCCTCTTTGATGGGCATATTCCTACCCCATCACACGATCTCTTATTTTTAATTCTTTGTGATGGGTATATCCGTACCCCATCATATGATCTCCAAGTAATGTTCCTCTGTGATAGGTATATTTGAACGCCACCATACAATCCTCAAGTTTTGATCCTCTTTGATGGGCATATTCCTAACCCATCATACGATCTCCAAATTTCAATAATCTGTCATGGGCATATTCTGACCCCTTCATGCTATCTTCAAATTTTTATCATTTGTGATGGGCATATTCCTACCCCGTCATACAATCTCCCAGCATCGATCCTCAGTGATGGGCATATTTCTTACCCATCTATGATCTCTTAATTTTGATCCTTTATGATGGGCATATTCCTACCCCATCAAACGATCTCCCAATTTTATTCCTCTGTGATGGGCATATTCTTAACTATCACATGATCTCCCAATTTCGATCCTTTGGGATGGGAATATTCCTACCCCATCATACGATCTCCCAGTTTCGATCCTCTATGATGGGCATATTCTGACCGCCTCATGCAATCATCAAATTTTTATCATTTATGATGGGCATATATCTACCCCATCATACAATCTCCCAGCTTTGATCCTCTGTGATGGGCATATTCCAACCCCATTATATGGTATCCCAGCTTTGATCCTCTTTGATGGGCATATTCCTTCCCCATCATACAATCTCCTAGTTTCGATCCTTTATGATGGACATATTCCTTCCCTGTCATACTATCTCCTAGTTTTGATCATCTCTGATGGGCATATTCCTACCCCATCATATGATCTCTCTATTTTGTTGCTCTATGATGGGTATATTCCTACTACATCAAGTGATCTCCTTGATTTATTCCTTTGTAATGATCATATTCTTACCCCATCCTACGATCTCCTTATTTTGTTCCTCTATGATAGTCATATTACTGCCCCATCATGCAATCTCCTAATTTTGATCCTCTGTGAAGGGTATATTCCTACCCTATCATACGATCTCCCAATTTCAAACCTTTATGATGTGCATATTCCCACCCCATCACATGATCTATTAATTTTGATCCTCTATGATGGGCATATTCCTACCCCATTATACAATCTCTCAGTTTCGATTCTTTATAAATGGTATATTCTTACCCCATCATACGATCTCCTAATTTCTAACCTTAGTGATGGGCATATTCCTACCCCTTCATACGATCTTCCAGTTTTGATCCTCTTTGATGGCCATATTCCTACCCTATCATATGATCTACTAATTTTCATCCATTGTGATAAGCATATCCCTTTCCCATCATAGGATATCCAAGTTCTAATCCTCTTTGATCGGTATAGTCCTACCCCATCATATGATCTCCCAGTTTTAATCCTTTATGATAGGTTTATTCCCACCCCACCAAATGATCTCCTAATTTTGATCCTCTGTGATTAGCTTTTTCTAACCCTATCAAATGACTTACTAGTTTTGATCCTCTGTGATGGGCATATTCCTACAACATCATACGATCTCCCAATTTTGTTCCAATGTGATGGGCATATCCCTTCCTTATCATATGATCTCCCAGTTTTGATCATGTATGATGGGTATATCGCTATCCCATTATACGAGCTCCCTTTTTTGTTCCTCTATAATGGGCATATTCTTACCCCATCATATGATCTTTCAGTTTTGTTCCTCGGTGATGGGTATATTACTACCCCATGATATGATCTGCCTGTTTGGATCCTTTGTGATTGTCATATTACTACCCCATCATACGATCAGTCAATTTTTAACCTCTTTGATGGGCATATTCCTACCCCATCGTACAATCTCCTAATTTCGATCCTCTGTGTTAGATATATTACTACCCCATCATATGATATCCTAGTTTTGATACTCTATGATGGGCAAATTTCAATCACATCATATGATCTCCTAGTTATAATATGCTAGTTTTAATCCCTAATAATGGGTATATTCCTACCTCATTGTATAATCTCTAATTTTAATCCTCTGTGATGGGCATTTTCCAACCCCATTATACGATCTCCCAGTTTTGGTCCTTTGTGATGGGTATATTCATACCCCATCATACGATCTCCTAGTTATGATCCTTAGTAATGGGCATATTCCTACTCCTTTATATAATATTTTAGTTTTGATCATCAATGATGGGCATATTCCTACCCAATCATATGATTTGCTAGTTTTGATTTTCAATGATGGGCATATTCTCACCCCATCATATGATCTTCAAATTTTGATCCTCCGTGATGGGCATATTACTACCCCATCATATGATCTCCTAGTTTTGATCCTATATGATGGGTATAGTCCTACCCCATCATACAATCTCCTAGTTTTGATTCTCTATGATGGGCATATTCCTACCCCATCATACGATCTCCCAATTTTGGTCTTCTGTGATAGGCATATTCCTACCCCTCATATGATCTCCTTATTTTGATCCACTATGATTAGCATATTCTTAACTTATTATATAATCTCTAAGTTTTGATCCTCTGTGATGGGCATATTCCTACCCCATTATATGATCCCCCTTTTTTTGTTTCTCTGTGATGGGCATTTTCGTACCTATCATAAGATCTCCCAATTTAGATCCCTTTTATGGGTATATTCCTACCCCATCATATGATCTCCTCAATTTGATCCTCAAAGATGGGCATATGCCAACCCCTTCATACGATTTTTTAGTTTTGAACCTTTATGATGGGATTATTCCTAACCCATCATATCATCTGCCATTTTTTATCCAAAGTGATGGGCATATTCCTACCTCATCTTATGATCTCCTTATTTTGATCCTTTGGGATGGATATATTCCTTCCCCATTATACGATCTCATAGTTTTAATCCTCAGTCATGGGCATATTCCAACACCTTCATATGATCTTCCAATTTTGATACTCTGTGATGGGCATATTCTTTCCCCATTATATGATCTCCCAATTTTGATCCTCTATGATGGGCATATTCCTACCCCATCATAAGACCTCCAATTTTGATCGTCTATGATGAGCATATTCCAACCCCATCATACGATCTCCCAGTTTCGATCCTTTAATATGGGTATATTCCTACCCCACCATATGATCTCCCAGTTTTGATCCAATATGATGAGCTTATTCTTACCACATTACACGATCTCCCAGTTTTGATCCTCTATGAAGGGCATATTCATACCCCACTATATGATCTCCAAATTTTGATCCTCTATGATAGGCATATTCCTACCCCATCATATAATCTCGCTATTTTAATTCTCTGTAATGGACATATTCCTACACCATCATACGATCTCCCATTTTTTATTCTCTGTGATGGGCATATTCCAAAACCCATCATACAATCCCCTAGTTTTTGATCCTCAACAATGGTTATGTTCCTACCCCTCCATAAGATCTTCCATTTTTCATCCTCTATGATGGGCATATTCCTCCCCATCATATAATCTCCACATTTTGATCCTCTTTGATGGGCATATTCCTACCCCATCATATAATTTCCTAGTTTCAATCCTCTATGATGGGCATATTCTGACCCCATCATATAATCTCCTAGTTTTGATCCCCTATGATGTGCATATTCCTACCCCATCAAATGATCTTACAGTTTCAATCCTCTGTGATGGGCATATTCCTACGCCATCATAAGATCTCCAATTTCATTCAACTATGATGAGCATATTCCCGCCCCACATACGATCTCCTAGTTTCGATCCTATATGATTGGTATATTCCTACCCCTCTATATGATCTCCCAATTTTGATCCTCTATGATGAGCATATTACTACCCCATTATACGATCTCCCAATTTTGATGATCTGTGAATAGCTTATTCGTACCCCATAATACGATCTACCAATTTTGATCCTCTATGATAGGCTTGTTCCTACCCCATCATATAACCTCCCAATTTTGATACTCTATAATAGGCATATTCCTACCCCTATCATACGATCTTCCAGTATCGATCCTCAGTGATGGGCATATTCCTACCCCATCTTATGATCTCTGAGATTTGATCCTCTATGATGGGCATATTCCTACCCCATCATACGATCTCATAATTTTGATCCTCTATGATGGGTAGATTCCTACCCCTTCACACGATCTTCTGGTTTTGATCGTCTGTGATGGGCATATTTCTACCCCATCATATGATCACCTAATTTTGATCCTCTATGATAGGCATATTTCGTTCCCATCATATGATCTCCTAGTTTTGATGCTCTAGGATGAGAATATTCCTACCAAACGATAAGATCTCATAGTTTAGATCTTCTATGATGGGCATATTCCAACTATATCATATGATCTCCCAGTTTTGATTCTCTATGATGGGTATATTCCTATCCCATAAATGATCTCCTATTTCGATCCTCTATAATGGGCATAATCCTACCCTTCATATGATCTTCCAGTCTTAGTCCTCTGTAATGGTCATTTTCCTAACCTATCATACGATCTCCCAGTTTTTGTCATCTATGATGGGCATATTCCTACCCCATCATTTAGATCATCTGTGATGGGCATATTCCTACCCCATCATACAATCTCCTAATTTTAATCCACAGTGATGGGAATATTCGAACCCCTTCATACGATCTTCTAATTTTGAACCTCTATATTGGGCATATTTCTAACCCATCATATAATCTACCAATTTTGATCCTCAGTGATGGGCATATTCCTACCCCATCTTATGATCTCCTAGTTTTGATCCTCTGTTATAGGCATATTCCTACCCCATCATACGATCTCCCAATTTTAATCCTTTTTGAATGATATATTCCTACCCCATCATACAATCTCCTAGTTTTGATCCTCAATGATGGGTATATTCCTACCCCATTAGAAGATCTCCAATTTTGATCCTCTATGATGAGCATATTCCCATCCAATCATACGATCTCTGAGTTTTGATCCTTTATGATGGGTATATTCTTACCCCACCATACGATCTCTCAGTTTTGATCCTTTATGATGGGTATATTCCTACCCCACCATACGATCTCTCAGTTTTGATCCTCTATGATGAGCATATTCCTACCCATCACATGATCTCCTAATTTTGATCCTCTGTGAAGGACTTATTCGAACCCCATCATATGGTCCCAATTTTCATCCTCTATGATAGGCACATTTCTACCCATCATATAATCTGCCAGTTTTGATCGTCTCTAATGGGTATATTCGTACCCCATCATATGATCTCCCAATTTTGATCCTTTGTGAAGGGCATATTCCTTTCCCATCATATGATCTACTAGTTTTGATCCTTAGTGATGGGTATATTCCTACCCCTTCATACGATCTTCTAGTTTTAATCCTCTATGATGGGCTTATTCCTACCCCATCATATAATCTCCTAATTTTGATCCTCTATGATAGGCATATTTCTTTCCCATCATATGATCTCCCAGTTTTGATCCTCTATAATGAGAATGTTCCTACCCCACCATACGATCTACTAATTTTGATCCTCTATGATGGGCATATTCCTACTCCATCTTACGATCTCCCAATTTTGATTCTTTGTGATGGGTATATTACTACCCCATCAAACGATCTCCTAGTTTCTATCCTCTGTGATGGGCATATTCCTTCCCCATCATATGATCTTCCTGTCTTGGCCCTATATAATGGACATATTTCTACCCCATCGCACGATCTCCCTTCTCTGATCCTCTATGATGAGTATATTCCTACCCCATCGTATAATCTCCTAGTTTCAATCCTCTATCATGGGCATATTCCTACCCCATCATATGATCTCCCTATTTTGATCCTCTATAATGGTTATATTCTTACCCCATCACACGTTCTCCTAGTAATGTTCCTCTGTGATTGGTATAATCCTACCCCATCATATGATCTCCCAATTTCTATCCTCTTTGATGGGCATATTCCCACCCCATCACACGATCTTCTAGTCTTTATCCTTTGTGATGGGTATATTCCTACCCCAATATACGATCTCCCAATTTTGATCCTCTGTGATGGGCATATTCCTACTCCATCAAATGATCTCCCAATTTTGATCCTCCGTGTTAGGCTTATTCCTTCCCCATCATATGAAATTCCAGTTTCAATTCTATATGATGGGTATATTCCTACCCCGTTATACGTTCTCCTAGTTTTAATTTTCTATAATGGTCATATTCCTTCCCCATCATACGATCTCCTAATTTCTGTTGTATGTGATGGGAATATTCCTACCCCAAGATATGATATCCTAGTTTTGATCCTCTATGATTGGCATATTCCTACCCTTTATATGATCTCCTAGTTTTGATTCTCTATGATAGACATATTCCTAGCCCATTATATGATCTCCCATTTTATTCCTCTGTGATGGGTATATTCATACCCCATCATACGATATCCCAATTTAGATCCTATGTGATGGGTATATTCCTACCTCACCATATAATGTCTTAGTTTTGATACTTAGTGATGGGCATATTCCAACCCCTTCATATGATCTTCTAGTTTCGAACCCCATCATGGGCATATTCTTAACCCATCATATTATCTGTCAGTTTCGATCCTTAGTAAATGGCATATTGCTACCCCATTTTATAATTTCCTAGTTTTGATCCTCTGTGATAGGCATATTCCTACCCTATCATACGATCTCATAGTTTTGATCCTTTGTGATAGATAGATTCCTGCCCCACCATACAATCTCCTAGTTTCAATCCTCAGTGATTAGCATATTCCTACCCCTTCATACGACCTTCCAATTTTGATCCTCTATGATAGGCATATTCCTACCCCATCATACGATCTCCCAATTTTGATCTTTTATAATGGGCATATTCCTACTATAGCATAAGATCTCCAGTTTTGATCCTTTATGATGAGCATATTCCCACCCCATCATACGATCTCCCAGTTTTGATCCTTTATGATTGGTATATTCCTACCCCACCATACGATCTCTCAGTTTTGATCCTCTGTAATGAGCATATTCCTACCCCATCACACGATCTACAAGTTTTGATCCTCCGTGAAGGGCTTATTCATACCCCATCATATGATCTCCCAATTTTTATCATCTATGATAGGCATATTCCTACCCCATCATATAATCTACCAGTTTTGATCCTCTCCGACAGGCATATTCCTACCCCATCATATAATCTGCTCGCTTGGATCTTTTATGATGGGCATATTCCTATCCCATCAAACTATCTCAAAGTTTTGATCCTCTTTTATGGGCATATTCCTACCCCATCCTACAATCTCCTAGTTTTGATCCTCTATGAAGGGCATATTCCTCCCCCATCATATAATCTACTAATTTTGATCCTCAGTGATAGGTATATTCCTACCCCTTCATAGAATTGTCTAGTTTTGATCCTCTATGAAGGGCATATTCCTACCCCATCATATGATCTCTATATTTGATCCTCTGTGATAAGCATATTTCTTTCCCATCATATGTGAAAGTTCGATAGGGATGTTAAGCCCTTGTGAACTAGTCCCGAGGCTCTTGGGTGAATTGGTAGTTTTAAAAATTTGAGAGTAGAACAACGATTTAGAAAAGCTTTTTGAATGTTTTAAAACTTTTACAGTTATGCGATGTTGTGTACATGTTTAACAATAACAGAATAATACTCATAATCACACAATCATCAACTTGAAAATAAATGTGAAAAATAATTGGAAAGAACACACCAGATTTTATAGTGGTTCGATCAACTTAACCTACATCCACTCCCCGGAGCCTCCCCTTTGGGTATCCCACTAACACTAAGTGACTCTTCTTCTACTCCCACAACAACCCGGAGAAGCTTGAACAAAAACTCCTTTCCACCAACCCAGTGAGGCAGAGAACCTGAACTCCTTTCACTTCCTCCTGAAGCAGGCAGAGAACCTGGACTCCTTTCGCTTCCTCCTGAAGCAAGCAGAGAACCTGGATCTTCTTGCGATTGATCCTCCCATAGAAACACCGACAGGACAAGAGACGACGAAAGGAGAAGACGACTCAGATCCTTTTTTCGAGCAACCTTTGTGAATCCCTCATAAACTCCCCCTCACAAGATCCTCTCTCTCGTCCCAAGCTCTCTCTCTCTCTCTCTCTCTCTCTCAAGATTTTCTCTGGAAAGGAAAGTGGCAAAAGATTTTTCTTACTGGAAGAAAAAGATTTTTTAGAGGAGGGCTTAAAAATTGCCCTAAATCTCAACTGATCGTCAAATTTCGTCCAGGACGATCGAAGGATCATCCTGTACGATCAGTGTAAAATCTCATATTTCAGCCTGGAAGATCTGGTTTCTCTGGACGATTAGAAGACAGATTTGTTTAGATTATCCCGTACGATTCTGTAATCGTCTGGGATGATTAGTGTAAATCAGGAATTTCATCCAGAGAATAGTTCTGTTCATCCAAGGCAACTTGTGCTAGACGATCTCAAAATAACCTTATAGTCCAGGATAATATCTCTATCGTTCGGTATGATTAGTTCAAAATATCCTGAGCATAGTTCTGATCGGCCTGCACAAAATGTGGTGTACGATTAAAAATGACTTGATCGTTCGAGATAATATCTCTATCGTCCCGTACGATTAGTTTAAAACAGGGTATATCTTCTAGAGGATAGTTCAATTCGGCCAAGTAAAATGCTCTAGACGGTCAAGACTTTGCATGTATCGTCCCTTATGATATTACGATCGTCAGGAACGATATGATCGTGTCAATCAGATATTAATTACTTTCCTTAATTACTAGACTAATTTAGGCATGATTCTAAAGGATAGTCCAGGACAATACACGTATCATCCGGAATGATCAGACTAAATATCTAAAAATAAAAACTTGCCTAACTTAATCTAGCGGCTGAGAATTTCTGATTTGAGCCTATCATCATATACGATCATATGATCGTCCAGGAAGATATGTTTAATCAGACCGACTTAACTTGGTCGCCCTAATTAGGGTTTCTATTTTCATTGGATTGTCCCAAAAGATGTGAATATCATCCATGACGATCTGAACAAAAAATGAACAGAAACTCTAATTCACTAAATCTCTCCCCCTAAGTGTGTGTGTGCAAGGTTACTTAGTTAGGGGATCCTTTACATTACATTTGACTCAATAAAGATGAAAATAGTACATTGGACCTAAATTACAAAATAGACTGACTCGATCTTGGTCTTAAACTTCAATTTGATCCTACAGACTTGAAAGATTAGACAATCAATCAGAAACAGAAATATTTGCTATCATCAAAATCATAGCCCTTGAAACCCAGATTTGCAACAATCTCTCCCTTTTTCATGATGGCAAACATTTATTTAGTAGTTTCAAATCAACCTGATTGTAGTAATTAAAGCACAGGGGAGACAAGATAAATTTTCCTACTCATTGATAACCAGTGACATTCAATACAACAAGAGACACAACTAAAAATAACAAATGAAACTATTACAAGACAAAAACAACTTTCCCTTTTGACATCACAAAAAGGAGGAACAGAAAAGACAAACAAACAACAGCAAACTAAAAACATCACAACAAACTGAAACAAACAACCTAATAAAGAGGAGGATCCTGATCAGATGGAGGAGGTGGTGGTGGATGAAAGTAACTATGAATGGTGGCGAACTGCTCACCAAACCAGGCCATGTCCATATTGTTATGTTGCCGCTGTTGGTCTACATAGGTATTGAATCGGTGGACATCCGCAGCCTGCTGGTCCTCCTAGATAGCTACATAAGAGTCAAAACATGCCTCCCACTGGTCGAACCGCTGCACCAAGTAATCCAATGGTGATTGGATGTGGAGAGCAGCAGGTGCAGTAGGTTCAGGAATAACTTCTTTTGCTTCTCCCTCAATATCTGGGGCAGGCTCCGGATGAAGTCGAGTGCTATGAAAAACGTGGAAGGAGTTGTTGGAGAAGAAGAAAGGTAGGATTCTGGTTGGATCTGGATATTGAAAATTATATTTTGTTTCAAGGGCAAAGTGGATGAGATGTCCTACAGCTAGATTGGGGCGTTTCCTGTGGCCCGGATCCCAAATTGTAGTCAATTATTCAATGTAGCAAAAAATTAAGTCAGTTGCAGTAAAGTCAGGATGAGCTAGGATGTAGTAGGTAGTGATGGAGAGTAAAGGAGTGATGTGGATGTGGTCCCCAGCTTTAGGAATGATGGAGGAGTGAAGGACATGTTGGACAGTCCTAGCATCCTTAAGTAGGGAGGAATAGAGCTGGTCGTGGTATTGGGTATTTGTGTTACGAAGGAAGTGGTTGGCGACGCTCCAAATAAAATTAGGGTCAGATGCTATAAGATGAAGCTTATCACCAGAAATTGACAGTTGGAGAATATTATGAAAGTCCTCAAGGGTTAATTCTACTAGTCACTGATTAACAAATGATTGAAGGTCGGAGTAATCAGAGGTAATACACAGATTTGCAAAGAACACCCTAAGAAGGTCAGTGCTGAACGTGAAGGCTAGAGTAAGGATGAAGGTGAAGGATGTGTGAGCCAATAAATCAAGTACCGGATATATGAGGGTCCGTGGGTTCAACATTTTTGAGATAGTGATCCTAGCATCAGAATATCTTTGAAATGCAACTTGATCAGCTGCATCTGGAAAGCAGGTATTGGTATTTCCCCTGGAGGAACTAGCACCTCATTGCTTGGATCACTTACCACCAGCCATAAGAAGATGAGGGAGTGAAGGATTGAGGGAAGAATTGTGAAAAAATGGTGAAGAAAATGGCTGTTTAAATAGAAATCGTCCATATCATCCAGGACGATCCTGCAGGATGATAGAAGCAATTATAACATCTACGACGATTCGTCAAAAAGGAGGTCATATCATCCAGGACGATCAGATATCGTCCAACATGATAATACACAGATGATCGTCCCGAGGAGACAGGCTGGATGACTTTTGATAAAAAAAAATCGTCCAGGATGATGAGGTAGATCGTCTAGGATGATAGGTAATAAATGAATCAGACGGGCCGAATTTGAATCGTCCAACTACTGCCACATGGATCGTCCAGGACATGATGTGGATTGTCCAGGATGATCACCAATAATTGGTGCATACCAGCCGGTTGAAAATGTTGTGAATGATTTGAATGGATCGTCTAGGACGATGTATATATCGTCCGGGATGATGATGGATCTTCCAGGACAATATGAGGATCATCCAGGATGATGTGAAGAAAATGAAAAAAAATGAGGGATGGAGAGGAAAGATCAGGGATCCCAAAAACACACAAACTAAAAAGTAAACAAAATTAGATAAAATAAAATAGAGAATCAAGAAAACAAAAGTAAAATAACATTTTTTTAATTTTTATTTTTATTTTTTTATTTTTTATTTTTGAATCGATCACCTCCAGTAAATCAGAATTTTCCCTTGAGTTTCAATTTAAAAAACTAATAAGAAGGAAATCGACGATGCTGAAATCCAAAAAAGTTGGAAAATCGACTTTCGAAACTCCTACCTCGGACACTTTACAAGTTTAAATTCCTTTCAAATAAAAGTCTAATTCAGAAGAAAGAAATTAGATTCGAAAAGAGATCCTTTCAAGCCTCGTTTCAGAAAAATATCTGATAAAATAGTATTACGAAGTAAGGAATCAGAAATCATGATTTTCAATCTCAGGCTTTTGAAAATATTAAGCAGCACATGGATTTTTTAAGACATTTAAAGATCTAAAAGGGAAGAAGGCTTGTTTCTTTGTGGGCACATTTTGTGATTTTTTTTTTAATTTGTTTGGCACACTGCACATCTTTTGATTTTTGATACACTTTGTGTATTTTTTAATCTAGCGACATTGCGCATCTTTTTAGCTTTGGGCTCATTTTGTGCCTCTTTTCAATTTATTTGGCGCACTGCGCATCTTTTGTAAGCTTGCTTCTTTTCAAAAATTATTAAAGAATCTCAGTTGTAAAATTACCCTCCAGACAAAAGAGAAGACAAAAACTCACTCTCTACAGTAAGGAGGATTAATTCACAAAACAAAAAATGTACATCATATGATAAGTGCAATCCCCTGATTAAAAAAATATAACACTGATCCAAAATGTTGAAAACACTATTCATATGAGGTAGATTACTGTAGGATGATAAAATAGATCTCTATTTCAAAAACCAACTTTTTATTTATGAATAAGATTTTTATCCAAAAGAAATAATATACCCCTAAAGGAGTTAGAGGAAGAGAAATAATCATCAATATTTCTTCCCTTTAATAGATTCAGATGAGTCAATCACTGCTTACAAGCTTTCAAACAAAAATAGCAAGGTAAAACACTTAGTTAGAAATTCAGTTTATCAGCAGTGGTGAGCAGTGATCTGATTCTTGTAAGAGTAAACATCAAATAAAAGAAAACATGAAGAATAAAGGACATACTAAAATCAATAAATGAAAATCAACAAATAAAAATCAACAGGAAATAATCAAATTCAATAAGCAAATCAAATAGCAGAAATCAACAGGAAATTTTTTTTTTAAAAGTAAAACAGTTAATCAAATCAAATAGAAGCTAAAGGCATAATGAACAAACAAAAAAAATCAAAAACCAGTACTCATCAAATTCATGCATTTATGTCAATCACATCTAATCTGGTCTTTAGAATGCTGAATGAGTCAAAGGCCAGTGGTTTAGTAAAGATGTCAGCCAGTTGATTTTCAGTTGCTACGTGATGTAGCTTAATGTCCCCTTTTATAACATTGTCCCTAATGAAGTGATGTCTTATGTCATTGTGTTTGGTTCTTGAATGTTGGATAAAATTCTTAGAAATATAGATGGCACTAGTGTTATCACATATAACTGAAATTATTCCACCAGGTAATCCTAAATCGAAAACTTGTTGCTTCAATCAAAGGACTTGTGCCACACAACTTCTTAAGGCAATGTACTCAGCTTCAGCAGTGGAAGTGCAACTAAGTTCTATTTTCTACTGGACCAGGAGACTAAAGACTGTCCTATGAATTGGAAAGTTCCAGAAGTGCTCTTT
This sequence comes from Dendrobium chrysotoxum, assembly GCA_019925795.1. NCBI lineage: Eukaryota > Viridiplantae > Streptophyta > Magnoliopsida > Asparagales > Orchidaceae > Dendrobium > Dendrobium chrysotoxum. The sequence goes on along the minus strand of CM034313.1, from coordinate 46,199,811 downwards.
CTATCCACTCTACACCCTGTAAAGTCAGAATCAAAATATCCAATAATCTTAAAATAAGTGTTGTGCCTAGGGTACCAGATTCCTAGGTTTGGGGTCCCTAAAAGATATCTAAGAATTCTCTTAACAGCAGTCAGGTGGGACTCTATAAGAGTAGCTTGAAACCTAGCACAAAGATAGACACTAAACATAATATCAGGTTGCTAGCAGTCAGGTAAAGCAATGATCCAATTATTTCCCTAAACTTCTTCTAATCAACATATTTTCTATTTGAATCCTTATCTAACTGAACAGTGGAACTCATGGGAGTGTTGATTGGCTTAGCTTTGTCCATTTCATATTACTTCAAGATGTCCTTAGTGTATTTTGATTAATTCAAAAAGTTTCCATCTTCCATTTGCCTTATGTTAAACCCCAAAAAGAAAGACAATTCTCCCATCATACTCATCTCAAACTCCTTACTCATTATCTTAGAAAAGTCATCACATAAATTTTTATCAGAATATCCAAAACGTATATCATCAACATAGATCTAGACAATTAGTAGATCATCTCCTACTTTTCTAAGGAAAAGGGTGGTGTCTACGCTTCCCTTAACAAACTCTCTTTCTAGTAGGAATGTGCTAAGCCTCTCATACTAAGCTCTGGGTTCCTGTTTTAGTCCATATAAGGCCTTTTTTAATTTGTAAACATGATTTGGAAATTAGGAACTCTCAAAACCTGGGGGTTGCTCTACAAAGACATCCTTTTTTATTATCCCATTTAAAAAGACACTCTTGACTTCTATTTGAAAAAGCTTAAATCCCTTATAACAGGCAAAGGCTAGTTTCACCCTAATGGCTTCCAATCTAGCTACAGGGGCAAAGGTCTCCTCAAAATTAATCCATTCAATTTGATTGGACCCCTTAGCCACCAATCTTGCCTTATTCCTAACAACCACACCAGAATCATTCATCTTATTGTTAAAGATCCACTTGGTTCCCACTATACTTTGATTCCTAGGTCTTTCTACTAATTCCCAAACATAGTTCCTTACAAATTGATTCAATTTCTCTTGTATAGCTAAATCCAAAACTCATCAGAAAGGCCTTGATTGATGTTGGTGGATTCAATCATTGAGATAAAGGAAGAATGATTTAGTTCCTTCTTAAGTCCATACCCAGTTCTAACAGCTTTAGAAAGGTCTCCTAAGATCAATTCTTTAGGATGACTCGAAGAATATCTCCAATCTTTAGGTAATGTGTTTTCAGGTTTAACCCTTTCCTCTAGATTTGCATTTTCAACTTCTTGGGTAATCTCTCCTATATCTTCTTCTTCCTCGACTCTAGTCTCCTTAGGATCAGATTCATCAAACACCACATGACTTCTCTCCAACACCAAAGTCCTCTTATTAAACACCCTAATGGATTTTCCCATACTATAATAGCCTAAGAACACTCCTTCATCAGATTTGGGGTGAAATTTTTTTAAGGATGATTTCCTATTATTTAGAATGAAAACCTTACAGCTAAAGATATGGAGGTGGGACATGTTTAGAGTTCTACCCTTAATGATCTCATAAGGTGTCTTATTCAGATTCTATCTAACATTCACCCTATTCAGCACATAACATGCAGTGTTCACCACTTCATCCCAAAAGTATTTTGGATGTGAATACTCAGTAAGCATGGCTCTAACGGTTTCCACCAAGGTTTTGTTCTTTCTTTCAACTACCCCATTCTGTTGAGGGGTCCTAGAAGCTAAAAAGTTATGGCTAATCCCTTGATCCTCACAGAAGGTTCCAAATCTCTCATTTTTAAACTCCCCACCATGATCACTATGAATGGTAACAATCTCACATCCTAACTTCTTCTGAATCTAAGTGCAGAAAGATTTAAATTCATCAAATGACTCATATTTATGTGACAGAAACTTAATCCAAGTGAACCTCGAGTACTCATCAATAATCACAAATCCATAAACTTTCTCCCCTAAGCTGGCAGTGCTAATGGGTCCAAAGAGATCCATGTGAAAGACTTCTAAAGGTCTAGAGATGCTGATGTCCTTAATGCAGTGGAAGGAGGACTGGACTTGCTTCCCTAATTGACAGGCATCATAGAGGTGGTCCTTAGTGAACATAAGCTTGGGGACACCTCTAACTAAGTCTTTTTGGGTGACTCTCCTAAGGGTTTTCATACTGGCATGACATAATCTTCCGTGCCTTAACTAAGACTCATCAGTAATATTTTTTAAGTAAATTGAAACATTAATTTTAAAGCAGCTTACATCCAACATGTAGACATTATTGATCCTTTGTCCCTGCAAAATAATTTTGTCATTTAAGCTTATAAAGCAGTAAGTGGGCAGGAACTTGATGTTGTATCCATTATCAAAGAGCTGACTGATGCTCAGCAAGTTGTGTTTCAATCCATCTACAAGGAAAACATTTTTAATAATGAAAATTTTTGAATCACCAATTATGCCTACTGCTACCACCCTCCTGGTGGTGTTGTCTCTAAATGTAACCTTGTCTCCAGCTCTGGTCTCCAGCAAAATGAACAGATTTGCATCTCCCGTTATATATCTTGAACATCCACTGTCCAGGTACCACATGCTCTTACGAGGCCTTATGTGAGAGCACACCTACAAAATCATCAAACATCAGATTTAGAAACCCAAACAGGTTTGGCTTCTTTCTTATGAAAAGAAGAATGCAATGCATGTGTGTTGTGCTATGAAACATGTAATTTGGGTCTCCATACCCAAAGTGTACTATGATGAATATTGCAGGTGTGAGAGATATGTCCAAGCATGCCACAAGAAAAGCATCTAACACCAGGAAAGGGTTAACTAATCTACGTAGGTGATTGTGCCTCTTCCTAGGTTTGAATGAAACATGCTTTGATGATTTTGAAATAGATTCTTTAAAAGGTGGAGATGCATAAAATTGTGCAAAAGTAGGAGGTGTTTCATTTTTCTCAAAAGCATAATTTTTTACTCTTAGAAATTCATTCTCCTTTTTAAGTCTTACAATTTTAAATTTGAATGCACCCTTACTACTCTCTAAGTCACATGCCATGGTGACTAATTCTTTAAAAGCTTTTTCTAAATCAACATGAAAAGTTTTTAATGAATCATACTCAGTAATCGAATCAGAATGCTTTTTATTCAGTTCATTAAATTCATCAAGTAGTGACATGTGATTGCAATCAAGAGTAGAATGATCTTTAATTAAGATTTCATGCTCTTTTTGTAAATTCAGAAATTCTAATTTCAGGCTAGCATGAGTTTTCTTAAGCTTCCTATATGATGAATAGATTTTTTTGGAAATTTCAAGTAATTGATCGTAGGTTAGCTCACATACCTCTTCTTAATCATACTAACCAGGATGTCATCAGTCATCAGACACAAATTTGTAGTCTCCTCTTCAGTTTCAGTCTCAGAGGAGTTGGATGCAAAATCTGTCAAGAATGCCTTCTGAATCCACTTCTTATCATTTCTAACTTGGGTTTCTCCTCACCCTTCCCCATGCATGGGTGAGCTTTAAGTGTAGGACAATCAGCTTTTATATGTCCAGGCTTCCTGCATTCAAAGCGAACAGTATCAGATGAACCTTTAAAATTTTTGCTACTCTTACCTTTGTTCCATATTTTAAAGTTCTTATGTTTCTTCGTTAGAAAACTTTTGAATTGCCTAGTGATTAAGGCAACATCATCGCTATCAGACCCGAAAGAGTTAGTGTCAGTATCATTGGCCTTCAACGCCATAATTTTCTCTCTCTTCTACTCACCTGCATCAATTTATCATTGGTTCACTCCTTGCTCATAAGCAATGAGTGACCTAAGTAAGGTATTAATAGAATAAGTGTTCAAATCTTTGGATTTAGTAATTGTAGTTATCTTGGCATCAAAAGAAGAAGGCAAATATCTCAGGATTTTGTTCACTTTTTCATAGTTTGTAAGTTCTCTTCCTAAAGTATGTAAAGAAGTGACAATTTAAGTGAACCTAATATACATTTCAGAAATCGATTCACTAGATTTCATGTGAAAGAGTTCGTAGTCGTGAAGTAAGATGTTCAATCTAGATTGCTTAACCTCTGATGTACCTTCATAAGTAATGCATAATCTATCCCAGATTTCTTTACCAGTCGTACAAGTGGAAACACGCATGTAATCTTCAGATTTGAAAGCATAGAAAAAATAGTTCAAACATTTTGTATTCAGTTGTGCTAAATCAAGATCATTAAATGTCCAATCAGTGAAAGGCAGTTCAGTTTTAACTTTATTAACCATTCTAAAAGGTGCTTCATAGCCATCCTTAACAAGCATCCACATGTGATAATCAATTGATTGTAAAAAGGTAGACATGCGAGTTTTCCAAAAATAAAAAAGTTTGTTATTAAATAATGGTGGTCATGTAATTGAATAACCTTCAGCAGTATTATGATTACCAAAGTTAGTCATGGATCAAAATTCAAAAGTTTTTAAACTTAATTTTCGAATCTCGCTCTAATATCACTTGAAAGTTCGATAGAGATGTTAAGCCCTTGTGAACTAGTCCCGAGGCTAACCAAGAGGGGGGGGGGGTGAATTGGTAATTTTAAAAATTCGAGAGCAAAATAATGATTTAGAAAATCTTTTTGAATGTTTTAAACCTTTTACAATTATGCGATGTTGTGCAGATGTTTAACAATAACAGAATAATACTCACAATCACACAATCATCAACAAGAAAAAAAATATGAAAAATAATTGGAAAGAACACACCAAATTTTATAGTGGTTCGATCAACTTGACCTACGTCCACTCCCCGGAGCCTCCCCTCCGGGTATTACACTAACGCTAAGTGACTCTCCTTCTACTCCCATAGCAAGGCAGAGAAACATGTACAAAAACTCCTTTCCACCAACCCGGTGAGGTAGAGAACCTAAACTCATTTTGCTTCCTCCTGAAGCAGGCAAAGAACCTTGACTCCTTTAGCTTCTCTTGAAGCAGGCAGAGAGCCCAGATCTTCTTACGAACGATCTTCCAACAGAGACACTGACAAGATAAGAGATGACATATGGAGAAGACGACTCAGATGCTTACTTGGAGAAACCTTTGTGAATCCTCATAAACTCCTCCTCACAAGATCTTCTCTCTCTCTCCCAAGCTGTCTCTCTCTCAAGGTTTTCTCTGGAAAGTAAAGTGGCAAAAGATTTTTCTTGCTAAAAGAAATATCTTTTATAGGAGGGCTTAAAAATTGCCCTAAATCTCAACTGGTCGTCAAATATCATCCAGGACAATCGAAGGATCATCTTATACGATCAGTGTAAAATCTCATATTTCAGCCTGTACGATCTGGTTTTTTAGGATGATTAGAAGATATATTTTTTTAGATTGTCCCGTATGATTCTGCGATCGTCCGGGAAGATTAGGGTAAATCAAGAATTTCATCCAAAGTATAGTTCTATTCATCCAGGGCAACTTATGCTAGATGATCTCAAAATGACTTTATCATCCAGGATGATATCTCTATCATCCTATATGATAAGATCAAAATACCCAAAATCCACCTGAGTATAGTTCTGATCGGCCTACATAAAATGTGCTGTACGATTAAAAATAACTTGATTATCCGGGACAATATCTCTATCGTCCCGTATGATTAGTTCAAAATAGGGCATATTATCTAGAGGATAGTTTGGTTCGGCCAAGTAAAATGCTCTGGTCAGTCAGGATTTTGCATGTATCGTCCCGTATGATATTGCGATCATTCGGGATGATATGATCGTATCAATCAGATATTAATTTCTTTTCTTAATTACTAGACTAATTTAGGCATGATTGTAAAGGAACATCCCGGATGATACATATATTGTCTGGGATGATTAGACCACATATCTAAAAATAAAAACTTGCCAACTTAATCCGACGGCTGAAAATTTCTGATTTGAGCCTATTATCCTGTACGATCATATAATCATCCAAGACGATATGCTTAATCAGACCAACTTAACTTGGTCGCCCTAATTAGGGTTTTAATTTTCATTGGATCAACCCGGACGATGTGAATATCATCCAGGATGATCAGAATAAGAAATAAATAGAAGCTCTAATTCACTAAAACTCCCCCCCTGAGTGTGTGTGTGCAAGGTTACTTAGCTAGGGGATCCTTTATATTACATTTAACTTAATAAAGATGAAAATAGTATATTGGACCATAATTACAAAATAGACTGACTCGATCTTGGGCTGGCTTGAACTTGTAATTGATCCTACAGGCCTGAAAGATTAGATAATCAATCAGAAATAGAAATGTTTGCTATCATCAAAATCATAGTCCTTAAAACCCAGATTTACAACAATATGAACTCCTAGTTTTGATGCTCTTTGATGAGATAATTCCTACCATACAATACGATCTCCTAGTTTTGATCCTTTGTAATGGGCATATTCCTACTCCATGATATGATCTCCCAGTTTTGATCCTTTTTGATGGAAATATTCCTATCCCATAAAATAATTTCCTAGTTTTGATCCTCTGATATGGGCATATTATTTTCCCATTATATGATCTTCCAATCTTGGTCCTCTATTATGGGCATATTTCTACCCCATCACATGATCTCCCAGTTCTGATCCTCTATAATGGGCATATTCCTACCCTATCGTAAGATCTCCTAGTTTCAATCCTCTATGATGGGCATATTCCTACCCCATCATACGATCTCCCAGTTTTGATCCTCTATAATGGGCATATTCCTACCCCATCACAGGATCTCCTAGTAATGTTCCTCTATGATGGGTATATTCCTACCCCATCATTTGATCTCCCAATTTCAATCCTCTTTGACAGGCATATTCCAACCCCATTACACTATCTTCTAGTCTCCATCCTTTATGATGGGCATATTTCTACCCCATCACACTATCTTTGGGTTTTGATCCTCTGTGATGGGCATATTCCAACCCCAATATACGATCTCCTAGTTTTGATCCTCTGTGATGGGCATATTCCTAATCATTCATACGATCTCCAGTACTGATCCTTTATGATTGGCATATTCCTACCCCATCATACATTCTCCTAGTTTTGATCCTCTTTGATGGGCAAATTCCTACCCATCATAAGATCTCCTAGTTTTGATCCTCTATGATGGGCATATTCCTACCCCATTATATGATCTCTCATTTTTATTCCTTTGTGATGGGTATATTCCTACCCCATCATACGATCTCCTAGTTTTGATCCTTTGTAATGGGTATATTTATACCTCATTATATGATCTCCTAGTTTTAATCCTCCATGATGTGCATATTCTTACTCCATCATACGATCTCTTAGTTTCTATCCTCTGTGATGGGCATATTATTACCACATCAAATGATCTCCTAGTTTTTATCCTCTATGATTGGCATATTCCTACCCTATCATGTGATCTTTTAATTTTAATCCTCTATGATGGGCATAATCTTGCCCCATTATAGGAACTCCTTTTTGTTCCTCTGTGATGGGCATATTCATACCCCATCATGCGATCTCCTAATTTAGATCATCTATGATGGGTATATTCCTATCCCATCATACAATCTCCTAGTTTCAATCCTCAGTGATGGGCATATTCCAACCCCTTCATACGATTTTCTAGTTTCGATCCTCTATGATAGGAAAATTCCTAACCCATCATATGATCTGCCAGTTTCGATGCTTAGTGATGGGCATATTCCTACCCCATCTTATGGTCTCCACTTTTGACCCTTTGTGATGGGCATATTCCTACCCCATCACATGATCTCCCAGTTTAGAACCTTTGTGATGGACATATTCCTGACCCATCATAAGATCTTTTTGTTTTGAACCTTAATGGTGGGCATATTCCTACCCCTTCATGCGATCTTCTATATTTGAACCTCAGTGATGGGCATATTCCTTCCCCATCATATGATCTCCCTGTTTTAATCCTTTTGATAGGCATATTCCTACCCCATCGTAAGATCTATAGTTTCGATCCACTATAATGAGCATATTCCCACCCCATCATATAATCTCCCAGTTTCGATCCATTATGATGGGTATATTCCTACACCCCCATACAATCTCCCTATTTTGATCCTCTGTGATGAGTATGTTCCACCCCATCACACCATCTGCTAATTTTGATCCTCTATGATGGTCTTATTCGAACCCCATTATATGATCTCCCAATTTTGATCCTCTCTGACTGGCATATTCTTACCCCATCATATAATCATTTTGCTTGGATCCTTTGTGATGGGCATAATCCTACACCATCATATGACCTCCTAATTTTAATCCTCTTTGATGGGCATAATCCTACCTTATCATATGATCTCCCAATTTTTATCCTCTATATTGGACATATTCCTACCCCATCATACAATCTCCTAGTTTTGATCCTCAGTGATGGGTATATTCCTACAACTTTATATGATCTTCCAGTTTTGATCCTTTGTGATGATCATATTCCTACCCCATTACATGATCTCCTAATTTTGATCCTTTGTGATAGGCATATTCCTACCCCATCATACAATCTCCCAATTTTGATCCTCTTTAATGGTCATATTCCTACCCCATCTATGATCTCCTAATTTTGATCCTCTATGATGGGCATATTCTTACCCTGTCATATGATCTCTAAGTTTCAATCCTCTGTGATGGATATATTCCAACCCCATCAAATAATCCCCCAGTTTTAATCCTCTATGATTGGCATATTCCTACCCCATCATAGGATCTTCTAGTTTTGTTCCTCTGTGATGGGCATATTCTTAGCCCATCACGCAATCTCCTAGTTTTTATCCTCCATGATGGGTATATTCCTACCCGATCATATGATCTCCTAATTTTGATCCTCTACGAGGGACATATTCCTACCCCATCATATGATATTCTAGTCATGATCCTCTGTGATTGCCATATTTCTATCCTATCACATGATCTCTAAATTTTGATTCTCTGAGATGGGCATATTTCTACACCATCATATAATATCCTAATTTTGATCCTCCATGATGGGCATATTCCAATCAATCAAATGATCTGCCAGTTTTGATCCTTTATAATGGGCATATTCCTACCCCATCATACGATCTCACAGTAATATTTCTCTGTGATGGGTATATTCCTACGCCATGATACGATCTCCCAATTTTGATCCTCTATGATGGGCATATTCCTACCCCTTCATACGATTTCCCAATTTTTATCCTCTTAGATGGGCATATTCCAACCCAGTCATATGATCTCCATATTTCGATCCTGTGTGATGGGCATATTACTTTCCCATCATACGATCTCCTAGTTTCAATCCTCTGTGATGGGCATATTCCAACACCATCTAATGATCTCCTAGTTTCAATCCTTATGATGGGAATATTCCTACCCCTTCATATGATCTCCTAGTTTTGTTCCTCTATGATGGGCATATTACTACCCCATCATGCAATCTCCTATTTTCAATCCTCTATGATGGGTATATTCCTATCCCATCATATAATCTCTCAGTTTTGATCCTCTATGTGTTGGGACTCTAGCTCACGAGTTTTTGTTTTGATGATAACAAATGTTATGACTCACATCTCCTAGTATTTATAACGTATATATACTAACATTTCAAGAACAGCATGCACCGTCCAACAAAGATTCCAGGCTCAAGAATGGGTAAAATAGGCTATGATGTAATGATATTTGTAATTTTTATTGATGTACTTTTTGATTTCTTGAGTCAAGTCCTATAAGGGTGTATGCTTTCTTGTGACCATATACACACACACTCATGGGGAGTGAGATCTAATCAAAATCAGGAGTTCAACTTTTGAACAAATTGTACTGGATAACTTCGATCATCCAGGATAATCTGTTTATTGAACTAATCATTTAGGATGATATTTATATCATCCTAGACAATCCATTACTATCTCAAAACCCTAGCTGCCATGATAATTTAGGCAAGGATTTAAGATTCAAATTTTGTTCTATTCATCTTGGATAATCTATATCATTCTGGATGATCTATAAAAATCTTTCCCAAGTTAATCCTATGATTACTCAATCAAATATGTATAATTTGATATTCTGATCATCCTAGATGATCCGTATATCGTACTGGATGACTTGCTCAAAATTTGTACTGATCGTCCTGGACTATCTTAAGATCGTCCAGGACTATAAAGTCAAATTCAGCACATCAACTTGGACGATCCTACGAACGTCCAGGATGATCTTTGGTGGCAGAATTGAGTTTTTAGGGTTTTTTGAACCCGTATTTTTGAGTACATCATCTTGAACGATCCTGTGAACGTCATGGACAATCATTGCCACCAGAACTGATTTGCAAGGGTTTTTAAAGCCCTTTATTTAAGGCTTATCAAAGACTTTGAAAGTGTCTTTGGAAGCCATTGAGGATTCATTTCTTTTAGAGAAAACTTGAAGAGAGAGCTTGAAAGGTAGAGTGGAAATAGTGGAGTTTTAGAGGGAGAAGAACCTTGGAAGGGGGATTTTCAAGGGAGTGTGAGGGGGTTCACACGGTTGCTCGAGTAATCTTACACCTAAGTACCATAAGATTCAAGGGTCATCTCGAGGGAAGTTTTGGGATGAAGAAGATCTCTTTGGTTCAAAGGACCCGGCTACTCCGCTGCAACGGCTAAGGTGGAAGTGATTTTGTAAGGGCCTCTCCGCCTAGCTGTGGGGGCTAAAGGAGAGTCACTAAAGGTTTAGTGCACTACTCGGAGGGTGCCTCCATGGAGTGGACGTAGGTCAGGTTGGACTGAACCACTATAAATCTGGTGTGTTCTTTCTGAATTTTTTTTGCATTTTATTTTACTACGACTAACTGCTTGGGTGAAATCTATGATTGATCTTTTTATTATTGATTTAATTCATTTCCACTACAAGATATAAAAAGATATTTCTTTTTGTTTAAATAAATTTTTAAATATCCAATTCATCCCCCTCTTGGTTTGCCTCGGGACTAGTTCATAAAGGCTTAACACCCCTCATGAACTTTTAAGTTGTATCTGAGCAAGATTCATAAAATCAAGTTTTGGAAAACTTTTGAATTTTTCTCCATGGCTAATTATGGAAATCGTTATGTTGCGAAGGATATTCAATCACCCGACCACTTTTAATTGAAAATATTATTTTTGATTTTTGGAAAATCCATATGTCTACTTTCTTGAAATCTATAGATTATCGTATGTGGCATATGATTCAAACTGGTTATTCTATACCATCACATATTGTAGATGGAATCAAAATTGATATTCCTTTTTTTGAATGAAGTAGAGTAGATCAGATCAATGTTTAGTTAAATGCTAAATGTTTGAATTATTTTTTCTGTGCTTTGAATTCTGATGATTATATGTTAGTATATTCATGCACTTCTGGCATGGAAATTTGGGTTAAATTATGCACTATGTATGAAGGTACTTATGAAATCAAGCAATCTAGATTAAATTTTTTAATGCATGATTTTGAATTTTTTAGCATGAAACCTTATGAGATGATATTGTACATGTATACTAGGTTCACTTAAATTGTGACCTCATTACATGCATTAGGAAAAGAACTTTCAAACTTTGAAAAAGACAATAAAATCCTACATTCTCTACATGATAAATTTGATGCCAAAGTTGTTGTAATTTCTGAATATAAAAATTTAAATGAATATTCTATTGATAATCTGATCGGCTCACTCATTGCCTACGAGGAAAGTTTGGGTCAACGACTTTTGGATGCAGGTGAAACTATATTGTTGAAAATTGAAGACACTGGAAAAAGCTACTCAGAAGATGATAAAAGTAAGGCATTAGCATCAATAACAAAGAAATTGAAAAGATTATGAAGGTACAAGCATCAACATTAAAAGGGAACAAAGGTAAGAATGATAAGAATGTTAAGTTCTCTTCTGACATTGTTTGCTTTGGATATAGGAAACCTGGACATATGAAAAATTAGTACCCGAACTTAAAAACTCTTCCTGAAATGAAAAAGGGTAAAGCTAAGTAAATTGTAATAAGGACAAATAATGTAAAACAAAAAATCTCCTGGGCAGACCTAGTTTCTGGATCATTAGGCAAGGAGCGAGATGATGTGAATTAATATTTTGCTTATGTGTTTGTGTTTATGTTTTTACTTTTTTGTTATTTTTTATTCGTTATGTTTTTATTTTTATTTTAGGTGTTATTTTTTATATTATATTTCACTTTTTCTTTTTTTTATTTTTCTTTTAAAATTTTAAAATTAGTTTTTATGTTATTTGTCGGTTTCTTTGATCAGAACACACATATCACCTTTTATTTTATATACATTTTAGAAAATCAATATAATTTTTCAAAGATCATTTTTCTTAAAATGAAAAATTTACCTTCTGTTTTTCTAAAAATTCTATGTAAGTTGTGGTTGATTTCTCTAAATCAAGAAAAGGAAGGAATCTCATGATTTTGTCTCTCTATCTCATTTCTTTATATAAGGCTATTTCACTTTTCATTCAAGATCTGTTTTATATTATATATTGGTTTTTGAAATTGAATCTTTTTTATCTCCCTACATTTTGTCTATCTCATAGGGATCTTTTGAAGGTTAATGAATCTATTTTAAAGATTATCTTAATTAGGTTGTTCGTCTTTATCATAAGAATAGGGTTTGCTGATTTTAAATATTTAGAAAGGAGGCAAATTACAAAAATCAAAAGAGGCACAAAATGAGCCCAAAGGTGAAAAGATGAGCAATGTCACCAAATTGAAAAGATACACAAAGTGTATCAAAAATCAAAAGATGCGCAAAGAGCGCCAAAATGAAAAGAGGCTTAAAATGAGCCCACAAAAAGTTATCTTCCTTTTTTGTAAATCTCTAAAGTTTAGAAAACCCATGTATTTTTGATAAATTCATTACTTAAGTTTGAAAATTATGATTTATGATTCATTACTTTGCATTAATCTTCTATTTGATATATTTCGTGAAAGGAGTTTTGAAAAGATTTTTGTTTTCTTATCTAATTTATTCCTTGATTTAGATATTGGCTTAAAAAGTTTTTTGCATATTTTAAACCTGGGCTTGGATTAATAATTTCTGAATTTCTAACCTTTTTGGGTTATGAGTAGTCAATATATGTCTTATTAAGCGGTTGAATAAAATCAAGTGGTAACTTTCTAATTACAAGAAAATTCTTGATATTTCAAAATAATTCTTCAAAAAAAAATTTCACCAAATCAGGGACTGTTTTTGATCTTTTAGTCTATTTGTTCTATGTTGTTTTCATTGCTCCTCTTCTTTTTGATAATGTCAAAGGGGGAGAACGTACTGTTGTATTTATGAAGTTTATTTGTATTGTAATTGTACTGTTGTATTTGTGAAGTTTATTTGTATTATATTTGTGTAGTTTTTTTATTTTAAAAAGAAAATTAAAAAAAGAAAATTGTGTTTCTCCCTATTTTAAAAGTATTTTCTTAGTGAGGGGAAGATTAGGAGAAAATACTTTGGTTTGTAAATTCAACCAGTAATATTTGCCATCATAAAAAAGGGGGAGATTATTGCGACTCATGCTCACAAGTTTTTGTTTTAGTGATAACAAACATTATGACTCACGTCTCCTAATATTTATAATGTATATTTTTTTATGTATATACTAACATTTCAGGAAGAGCATGCACCATCCAACAAAGATTTCAGGCTAAAAAATGGGTAGAATAGGCTATGATGTGAGGATATTTATAATTTTCATTGATGTACTTTTTGATTTCTTGAGTCAAGTCCTATAAGGGTGTATACTTTCTTGTAACCATGTACACACACACTCAGGGGGAGTGAGATCTAGTCAAAACTAGGAGTTCAACTTTTGAACAAATTATAATGGATGATTTAGATCATCCAGGATGATTTGTTCATTGAACTAGACATCCTGAATGATATTTATATTTTCCTGGACGATCCATTATGATCTCAAAGCCCTAGCCACCATGATAATTTAGGCAAGGATTTAAGATTCAAATTTTATTCCAATTATCCTGGATGATCTATGAAAATCTTACCTAAATTAATCCTGTGATTATTCAATCAAATGTGCATAATTTGATATTCTGATCATCCTGGATGATCTGTATATCGTACTGGACGATTTGCTCAAAATTTGTACTGATCGTCATGGACTATCCTGAGATCATCTAGGACTATCAAGTCAAATTCTGTACATCATCCTGGACGATCCTACAACCATCCTAGATGATTTTTGTGTGGTAGAATTGAGTTTTTAGGGTTTTATGAAGCCGTCTTTTTAAGCACATCATCCTGGATGATCTTTGCCGCCAGAATTGATTTGAAAGGGTTTTTAAAGCCCTTTATTTAATGCTTGTCAAAGACTTTGAAAGTGTCTTTAGCAGCCATTGAGGCTTCATTTCTTTTGGAGATAACTTGAAGAGAGAGCTTGAAAGGGAGAGTGGAAAGGGTGGAGTTTGAGAGGGTGAAGAGCCTTAGAAGGTGGATTTTTGAGGGAGTGTGAGGGGTTCAAGCGGTTGCTTTGGCAAGCTTGCACCTAAGTACCATCGGATTCAAGTGTCGTCTAGAGGGAAGTTTTGGGAAGAAGAAGATCTCTTTGGTGTCAAAGAACCCGGCTACTCCGCCGCATCGCGGAAGGTGGAAGTGATTTTGTAAGGGCTTCTCCGCCTAGCTGTGGGGGCTAAAGGAGAGTCACTAATGGTTTAGTACAATACTTAGAGGGTGCCTCCGGGGAGTGGATGTTGGTCAGGTTGGATCTAACCACTATACATTTTGTGTGTTCTTTCTGATTAGTTTCCATATTTTATTTTACTTGGATTAATTGCTTGGGTGAAATCTATGATTGATCTTTTTATTATTGATTTAATTCATTTCTGCTGAGGATATAAAAATATATTTCTTTTTATTTAAAGAAGTTTTTAAATATCTAATTCACCCCCCTCTTGGTTAGCCTCGGGACTAGTTCATAAGGGCTTAACACCCCTCATGAACTTTCAAGTGGTATCAGAGCAGGATTCATAAAATCAAGTTTTAAAAAACTTTTTAATTTTGATCCATGGCTAAGTTTGGAAATCGTTATGTTGCGGAAGGATATTCAATCACACTACCACCTTTATTTAAAAATATTACTTTTGATTTTTGGAAAATCAGTATGTCTACTTTCTTAAAATCTATAGATTATCACATGTGGCAGATGATTCAAAATGGTTATTCTGTATCGTCACGTATTATATATGGAATCAAAATTGATATTCCTTTTTATGAATGGAGTAGAGTAGATCAGATTAATGCTTAGTTGAATGCTAAATGTTTGAATTATTATTTTTGTGCTTTGAATTCTGATGATTATATATTAGTATCCACATGAACTACTGTCAAGGAAATTTGGGATAAATTATGCACTATGTATGAAGGTACTTATGAAATCAAGTAATCTAGATTAAATATTTTTTTGCATGATTATGAATTTTTCAGCATAAAACATTATGAGATGATATTGGACATGTATACTAGGTTTACTCAAATTATGATATCATTACATGCATTAGGAAAAGAACTTTCAAACTTTGAAAAAGTCAATAAAATCCTACGTACTCTACTTGATAAATTTGATGTCAAAGTTTTTGTAATTTCTGAATCTTAAAATTTAAATGAATATTCTATTGATAATCTGATAGGCTCACTCATTGCCTACAAGCAAAGTTTGGGTCAACGACTTTTGGATGCAGTTGAAACTATAGTGCTGAAAGTTGAAGACACTAGAAAAAGTGACTCAGAAGATGATGAAAGTAAGGCGTTAGCATCAATAACAAATAAATTGAAAAGATTATGAAAGTACAAGCATCAACATCAAAAGTGGAACAAAGGTAAGAATGTTAAGTTCTCTTCTTACATTATTTGCATTAGATGTAGGAAACCTAGACATATGAAAATTTCATGCTCGAACTTAAAAACTCTTCCTGAAAAGGAAAAGAATAAAGCTACGCAAATTGTAATAAGGGCAAATAATGTAAAACAAAAAATCTCCTAAGCAGACCTAGCTTCTGAATCATCAGGCCAGGAGTGAGATGATTTGAATTAATGTTTTGCTTGTATGTTTGTGCTTATGTTTTTATTTTCTTGTTATTTTTTATTTGTTATGTTTTTATTTTTTTTTTAGGTGTTATTTTTTATGTTTTATTTCTATTTTTCTTTTTTTTTCTTTTAAAATTTTAAAATTAGTTTCTATGTTATTTATGTAGTTTCTTGCATCAACACACACAGATCACCACTATGATGGGCATAATCCTACCCCATCTTATGATTTTCCAGTCCTGATCCTCTATAATGGGCATATTTCTACCCCATCACATGATCTCCCAAATTTGATCCTCTGTAATGGGCATATTCCTACCCCATCATACGTTCTCCTAGTTTTGATCCTCTATGATGGGCATATTCCTACCCCATCATATGATCTCCAAGTTTGAATCCTCTATAATGAGCATATTCTTACCCCATTACACGATCTCCCGATAATGTTCCTCTATGATGAGTATATTCCTACCCAAACATATGACCTCCCAATTTTGATCCTCTTTGATGGGCAAATTCCTACCCCATCATACGATCTTCCCATTTCAGTCCTCTATGATGGGCATATTCCCATTCCATCATATGATCTCCCAATTTTGATCCTTTATGATGGGTATTTTCCTACCCCATCACACAATCGCGCAATTTTGATCCTCTATCATGGCCATATTACTACCCCATCATACGATCTTCTAGTTTTGATCCTCCATGATGGGCCTATTCCTACCCCTTCAAACGATCTACCTATTTTTATCCTTTATGATGGGTATATTCCTTCCCATGATACGATCACCTAATTCTAAATGATGGGCATATTCCTACCCCTTCATACGATCCTTCAGTTTGAAACCTTTATGATTGGCATATTTTAACCCCATCATATGATCTCTTAGTTTTGATCCTTAGTGATGGGCATATTCCTGCCCCATTATATAATCATCCAATCTTAATCCTCTATGATGGACAGATTCTTACCCCATCACATGATCTCCCAGTTTTGATCCTCTGTGATGGACATATTCCTACCCCATCATACAATCTCCTAATCTTGATCCTCTTTTATGGGCATATTCCTACCCCATCATACGATCTTTAAGTTTTGATCCTCTATGATGAGTATATTCTGACCCCATCATTCAATCTCCCAGTTTTGATCCTTTATGATGGGCATATTTCTACCCCATCATACGATCTCCTAGTGTCAATCTTCTACGATGGGCAAATTCCTAACCCATCATATAATCTCCTAGCTTTAATCCTCTATGATGGGCATATTCCCACCCCATCATACGATCTTCCAGTTTTGATCCATTATAATGGGTTGTTTCCTACACCATTAGACGATCGCTCATTTTTTATGCTCTATAATGGGCATATTCCTACCCCATCATGTGATCTAGCAGTTTGGATCTTTTGTGATGGTATATTTCTACCCCATTATACGATCTCCCAATTTTGATCCTCTTTGAGGGCATATTCTTACCTCAACATATGATCTCAGAGTTTTGATCCTCTGTAATAAATATATTTCTATCCCATCAAATAATCTCCCAGTTTTGATCCTCTGTGTTGGGTGTATTCGTACCCCATCATAAGATCTCCCAGTTTGGATCCTTTGCAATGAGCATATTTCTACCCCATCATACAATCTCCTAGTTTTGATCCTCTCTGAGGGCATATTCCTACCCCAATATACGATCTCTCTATTTTTATCCTCTGTAATAAGTATATTCCTACCCCATCAAATGATCTCCAAGTTTCAATCCTCTGTCATGGGCGTATTACTACTCCATCATATGGCATTCCAGTATTGATCCTCTGTAATGGGCATACTTCAACCCCACACATAATCTCCCATTTTTGATCCTCTTTAATGGGCATATTCCTACCCAATCATATGATGTCCTCATTTTGATCCTCTATGATGGCATATTCCTACCCATTATACGATCTCGTAGTTTTGATCGTGATGGGCGCATTCCTACCCCATTATCTGATCTCTCATTTTTATTCATCTATGATGGGCATATTCCTACTCCATCTCATGATCTCTCAATTTTGATCATCTATGATAGGTATATTTCTACCCCCATCATACGATCTCCTAGTCTTGATGCTTAGTGATAGGCATATTCCTACCCCTTCATAAGATTTTCTAATTTCAATCCTCTAAGATGGGTATACTCCTATCCCATCATAAGATCTGCCAATTTTGATCCTTTATGATGGGCATATTTCTACCCCATCATACAATCTCCTAGTTTTGATTCTCTATGATTTGTGTACTCCTACCTCATTATACGATCTCTTAGTTTCGATACTCTATGATGGGCATATTCCTACCCCTTCATACGATCTTCCAGTTTCAATCCTTTGTGAGGGGCATATTCCAACCCCATCATATGATTTTGGCAATTTAGATCCTCAGAGATTGGCATATTCCTACCCCATCTTATGATCTACTTTTTTTGAACCCTTATGATGGGCATATTCCTACCCCATCATATGATCTCCCTATTTCAATCCTCTAAGATGGGTATATTGCTACCCCATCATATAATCTCCTAGTTTTGATCCTCTGTGATGGGCATATTCCTACCCCATCCTTTGATCTCCCAGTTTTGATCCTCTGTGATGGGCATATGCCTACCCCATCATGCAATCTTCTAGTCTTGATCCCCTGTGATGGCATATTCCTAACCCATCATACGATCTCGTAGTTTTGATCCTTAGTGATGATTCTTACCCCTTCATATGATCTTCCAATTTTGATCCTCTAAGATGGGCATACTCTTATTCCAACATAAGATCTACCAATTTTCATCCTAAATGTTGGGCGTATTCCTACCCCATCTTATGATCTCCCAGTTTTGATCACCTATGATGGGCATATTCCTACCCCATCATACGATCTCCCTATTTCAATCCTCTAAGATTGGTATATTCCTACCCCATTATATGATCTCCTAGTTTCTATCCTCTATAATGGGCATATTCCTACCCCATAATATAATCTTCTAGTTTCAATATTCTTTGATGGGCATATTCCTACCCATCATATGATCTTCTAGTTTTTATCCTCTATGAAGGCATATTCCTACCCCATCATATGATCTCCTTATTTCGATCCTCTATGATGGGTATATTCCTACCCTATCAAACGATCTCCCATTTCTATTCCTCTATGATGGGCATATTCTTACCCCATCATACGATCTCCAAATTTTGATCCTCTATGATTAGAATATTCCTACCCCGTCATATAATCTTCTAGTTTTGATACTCTATGATAGGCATATTCCTTCCCCATCATATTATCTACCAGTTTTGATCCTTAATGAAGGTCATATTCCTTTCTTATTTAATGATCTCCTAATTTTGAACCTCTAAAATGGGCATATTCCTACCAAATCATATGATGTTCCAGTCTTGATCCTCTATGATTGGCATATTTTTACCCCATCACATGATCTCCTAGTTTGGATCCTCTGTGATGGGCATATTACTACCCCATCATACGATCTCCTAGTATCAATCCTCTGTGATGGGCATATTCCTAAACCATCATAAGATCTGCTAATTTTCATCCTCGGTGATGGGCATATTCCAACTCCATCACATGATCTCCCTATTTTGATCCTCTATGATGGGCATACTCCTACCTTATCATAAGGTCTACCAATTTTTATCCTCGGTGATGGGTATATTCCAACTCCATACATGATCTCCTTATTTTGATCCTCTGTGATAAGTGTATGCCTACTCCATCATATGATCTCCTAGTTTTGATCCTTAGTGATGGGCATATTCCTACCCCTTGTTATGATCTTCCAGTTTCGATCCTCTAAGATGGGCATACTCCTACTCCATCATAAGATATGCCAATTTTCATCCTCAGTGCTGGGTGTATTCCTCCCCCATCTCATGATCTCCCAATTTTGATCCCCTATGATGGGCATATTCCTACCCCATCATATGATCTCTCTATTATAATTATCTAAGATAGGTATATTCCTACCCCATTATATGTTCTCCTAGTTTCAATCCTATATAATGGACATATTCCTTCCCCATCATACGATCTTCCAGTTTCAATCCTTTATGACGGGCATATTCGTACCCTATCATTTAATCTTCTACTTTTGATCCTCTATGATGGCATATTCCTACCCCATCATATGATCTTCTTATTTCAATCCTCTATGATGGGCATATTCCTACCCTATCAAACGATCTCCCATTTTTATTCCTCTATGATGGGCATATTCTTACCCCATCATATGATCTCCAAATTTTGATCCTCTATGATTGGTATATTCCTACCCCATCATATAATCTTCCTATTTTGATACTCTATGATAGGCATATTCCTACCCCATCAGATTATCTAGCAGTTTTGATCCTCAATGAAGGTCATATTCCTTCTCTATTTAATGATCTCCCAATTTTGATCATCTATAGTGGGCAAATTCCTTCCAAATCATATGATCTTCAAGTCTTGGCCCTCTAATATTGGCATATTTTTACCCCATCGCATCATCTCTAGTTTTGATCCTTTGTGATGGGCAAATTCCTAACCCATCATATGATCTCCTAGTATCAATCCTCAATGATGGGCATATTCCCATCCCATCATAAGATCTACCAATTTTCATCCTCGGTGATGGGCATATTCCAACTCCATCTAATGATCTCCCTATTTTAATCCTCTGTGTTGGGCATACTCCTACCTTATCATAAGATCTGCCAATTTTCTTCCTCGGTGATGGGCATATTCCAACTCCATCACATGATCTCCCTATTTTGATCCTCTGTGATGAGTATTTGCCTACCCCATTATACGATCTCCTAATTTCGATCCTTAGGGATGGGCATATTCCTACCCCTTTATATAATCTTCCAGTTTCGATCCTCTAAGATAGGCATACTCCTACTCCATCCTAAGATCTGCTAATTTTTATCCTCAGTGTTGGGCGTATTCCTACCCCATCTTACGATCTCCTAGTTTTGATCCCAGCTGATGGGTATATTCCTTCCCTATCATACGATCTCCCTATTTCGATCCTCTAAGATGGGTATATTCCTACCCCATCATATGATCTCCTAGTTTTGATCCTCTATGATGGGCATATTCCTACCCCCATTATATGATCTCCCAGTTTCAATCATCTATGACGGGCATATTCCTACCCCATCATACAATCTTCTAATTTTGATCCTCTATGATTTCATATTCCTACCCCATCATATGATCTCCTTATTTTGATCCTCTATAATGGTCATATTCTAACCCTATCAATTGATCTCCCATTTTTATTCCTCTATGATGGGCATATTCTTACCCCATCATACAATCTCCAAATTTTGATCCACTATGATTTATATATTCCTACCCCATCATATAATCTCCTAGTTTTGACCCTTAGTAATGGGCATATTCCTACCCCATCATATAATCTTCCAGTTTCTAAACTCTATGATGGGCATATTCCTACCCCATCATATTGTCTGCAAGTTTTGATCCTCAATGATGGCCATATTCCATCCCTATTTAATGTCTCTCAATTTTGATCATCTATAAATGGCATATTCCTACCAAATCATATGATCTTTTAGTCTTGATCCTCTATGATTGGCATATTTTTATCCAATCACATGATCTCCTAGTATCGACCCTCTGTGATGGGCATATTTCTAGCCCATCATACGACCTCCCAGTTTTGATACACTGTAATGGGCATATTCCTTCCCCATCATCGATCTTTTAGTTTTGATCCTCTGTGATAGGCATATTCTTGCCCCATCACAGGATCTACCAGTTTGGATACTTTATAATGGGTATATTCCTATCTAATTATACAATCTCCTAGTTTTGATCCTCAATGATGGGCATATTCCTACCCCTTCACACGATATTTCAGATTCGATCCTTTATGATAGGTATATTCCTACCCCATCATATGATTTTTTAGTTTTGATCCTTATTGATGGGCATATTCCTACCCTATCATACGATCTTCCAGTCTTGATCCTCTATGATGGGCATATTTCTACCCCATCACACGATCTCCCAGTTTTGATCATCTAAGATGGGCATATTCTTACCCCCATCATATAATCTCCTAGTCTTGATCCTTTGTTATGGGTATATTCCTACCCCATCATACGATTTCCTAGTTTTGATACTCTAGGACGGGCGTATTCCTACTCCATTATACATTCTTTTAGTTTTGATCCTCTATAATGGCATATTCTTACCCAATTATACGATCTCCCAGTTCTGATGCTTTATGATGGGTATATTCCTACCCCATCACACGATCTCCTAGTTTTGATACTTAATAATGGGTATATTCCTACCCCATTATATGATCTACTAGTTTTGATCCTCTATAATGGGCATATTCTTACCCCATCTTAAAATCTCCCAGTTTTGATCCTCTTTGAAGGGCATATTCCCACCCCATCATATAATGGGGTATTTTCCTACCCCCTCATACGATCGCTTAGTTTTGATCCTCTGTGATGGGCATATTCCTACCCCATCTATAATCTGCTAGATTTGTTCCTCTATGATGGCCATATTCCTACCCCAACATGTGATCTCCCAGTTTTGATCCTCTATGATGGGTATATTCCTACCCCATTAAATGATCTCCCAGTTTCGATCCTCTGTGAAGGGCATATTCCTACCCCGTCATATGATCTTCATATCTTGATCTCCTATAATAGGCATATTTCTACCCATCATGTGATCTCCCAATTTTGATCCTTTGTAATGGGCATATTCCTACCCCATCATACGATGTCCTAGTTAGATCCTCTATGATTGGCATATTCCTACCCATCATATGATCTCCTAGTTTTGATCCTCTATAATGGGCATATTCCTACCCCATTATACGATCTCCTTTTTTTTTCCTTTGTAATGGGTGTATTCCTATCCACTTACACAATCTCCAAGTTGTGATCCTATATGATTACTATATTCCTACCCCATCATACGATCTCCTAGTTTCGATCCTCTGTGATGGGCATATTCCTACCCCATCATGCGATCTTCTAGTCTCGATTCTCTGTGATGGGCATATTCATAAACCATCATACGACCTCCCAATTTCGATACTCTGTATTGGGCATATTCATTCCCCATTATATGATCTCTTAGTTTTGATCCTCTAAGATGGGTATGATCATATCCCATCATAGGATCTCTAAATTTTGACGCTTTATAATAGGTATATTCTTACTCCCTCGTACGATCTCCTAGTTTTTATCCTCAGTGATGGACATATTTCTACCCCCTCATATGATCTTCCTATTTTGATCCTTTTTTACAGGTATATTCCAACCCCATCATACGATCTCATAGTTTTGATCCTTAGTGATGGGCATATTTCTACCCCATCATGTCATCTTCTAGTCTTGATTCTTTATAATGGGCATATATCTACCCCATCACAAGAGCTCCCAATTTTGATCCTCTGTAATGGGTATATTCTTTCCCCATCATGAATTCTCCTTGTCTTAATCCTCTGTTATTGGCATATTCCTACCCCATCATATGATCTCCCAATTTCGATACTCTGTGACGGGCAGTTTCCTAACCCATCATACGATCTCTTAGTCTCGATCCTTTGTGATGGGCTTATTCCTACCCCATCATATAATCTCCCTATTTTAATCCTTTATGATGGGTATATTCTTACCCCATCACATGATCTCCTATATTTGTTCCTCAATGATGGGTATATTCCCACCCCATCATATGATCTCCAAGTTTCAATCCTCTATGATGGGCATAATCCTACCCCATCATAAAATGTCATAGTTTTGATCCTCTTTGATAGGCATATTCCCACCGCTTCATATAATCTCCCAATTTTGATCCTTTATGGCTGGCATTTTCCTACCGCATCATATGATCGCTCAGTTTTGATCCTTTGTGATGGGCATATTCTTACCCCATTATATGATCTGCTAGTTAGGATCCTTTATGACGGGCATATTCCTACCCCATCATATGATCTATTTATTTTAATCTTCTTTAATAGGCATATTCTTACCCCATCATACGATCTTGCAGTTTTGTTCCTCTGTGATGGGCATATCCCTATTACGAATCTGGATTTAAGGATTATGATTTTGATGATAGCAAATACATTATTTCTGTTTGAGTGCCGAATCAGGTTCACAAGATCAATTGCAATTCAAGCCAGCTCAAGATCGAGTCAGTCTGTTTGTGTTTCAGGTTCAATGCATTTTTTCATCTTTCTTGAGTAAAGTGTAATGTTGCGGATCCCCAAGCTTAGTAACCTTGCACACACACACTCAGGGAGAGAGTTTTAGTGAGTTAGAGTTTCTGTTCTAATTTTATTCACATCGTCCTGAATGATATTTATATCATCCTAGATGATCCATTGAAAATAGAAACTCTAATTAGGGCAGCCATGTTAAGTCGATCTGATTAAGCTGATAGTCCTGGACAATACACCCATCGTACAGGATGATATGCTCAAATCAAAAATTCTCACCCACTAGACTAAGTTAGGTAAGTTTTATTTTTAGAATTTTGGTACGTGTATCATCTCGAAGATTCATTACAATCATGCATAAATAGTCAGGTGATTAAGGAAAGTAATTAAGGATTGCTTGATTCAATCACATTATCCTGGATGATCGCAAGATCAGCCTTGATGATGAATAAGAAATCCCCTTCATCCAGTGTATTTCACCTGAATGACCAGAACAATGTGCCGGATGATATTGGTCATTTTGAACTAATCGTACAGGATGATAGAGATGTCACCATGGACGATCAAGTCATTTTTGAAATTGTCCAGCATAGTTGTCCTGGATGACCCAAATAATGTGCTGGATGATATTGGCCATTTAGAACAATTCGTATAGGATGATATAGATATCGTGCTAGATGATCAAGTCATTTTGAAATCATCTAGCATAGTTGTCCTAGATGATCCGAACAATGTGCTGGATGATATTGGATGCTTTTGAACTAATCATACAGGATGATAGAAACATCATCCTGGACAATCAAGTCATTTTCTTTGGATCATCCTACTTTTTCTCCTAGAAGACCCAAATCGTCTGTTGGATGATAGTCCTGATTTGCACTAATCATCCACGATGATCGTAGAATCATCCCGGATGATCTGAACAACGATGTCTTCTAATCGTCAAGACCAAAAAGGGCTAATTTACACTATTCATGGAGGACGATTTCCTGATCATCCTGGATGAGCTTTGAGGGCAAGTTGAAATTTAGGGCTACTTTTGAGCCCTTCTATTTAAGATCTTTTTCTTGCTACTGAAAAAATCTTTTATCAAAATCCTTTCCTGAGAGAGTCCTTGAGAGAGAGAGAGAGGGAGAGCTTGGGAGAGAATGAGAGAATCTTATGAGGTAGAGTTTGTGAGGTGTTCACAAAGGTTACTCGAAGCAAGGATTCAAGTTATCATCTCCAATCGTCGTCCCTGGTTTTCTTGGTGCTCTGAAGGAAGGATCGTCTGCAAGAAGATCAGGTTCTCTGCCTGTTTTAGGAGGAAGCAAAATGAGGTAAGGTTCTCTACCTGCTTCAGGAGGAAGCAAAAGGAGTCTGGGTTCTCTGCCTCACCAGGTTAATGAAAAGCAATTTTGTAAAGGCTTCTCTACCTTGCTGTGGGAGCAGAAGGAGAGTCACTTAGTTTTAGTGCAATACCCAGAGGGGAGGCTCTAGGGAGTGGGCCTCAAGTTGACCGAACCATTATAAAATCTGGTGTATTCTTTCTTATTATTTTATGTACTTTACTTTTTTATTTATGATCGTGTGATTATAGTTATTATTTTATTTTATTAAACATCTGCACATGATCGCAAAATTATAATTATTTTAAATCATTCAAAAAGGTTTTCTAAATCATTTTTTCTTAAGAATTTTTAAAACTACTAATTCACCTCCCCTCTTGATTAGCCTCGGGCTAGTTCATAAGGGCTTAACATCCCTATTAAACTTTCAAGTGGTATCAAAGCAGGATTCATAAAATCAAGTTTTGAAAAACTTTTGAATTTGATCCATGGCTAACTTTAGTAATAGAGACACAGCTGAAGGGTATTTCATTACACGGCCACCCTTATTTGATAACATACATTTTGATTTCTCGAAAACTCGCTTGTCCACCTTTTTACAATCAATTGATTATCACATGTGGATGCTTGTTAAAGATGGTTATGATGCACCTTTTAGACTAGTTAATGGTGTTAAAACTGAACTATCTTTTGCTGAATGGATGTTTAATGATCGAGAGTTAGCACAACTAAATGTAAAATATTTAAACTATTTTTTTTGTGCATTAAAATCTGAGGATTACATGCATGTCTCAATTTACACGACTGGTAAAAAAATCTGGGATAGATTTTGTATCACTTCTGAGGGCACAACTGAAGTCAAACAATGTAGGTTAAATATCTTGCTTCATGACTACGAACTCTTTCGCATGAAATCTAGTGTGTCAATATCTGAAATGTACACTAGGTTCACACAAATCATCACCTCCCGCTATGCCTTAGGAATAAAACTCACCAACTATGAAAAAGTTAACAAAATCTTGAGATATTTGCCCTCTTCCTATGATGCCAAGATAACTGCTATCACTGAATCAAAAGATTTAAATAATTATTCTATTAATAACTTACTTGAATCACTAATTACTTATGAGCAAGGAGTAAACCAAAGGCAGCTTGATGTAGATGAGAAGAAGAAAGAGAAGACAGTGGCACTGAAGGCTAATGATTCTAACTCTACTTCTTCCGAGTCTGAAAGTGATGATGTTGCCTTAATCACTAGGCAATTCAAAAGCTTTCTAAGAAAGAAAAATAAGAACTATCAAAAGTGGAACAAAGTTAAGAGTAGCAAAAATTTTAAAGGTTCTTCTGATACAGCTTATTTTGAATACAGGAAGACTGGACATATAAAGGATGATTATCCTACACTTAAGGCTAATTTTCCTAGTCTCGATCCTCTATGATGCGTATATTCCTACCCATTATATGATCTCCTAGTTTTGATACTCTGTGATGAGCATATTCCTATCCTATTATACGATCTCTTAATTTTGATCCACTATGATGGGCATACTCCTATCCCATCGTAAGATCTCCTAGTTTTGACCATCTGTGATGGGCATATTCCTACCCCGTTTTACATTCTCCCAGTTTTGATCCTCTATAATGGGCATATTCCTATCCCATCTGTTGCAAATCTGGTTTTGATGATGACAAACATGTTTCCAGTGTGTTTTGCTTGGCTAATCTGTTTCAGGCACAAAAGACCGCGAGCCACTCAAGCCAACTCAAGATCGGGTCCAAGTGTGTCAAATGTATAATTTTTCTTTTTATTGAGTCAATTGTAATGTAACTAATCCCCTAGCTAAGTAACCTTGCACACACACACTCAGGGGGAGAGATTGAGTGAGTTAGAGTTTCTGTTCAAAATTTGTTCAGATCGTCCTGGACGATATCCACATCGTCCTAGACGATCCAGTTAAAACAGAAACCCTAATTAGGGCGACTAAGTTAAGAAGGTCTGATTAAGCAGATCGTCCTGGACGATCTTTGGATCGTACGGGACGATATTCTCAAATCAGAAATTCCCAGCCGCCAGATTAA